>JARQST010000365.1:193290-329037 GCA_030142225.1 Pachycephus smyrnensis
TGGACCTCACTAAATATCTCTGTACACCCATTTGAGGACAATATATTCTTTTCTTTGTTTAATTTGTAAAGCAAAATTTCATTTTCATTTCTTTTGCTCCGCCTATTATCTTTCCTAATTCCTAACAGTCGATTTCGGCTGGAACCCGCCTAACACACGCGAGCTGGAGAACCATTCCGTGTGGTGGTATAGGTTACATATATACGTCATCCTAATTAATGAGCGTATATCGATTACTTTTTAATTAAGAGCGTCGCAATAATTTTCGCAGCACACATGTTCCGAGTGAAGTATTGGTAGCAAATGAATTCCTCGCATAAATCATCTAAGGTTTCTGAGGCGTGAATTAAATTGTTTTTCATTCTAATAGACACAGTTCACCTAAGACGATTGGTATTGCCGGGAATGGTTCTTCCTACTGAATAAGGCTGTATGATAAGGACGATAGTATTATGCGACCGTATGGTTATGGTTCTCAAGAATCACCACTTGGAATACCTTTCGTGAAATATCTTTTTGTGGAAACGTTTTACCCTATTTATACGAAAAACAGTCCCGCATGTAAAGTGGATTCTTATTCGAGACTCTGGTCTGACTCGTAAAAATTCTACAGAGGATTTTACCATAATTACCAGTTTTAATCAACTTGGCTGAAAGTGCCTCAAAGTGTGATAACACTTATTAACCCTACTAAAAGGCAATGTACGCCACTGGATATCACTCATGGTATAAAACACCCGGGTGGTCCGTACAGCATCCAACTCTCATTTTCTACACCCCAGGCCTTTAATGCGACATCGCATTTTCGAAACATCCCCTCTGATAACTGTGATATATATTAACGTGGCAAAAAATATTCAGTCAGGAAATTAACAAGACTGATATCAACCTTATCATCCTATCATTAAATCTCTTATAAAAACGTAAAATCTAATTAAATACAGAAAATTCTTCTCCTTTATGTATATTTTTCGTTCGCTGATAGTGATCAAGCATCCCTACTAATTACCATATGCTGAGTCACATTATGTGTGCCTCCATAATTAAGGCTAATCTTCACATGCTGACTACTTCCGTACACTTGAATTATGTATCTAGAGCAGTGAGGCTGCGAAAAACCAAATGAATCCACATAGATGATACCTACTACTCTCTGCTACTACTATCAGGTAATCGATAATCAGAACGGTTCTCTCGTTTGTCCGATCAGATAACGTTTATCCCGAGACAGTTTATTCCTCCTACAATTCTTCGAGGCATCTGGTGTGAAGATTTCGGAGGACCTCGCATAACCTGAGATTTCAATAACAGATACGTGTGCTGTACGATGTAAAGGTAGGCCAGCAGATAAAGAGATCTGAGGTCCTGAAAGGGACGATCACACTCAAAGGTCGTTTTTGATAGAGGATATGACGTCAGACGTTTCGCAATTCAAATGCTCCCCGTATTATTATGCGAATTGTGAAGTGGTCGGATATATGTCACGATTCAAATTTGCAAAATGCAAAAGCTCGAAGTGTCTGAATTATTTTGATTTACTTTTTTTGTCACTTGTTGAAATGTATTATATCGAAAAAAAGAGTGATATACGATCACGTATTCTCTTCTCTTGGTGGAGAGTTCATCATTGGATTTTATATTTAATACTGAATATGTTTGCGAATTCACTCAGCCGTGGCATTATCGTAATTTTCGTAAATCATTTATCGCTGAAAAATATATTCAATGGAACACGAGATAATATGTAAATGAGAATGAGTGTACCTTGAATTTCACCATCTTTATTTAACTTATTAAATGAATTTTCATTCACCTTAAACTTTTCTTGTGCTTCCTTAATGTGCATTTAAAGTCTTACTGTAGCTTAACTTGATCATGAAAGTTATTTTTAACGTTCATCAATTTTACTGCAATTAATGATGTTCGTGGCGAATTCTTTATGTAATATAAATATATGTATTAACGATAACGCTCTAACAAACTCTTTGCACTTTACTCAAGTACCGCTCCCATTAATAAAGAAGCGTCTCCACAATGTAAAACCACTGTATTATTTTGCATTAAATTACATTAACAATTTACAATTCATAGTTATACACGCTCTGCTACCTGGTTTTGTTTGTTAAACAAAGAAGAGAACAAAAGGTAGGTTCGGAGAAAAGGAAAAAGAGCTATTCGCATCGCGTATACCCAGACAGTGGAAATGCACCCGAGACAAATTTTACCACTCTTTCCTCTAATCTAAGATTGTATGCAATTCGTGTACCTTTTCTGTATTCATTTGAGAATAATACAACTCTTTTCAATGGCAAAACGTTCTGTGCCAATTGCACAAAACATTGTTTTCATTTTATTAAATTTTGTTAGAAGTAGTTGTAGATTATCTGCAACTGAATCGGGTTGGGAGAGCAGCAAACAAAAACGAGGATCTTAAAGCTAAAATGAGTCTTAATCTATATGTAGAAAACTAAAAGGATTCACAAGTAATGTGAGTAAGCAAATAAAAAATAAAGAAAGAAGAATGAGATAGTTTTGCAAGACGTGTCTTGTCAGGGAGAGAACTGTCAAATCGAATCCCCAACAAAACGAGAGTTTTCTAGGTCCCGCAAGAGCATAAGAGAGTATACTAAATTTGAAAGGAAAACATATTGCAAGATGAGTCTTGTAAGGTAGAGAACTTGACCAAATAATCCCCACAAGACGAGAGTTGACTAGGTCCTGCAAAGGCTTGAGAGAGGCTTCTGAAATGTTCGCAAGATCCCTTCTTGCAAGAGAGAGAGAGAGCTACAAATTCCGAAAGAGTGAGGTTAAACTGAGTGAACGAGGAGAACGTGTCCAGAGACACCACTAAATTCTCTTAAGAAACAGACTTCACAATGAGATGCACTAAATTTTAACAGATAAAACAAAACAAGCCATTCAAAATCGATCGAGATGCACTGCGGAAGATTTGATATCACTTTTTGCGCACTAGAGTGTTTGAACAACGAGTAACTTCGCTCGCGTACACGTGACAGACTAACTAGAGGGCACGTCGAAAGAGACTTATATACCATCTAGTGGTTAATCTAGAGATTTCTACTAATCTCGATCGATAATGATCTAAAACGATCGATTCCCGAACGATCCAGCGAGTTTTGTCAATAAAAAACGATAAGAAAGATAGAAATATACAAAATAGAGAGAGAAAAGATATCCAGAAAGCACAACCCCTCAGCTGCCAATAGTCACAGGTCTCCCCTCTCCTTCTATTTTTAAACAAATTTACAAAAAAAATTTTTTCACCAAGACACTAGTTCCGCATTTCGACGTTATAAAGGATCCTGATAATCGAGCTGGAAATAATTACAAGTAAAATAAACATCCTCTGATTTCATGAATTTACACAAAAGTGATTTTTTCCTCACCACGTCTTTCATCACGTCAATAATAGCATGGGTTGAAATTGTTTAATGTGACAAAAAGCTTTCCGAATACTGCAGAATTTTCATAAGCTGATTATACTCGAATATCGATTTTGTTATTGAATCTGAAAACAGGATAAACATCATCACGAGTACCTACCATCGTAAGAGAAACAGAAGTTATAAACTCCTTAATATATAATAGGAGTATAGAATAAAGTTAACCCTCCAGACGTCTTTCATGACTCTTTACAAATTCGTCAACGATATTAGACTACTACTTTACTAAATTGATTAGCATACTAATCCGAAAAACAAGATTTTCCACTCGCATATAGAAGAGAACAGGGGGTAAGATATATCAGGGTGAAAATTTCTCTGTTAAGAAAACGAAAAGTGATAAGAATAGTATAACGATAACAACAGTATTATATAAAAACCAAACGTTTTGAAAAAACTAATGCGATTTGAAACATACTCCAAAGTACATACATATGCCTTTGTATAAATCCAATAGTTCCCAGCAATCTGATAATAAATGTGATTTCCGAAAATCGCGACGGATCTGGTTCGCAAGTTCAAGTATATTTGTCACAAGGGTGCGAGGACGCCGAAGGACACAAGGGAATTGATTGTTAGTCGTGAAACGGCGCGGCGCCAGGATGCCTAAGAGGATGGGTAAGTAAAGGAACAACTCTCCCCCTGCCTTCTTCTTTTCGGTCCTTTTTTTCTCTGCAGTCGCGTCGCGTAAGCGGATTATGAATGATTACTCCATTAAAGGCTGGTATACGCAAGTCACGTATAAACGTCCCTGCGAAGACATCGGACTTCCATTTATCGAAAATATTCGACAAGTCCTGCTTGAAAGGTCAATTTGCGTGAAGTTAGTCTAGCGTACGAGGGAGGTAATTACGCAAGGCGAAAGGGAGAAAACAATTTCCGAAGACGAGAAAAATAGCTTGATAGAAAGTAGGTATCTAATTTATATCTACCCTATACCAACCTATCCAGGTTGTTGATATTATAATATAAGTACACTGAGTGATTTTCAAGGCTGCCGTATAAAGCACGAGAGAAGTTACTCAATTTCTTTTGCAAACAGACGCTACCTTTGCTGCCACGATGACATAATAAAAACACATTTATATCTTAATGCCCCCAACGGGCTAAGTTCATAAAATGAACACGGGGATCGGAGGTAAACGAAAGTTTTACCGTGTAAGTGACTTTGAATGTTATGCCGGGCGAAAAACTTTTCAGTGCCGAGATTTTACGGGCGTCATTACCAAAAGGTACGAGTTGGCGAAATTTTGAGACAATGTTGTTGCACCTTCGCGAAACTCCTTACGCTGAAAGTGGCATAAAAGAGCGAACCTTCTTCTCAAATATAAATATAAATGGTTCATTTACTAGCTGCTATTCCTTCAAGTAGAATCCATTGAGATAAACTTTGCGCAATCGTCAAATAAAAATTTGTTATTTTTTTCAAAAAAGCTGTATAATAAAAAATTACAATTGACAGCAATGAACACGTATAGAGTTTACCTCGTGCCACAAATTTCTCTTGGACAGCATGATTCGATGAATACTCTTATTCAGTTTGTCAACAAAAAAAGACCTGAATAAGAAAGCTTTTAAACAGATTTTAGCACACGTGACAGTCGAGATTCGTCTAAGACGAATAGCTTCTCGTAAAAGCTTCCGCTGTGTTTTCACACATGGGGCTTTCCTGACGTAGGACGATGCAAAAATTTCATATGAATTTATGAATCCATGTCAAAGATCCTACGAGTGGAAGAAATTTTATCGAATGACTGTTATTTTCTTCGGTTTTTTTCCATTCTTACCCCTGCTACTGATCTATTCTAACGATATGGAATCATGGCGTGCAATATTGCGCTTCCTCGAGGACGAAGGTGAGAATTTGTACACTATCCAACATATTCAGTGAAATATTGCATCATTTGGAAAGCAATTAGTAGAAGGACGCAGACGGGAAAGTAAAATTGAAGCACCATATGTGACTGAATGTAATTCAATGATCCTTTTCGATCAAGCATCCCTTCTCAACCATAAATAACAATATTCCAATGCAATCGTCCTGGGGCGGATCTCAGGCATCGCCTTTATTTCCGACGTCGAAAGTACGGTATGCCGGAAATTGGATTACGCACCCCTCAACAAGCTGAATTAAAATCATATTGAGTTGCGTCCCTCACCCTTTGTGAATTCCACCGTTGCGATTTCAAAGGCTCCGAAGTTTTATCCAGGATCGGAGCAACTTCGACAAATTAATGCCGCTAAAGATAAACAGGGTTGTCGAAATTACAATTTTGAATATAGTCACTACATTGTCTATCATTAAGATTCACATTTTATTACTTCTCTTCATTTTCTCTATCTCTCTTTCTCTTACGCGTTCATCCGCTTCCTAGTTAGGCAAAATTGCACTTCAAGTAAATCTTCCGTGCATGCATGAGCATACACGTAACACGTTAATTAGACCCTTCTCTGTATATTTACAAAGTTAATTCCAGTTACGTTAAGAACTTTTCGGTACAGTAAACTCTCGACTGCATTCGAATCTTCAACAACTAAGTTAGTTCTGCCATTACGCGACTTCATGGAAGTACCTATCTATCAACGTTTTCGCAAAATACATACAGGAATACAGTAAACAAGCAAACAACATATAAACCTATATACAAGTTACATAAATATATCAAAGTAAGTGTAAAAAAAAAGTGAAAAATATACTAGTCATTATTTTTAAATTAACAGCGAATCAATCTAAGTCCAGCATCCAAGTCTTTCGAGACTCATATGAATCTCTACGTCCGATCTCATTAACATTTATCTGGAATGGGTGATACTATGCAGATCAAAGTGATTCCACGCCTGATGATATCTGCAATGCCTTGCTCGCTGATCTTTTATACAACACGCGGAGTTGATTATTATTCGTAAGAGGGGGGATACGCCATGATCGCTATCATTGAGGAACAACCCTACGTGCGTATCGATGCTAATTACGGAATATTACCCTGCTACCGTTAATTAGTGCACCGACTCCTCGAATACACAATATTCATATGCATTGCTGCTTACACAAGTAGTATGCAAATTATGTGTACAAAAACTAACTGCCCACCATGAGCTTTTCTACTTTGCTTCTACTAAAAAGGTGGAATATATTCTTTTTTTATATTACGGTTTCAGTGCTCTCTCGTCGCACTTGTAATTAACGTATCCTTTTTTTATTCTTTTTTCCCTTATCTTTATACGCTCTTATACTTAACGTTACTTTCTTAGGATACAGTTAGTCCATTGTCTTCTTAATGGTAATCGGCTTGATGAATTTGAATTTTTTAAAATGTTTTTTCTTTGTCAACCGTGGCGTATTTTAATTTTAGCATATATACAATGCAGATGAGTCAAAATGGAGTGACAATTATCAGTTTCACTCGCTGGATGAATTATTGGCTTTTTCAAAATATACCGTTCAGAATGTCATGCATAAAACTTGGTCGATTATACGGCACCTATCCGTGAAAGTATGCGTACTCGAATGAGAAAACTATTGTGATGTATTGATATAAAATTGAAGGAAATATCCATAAACAGTATTGCTAACTGTTTCAGTAATGCTTGGCTTAGACTATTCAAGTAGCTTTTCCAATATTTATTCGATATTGAAGATCGGGTGTCGTTATCATTGTTAAGGATGAGATGTAGCATAGATTCTTAAGTATTATTCTTCATTATCACAATATTTACATTCTGCAATTATAATTCAAAGAAGAATAAAATTACTCGCTGCTCTGATTAACTTGACGCAATTACGTTGTAGTATTTGCATAAGAACGAAATTCTGCAAGTATTAGAAATATTTCATGCAAACGAATAATATTGGCATTGTTAAATATACCACACTATACCGCAATTTTCAATGACGGTCGAAAGAATTATGTATTGATATGAAGCGAACAAAAAGTTGATAATTATTAATTTTATGATAATAAAATAAAATT
This sequence comes from Pachycephus smyrnensis, assembly GCA_030142225.1. NCBI lineage: Eukaryota > Metazoa > Arthropoda > Insecta > Hymenoptera > Cephidae > Pachycephus > Pachycephus smyrnensis. The sequence goes on from JARQST010000365.1 coordinate 200,726, forward strand.
TTATGATTTTTACATTACAACCCAATTCCTCAAAGCAGAATGATTTAAAAACAGAACCCAATTGACTGAGATTAAGAAATTCATAAATTTTTGTAATTTCTAGAATTTCAAGATTTTCTTTTAGATAAACTACTGTCTCGATTTGCGGTGACTGCGCAACGTGCCAGTCGATAAGCCAAGCTTATATGGACGCTGTTTTCGAGTTTGCGAAGCGTGACTTATCTTTCGCTCTACGCTCTCATGTCTCAAAGCTTATATACACTTTCTCTTGTTCCTTTCCCGGTCTGCAAGAGCGCACCTTACAAGAAGAAATAAAGCACTAGAAAGGAAGCTGAAACGCGTAAGGGTACAGTAAGTATCGATCCAGTAACTATATATGTGCCTTGCGAGAGAAACTTGAATCCAGAAGCTGTGGAAGAATGAAATCAGGTCGTCGTCGAGCCTTGTAATATGGAGAGAAGGCGAAAGCAGATATCGAACGATTGGATAAGGGCGACTTGTAATTTCCGTAATTAGGCTGGTACGTGATCGAATTTTGGGATATTTAATCCGTTAAATTAACCAAGTTAGTCGGCATTGGCTGCCAGTTCATTTCCGCGTGTGAATCGAAACTACCTCCTGAGTTAACTCCTCTTCGCCCAAAAGCATTTGCCTGGAATTAAAGAAGGAGATGGATTCGAGCAAATAGCTTACGCGGCGAGGTAATACGATCAAAGGTGAATGAATCGGTCGGAGAATGAAAGCATTATTAAGATTGCTGCTGCTCGATTTCTTCTAGTTTCTACCATCTTTCAACTCTGCATGCTTCTTATTCCTTCCATTTCCGTATTGCGCTTGCATACACACGCACGTGTATAATGCTCGCTAAGCATTCCGGAAATGCAAGTAATGGATTGAATATTTTATGAATATTCGATGAGAATTCCGTTGGATTCTGCAAAGAATGCGTTGCTCTGGTTATCTCGTGTCTATATATATACAACAGCATTATATATATGACAATTTAGTACGATCGATGTTGGTTGCAATGTGTGCATATTTCGTAAGGTGCACTGGATTCTTTAAATTCAATGCAAAGATGTATATGTATACTTCTCATTATAAATTTTCTATTCGCCAGAGAACCGTCGCGCGAGAAAATTCGACTTTACGCTTCGCTCGCATTGGACTTTAGCAAAGTTTCACGCACTGCGAAGTCTGCTATAGGAAAGAACAGCTACTGTGAGATAAAGCAATGCCATGGCAATAAAAAATTAATGTTTAACAACGCTACACAGAGGCGCCAGAGTGTACAAGGTGGCAGACTTCCAGAAGTCTTTGCTATTGTTGGCAAGGGCAAAGGCCGCTTTTATTAGACTGCGCCCCATTATGCATTCCGCACTTCTCTTTGACTTTTGCCATTCGACCAAAGGTTTGTATTAAATTATCGTAAATCTCGGAATCACTATGTATACATCAGCCGCGCTTTGCATTATCGCCTTTATGGCGACCAGATGGGAAAAACGGATATGAGCCTGCCTGGATCAATTAGCCGAGCTATTCGTAAGGTCACCAAGGTCTATTTGTACCCCAGTCGGAAATTACTGATAAGAAGCTTTATCAATGGTAGCTGCGAATCCCTTCAGCTTCATTTTTTCTCTTTTGTTGTTATTTTCTAAACGGTCGGGAAAACGGTCTACGATGTCCTCGCTAAATGAAGGGGTCGCGAGGGTCACCGTAATTTCTGATTCACATGAACTTTTCTTTCCGTAAACGAGGACATGCTACGAAGAATGTAGGAGAGAGTACTTTCGGTGAAAGTTATCACCCTGACTACGTCCGCGAGGCTACCCCTAACACGTTAGAATTATAAAGGGAAAAATTAGGAGGTCGCATACTTTGTGGTTAACCCTCGTCCCACGCCTTGTAAAGAGATCTTTTTTTTCGATACGTCATCATAAAGGAAGAGAGGACTCTCTTTTTGTCCCTTACGTAAAAGGCAACTGGGCGATGAAACACAATACATTAGAATTTTTGGTTTTTGTTGAGAGGAGCACAGATACTATATCTCTTATGTGTCTTTTTCAGGAATAATAAGTATATTTGTTCCGTGACATCACTGATTGACGTGAACTCTGATATGAAGAGAGGTAGACTAGAGACTGAAATTTTAAGTATTATATTTACACAGTAAATGTGATTGAACAGGCACTTCGCTGATTCTTCGTACGTTGAATATATTTTTTGAAACCTTCTTTAGTTACAGAGAAACAATCTCAATTTTTCAGAAATCAAATTCCAAATGGGTTTTCTGCAGAGTGAATATATTCCATACATATTATATCTGTATATAAATATTAACTTCCTCGAAATTGTATTATAATCAACGTCGCATTTCCTGTTTGTCATGGAATCAAAAATGGCTGACTAAACGAGATATATTCGCACAACCAGTGACTGACAGCTGGTATTCATTAAAAGCTTAAGGGGTGTTCAATCGCGTGTCAAATGAAAAATGCTGGTCTGGTTAATGTGACACTGTCAATGATCGGGGTTGGAAAAATCGATTAGTTTAACGTGCTCTCTGGACTTGCCAAATAATAAGGGTGAGTCCGATCGAGTACTTGTCGCCATAACACTTTGAGGATTATGTAATCAATGAAATATTTCGAACCCCAAGGGAGAAAGTTCCCACCTTTTTCGCGGTATGATAAGCTGTCACATTGTAAAATTTATTAAGTAAATTCATAATTGAAGAGGTGAAGGCGCAGATGATACCCCCAGTTCTTATCAGAAATGTTAACTTCTTAAGACAGAAGATAGTTGTCAATCATCCTGAACCTTCTACGGGGGAATATTCAATGGCCGCGTACGCACCCCTGGGAAAAAGCTAATTTTCAGTCTCGCAATCAAGCTCTAATGCTAGATAATATTCCCGTAAATCTCACACATCGTCCTCAAGTAATAACTTGACTTTAATACCTCATCTCGCTAATGGGGGTAGGCTTAGCCATTCGCTATTTTCCAGTTCAACCCACATTCATTCAGCAATTCATAATACTCGGAGGCCATTCGCTATAAAATGTTGCTATACATGCTGGTCTTCCTTCTACGCCATCGACCCACATGGCAAATAATATTATATATTTGACGTGTATATATATACAATACGTGCTTTTCAGAAATCTCGTCATTCTCGTGATCTGCAGAAACACGCGAGAGGGTAAGAAATATCTTGAAAAACAAAAGGTAAGAAAGAAAAGAAGAACCGAACCATTCCTTAATCTTTTTACGAAAAACTGCCAAACCATTTCTGCCGCGCATCGATTTTCTCGCCCACTTTGTTCCGCGGAAGAAAAAAAAGAACTTCTTTTTATGTCTCGCAAAAGCGAAAAGTCTGCCATCTTTTCCTCTCTGCGAAACCAACTGCTCGAAAACCCTCGTTATTACCGATCGACGAAGCCTGATCGAAAGTGGCGTTATGAATAATAGCTATAGTGGCATATTGAAAGTGTTCGACGAGCATTGGCGTAGGGTTTGTAATGGTTTTGGAAACATATGAAAAATTGAACGCAGAGTAGAGAGGCGGAAAATGACTGTTCAATCTGCTGGCAGCTCGCATTGTAAGGATGATTTCGAACGCCGTTCTGAAAACGATGAAATATTAAAAATTCTGACGCATCCGCAGATCCGCGAAACAAAACGTATAACGCAAAATGTTTTCGAATATTCTGCCGACGTATATGATACTGTAAAATTTATTTCATCTGACTTTCAATGTTCTCAAATCGTTTTGGGGAAATCGACGGGGAAATTTTGACTGAGAGACATTGACTTGTGTCAAAGTATTAAAAATTACAGACATTCGTGAGAGTTATTCGTTACATTTTATTTCCTGCAAAAATTTCCTTTACACTCATCGAATAGGATGAATAAAGTGCAAGAAAAACATCGAACAATTAATAAATCCAATTAAACGCAATTATATAAGTCGTATGATATCAGTGTCAACATTTTTCATCGTGATACCTATATTTTTACAAAAATTATTTACCCCTCCCATTAGACCGATGCGATTCTAAAACTAGAGCAAGCAAGCCAAATGAAAAATCCCAATGGAACAGTTAGAGTTACTTTTATCAAAAATCAAAATCTCGATAGAATCCAACTCGTGATATCCAACAAGCACATACGGACACATACAACATGTAATAATTCGATGCACAGTTTGTCACGAATTTAATGGGCATTATCATCCCGATCATTATTGTGCAATGCCACCGTGGGGAAATTTAAAGTTAGAATTTACGCACGTGATTTTCTCATGAATTAGCAATTAGACTGACATAAAAATGGCACGAGGGGTGGTCGTATCGATGAGATCTAATGGTAGTTCAGATACTAAAATGGGCCGAAGTACGTGCTTTAGCTAAATCCTGTTAATAATAACGAGCCTCTGTATATAGCTCCGTCTAAGCCGAGCAGTCATCCGCATTAAACCCAGCATACCTACATTCCCTAAACACCCTAAACGTCCAGTGCAGAAGTGCGGTTCCTGGCTATCGTTAAGCGCCGCTAGCACACTGCCATTAATGCGTGGTTGCAACTGCGACGAATCGTGGACCGATTTACGAAATATATCCTACATAAAATTATATCTCTTCCTATGCAACGTCTATATGTTATATATAAAACTCGAAATTCTCAAATGCATCTGAGAATATTCCCGCGTACTTAGCCCCATCCTTGTTATCCTCAGGAACCCATTAAGGTCTGAACAAATTGCTTCGCTGGTTGGAACGTCAGGTTGCGTGGGGTAATGACGCTCCAACAGGCGCTCGTTTTCCTTCCTCTCGTAACGACGAGATCGGGGCTTTTCGGATAACGTAATCACGCGTGTAGAGTGCGGTGCAGACACGATGGTAAAGATTTTACACGCAGCGGATATATACCTTGCCCTACCACAACCTTATACCGGTATACTTATATATGGTACTGGTACCCGTGACTCTCTGAACTTTGAATATATACAAACTGTACCTGTTATAACGTATATGCAATTAGCACAGCTTATGGAACAATACGTATACGAAATGTTTTATTGATTCCTAGACTTTCTACAATCCTTTTAATCCCGATCATGCAAGTGTATAATATTTTTTTAAAAATAAGAATATTGTATCACTGGCGTAGATCCAAGAAAATATAACGCGCTGTGCAAGCGTTCTGCCAGACCGATAATCGGGTCGTTGCGGAATTGATATACATATGTAGGAATCGTAACTTACAGATTTGATTCATGGCCAAGATTTCTTTCAGTAAGGACACTCGACTGTTTTCAACGGTGATAAATCTGAAGGCGATGCTATAAGAGGCGCTGCATTTTATATATATATATATATATATATATATATATATAATGCCTATACTTATACATATATCACTCGCGTGACTTATCATTGTTGCATGCACCGAGGACAGCCAATTTGGCCGAGTGCAGTAGTGCTTGAAGAATTAAAGCGATACGGAATCGGCTAGGGTTGGAACTTTTAACTGGAAGGGTATTGAACTCTTAATGTAGATGCATTTCTTCTCGTGTCACCGTCTTATTCGGATTTTATTGCAATCGAATCCACGCCCGGCGTCTAAGCGGATCGAATGGCGGTTGCGTGAGTCGAAATCGAATTACTGCATTAGCACGTAAAGCCGTACTCGCAATGCAGATAAACGAGAGACGGTGTCTGAGATATATAAAACAATCTAATTTAATGTGAACAAACTGTGGCTTATTAGAAGTTTCAACTCAGGCGCCGCAGGAAAAATGAGAATCTACGTATAGCTGCACGTATTACTCGCGGCAACTTCCCAGAACCGGAAGCATCCAAACACAAAAGGACGCAATACGGTAATCTCTTGGAGAAACTAATTACATTGGATCATACTCGTATTTTTCTTAATATTATTTTCTATGGGTTGCACCAGGTACAGTATTGTGGCGACTGCGGTCGTCGTGAAAGTAAAGTATTTCCAACATTTACGGATGATGAGATCAGCGTACTTATTAAGAACGGTTTTAATGAAATCTGCTCGAACTAACCTGGAACAATGAATTCCTTTGATTACTCGAACACCAACGAAAACGCCAAACCCTCGAATTCGAGAGAATTTAAATAAACCCTTGAATTTCCTCCTTGGAAATCTCAATAAGGCTCCATGGCTACCCGCCAGTGTACTTTATGTAAAATCTAACGAAATCCACCGCATACGTCACAAAGGATATTCCATCAGGAAATTTTTACCACTGCCATGGTTAATCATGGTGTATATATATAAATAGATTGCTAAAAAATAAATGCTCGTCGAAGGAAAAAGGCAGCCATTTTACAACGGACTAAAATATTGTTTCAAGTCAGCGGCATTTAATAACCACGTACTATTATTAATTGGTGTAATATCGGACGCCATGTCGCTTTGGATGATATAAGAGTTAATCCTGCGGAGTGCTCAATACTATAACCACCTATCTGATATTTCACCTCTCATACTTCCGGTGTTCCCTTATCCAACTAAATGCACCATTTGCATCGTTGCATATGCAGTCTGAATAATATGTGGTCATGCTGTATATTCGGGTTATGCTGGCTACATATTACAAACGCGAACTCTAGTTTTGTACCGGATTCCTCGCCGGCCTCGGTAAAACTTGGAGTTTCCCGAATGGCAGACATCCATTCGAATTAATAATGCAACCTGCTATTACCTTTATTTTGATATTTTTCCCACTCTGATGTGTCGCTCATGCTTAGTCATTAAATACTTCCGCGAAAATAGACTTTCGACCACCGTAAACATTACTGACAAACTTAATTACACTACTGCATACGTATTTACTATTTATACATATGGATTAATGTTTATGTATATTTTAGAGAAACGCGTTAAACATATGTGCACCGTATGCTTGCTATGTCTGCTGAAAATAATAAGCATATTTACCTAACGGTAATGTACAGTCCTATGTACACATGTGAATTGAAGTAGTTGGTGGTTAATTGTTCTAAGCACTTGCAACGCTTCCGCTTAGCGTATGTTTGTTTTATCTGTTATATCATATGTATCTGTTACCCCCATCACGCGTAAATTATGTTCTGGGTAACAGTTTAAATCTGTTTGCATATTTCGGTTAAATCTCACGAAAATAATAATGTAAATCATTATTTCATTTTTGTTTTCAAAAACTATCGATAGTTCTGACTGATGTTTCAAATTAAAAAAAAAAGGAAAAAACTATTCAACCGAAATTTCGAATACAAGACTGTTTCTGTTCACGCGTCACTTCCTCTTTTTGCTCCTGGACCAACGCGTGTTTATCGCCCAGCGGCAAAATAGCCTCAAACTTCATATACACAGAGTATACAACTAGAATACATAACGTAGAGCGCGCAACAATGTGTATCCGGTAGATGGGCAGGAGAGTCAGTACGACGGCGGCTGTATATATTCCCAGTGTCATAAAGTTTACTTTATTCTCGTAACTTTTGGCAGAGCCATAGCTGAAGCATCTTCCTGGCGTTGCTCGGCGCTCGTTTCCTAGCAGAACGTTCAAGGGAAGAAGGAAAGGGACTAGCGAGTATGGCGGATGTGGGCCAGTGGGTGGTTAGCATCACCTCCTAGAGGGAGAATGGGTCCAGGAATGAGTAGGGCATAGCATCCGCCAGGGTGATGCATAACCGAAGCAACGTAGAAGGTGGGTCGTCCCCAGCTCGTTGCATCACGGGAATTACGCGATTACGGAAGTTATATTGTCCTGCGAACTCGAATATTTATACCAGCAGCAAGAGGATCGTCTGATCTGAAGTATGAAGAAAAGAAATTTGGAAACGAGCCTAAATCAATTCGTAAGGATTCTTTTGACCTTTGCATTAATTTAATCGATCATTTGTATAGGTGCCTGTATACATACTACCCTGCTATATACTATGCATAATATATAATAATCTATATCCACGTTAGCACGGCATATAGGTTTAATGCGTTTCGGCAGCTAGTATTGATTTGATGTAAGCTTATACAAGCTACGTATTAGCGTAATTCGTGAAACGCACATAGAATTCATGCTTACACCACGAGATAACTAATACCTGAACCCGAGGAATGATAGGTAGACCTATAGAGGAGTAACGGATAAACGGCACTAGGACAGAGGTAAACCGCATAATTAGTTCACTTCAGCAAGGGATTAAGTAGGTATGCAGGTATAGACGCAGTTACTGTATGCAGTTTGGCATCAGCCCCTGCCGTTTAAGTGCTTATGCTAAGGACTCTATGAACTTCTCCAGGTTGGAACCTTATACAAAGTTAACGGGTGAACCAAGGAGACCCGAAGGCTTCGAGACTCCTGGTTGGATCTCTCCTGCACGTGCTACGGCAAAGATGCTGTTTGCTCCAGGGGTAGCATCCCTTACTGTTATGCCTTCGTCTTCCCGAGCAAAGCAATTATCTCCATCAGCCAAGCGATGCTGCAACCTAGTTGAGGATCTCCTGACATCAGGCATATCCCGTTGCCAGAGGTAGACTACGTTAAGTGCTTTAGGTTCAAAGTTGAAAAAAAAAACATGGACGTCCAGGCTCTTTGGAGATCGACCTCCGGAAGGACGCCGAAGAGGATACTCGGTCTGCATACGAAATGCAAATCATATTCGTACTATGGTCCAGACTTGCAGATGCTGCGGGACGAACTATGAAGCTATGAAGCTCAGCTTCATCATATTGGTGAACGTGATAGACATATACGTGTCCAGGACCGATCGTTAAATAGACAACTGGCATCCCTAGGGAATATTGTATAGGTATATATAGGTATGGAAATAGCCAGGATGATAACACGGATCTTGAGTAACTGCTTGCTTGCAGCTATTATCAATAAGATTGTTTGACTTGACATGGAGAACTTGAACGAGCTGCTTATGGTTTCTAAAGTACCTATGAGTTATGCCATGATTCGAATCGATGAGTGTTTTGGAGGGAAGCAGATATATCCACCCCTAGCGATTTATGATCCTCCAGATAATATCGGCAGCGTGATACTAATTAATTCTCTCTTAGGGCAAAGTGTATCTCTAGCCCTTCTCCCTAGCATCTAGCTTTACGCGGCTTCCTTAGAGTGTACGGTAACATGGGTACCCGTTAGGTACATGGTCCTGGCTCATTGTAATACGATCTCTATCCTGGCTATCCTGGAGCGTAGAGCCCAGAGGCATTCATCCCGAGCATAGCGATACGGTAAATCGGAAACCATTCTTGTTAATTACCACGCTAAATATTCCATAGGTTAGCACAGAAATCGCTGTACGATGCGATCAGAAATGTCGTTGCATGATATACCGTGTGAAAAAAAAATACAATTTTTTTAGCAGCCACAAGGAAATATACAACCTCGTAAAATCTTTTCAATACCTAATCGAGTGACTGATCGAATTTAGTAAGAAAAAATAATTTGTTGAAATGATAAAAAGAAAAGAATCGATTACTGCGTTCCTCTTGGATACGCAATTCCGTACCAACCGTCAAATGACAAAGTGCACAGTCATTTCTTTTTTCTTCTCTTCTACGTAAAATCCAGTCAAGGTTTATTGATGTCACGTGCAATGCGTATCAAGAGGGTAAAAAAAGGACCGCGTTAAGTCCACTTCTGCGTCTAGAGTTAGGCACTATTTATATCCCTACTTGAGAGAAATATAGCCTGACCTGAAAGTAGTGTTCTACGCACACACATATACATGCATATAGCCATCCCCAAAAAACTTCGAATCCAGGGAGACTCCACCCCTCCCATATCGTTAGTAGTGGATCGATTAAGAGTCAAAACATAAATCATACTCGTCTCCTTACCAGTGAGAAAATGTGGGCACGGATAATATACTTTAAACTTTTGTGTTTAAATGACCGAGGTTATCTGGGACGCAAGCACGCCGACCTCGGCATCCCGCCGTTAGCTGCCCCATTCAACACTCAAATTGCCTACGATGCCACCACTCTTATCGTTATTGGAACATTACCGCGGCTTCCCGCGGATCTTTCAGCCTATTGGTAAATCCTCCTTTCTTTTTATTTCCTCTTATTTCGATCTGGCGATTTTCCTTCGTTCAGGCATTCAAAGTCATAAGAATACGTGTGAAGGTGTAGTATACCACGTGGCTTGAAGAACACACGTCTTGTCTATACCATGTATGGTAAAATTCGATAAAGCATAGATATAACATTCGATATAACATGGATTGAACATGAGTTTTTATATCTTAGCAGGATATTAAAGGTAGCCTTTCAACCTTTGATACCAGTAATAGGGATTGCTCTTTGATATTTGAAATAAATGTGACTTACAGACGCGGAACGTTCTTGACGAAGCACGATAAAATTCCTGCGTCTGAAAGGAGTGAGGAAAATATCTGCGATTCCTTGGAACAATGGCCACGTAAATTGGCTGGATTTTCAGGATTGTTATCGCAAAACGGAAAGTTACCCGAGCTTCGAGAGGTTTCTAATGGAAGATGAGATCTTATTTGACGTTTGGATTTATGTCACTCAACTCGCTATGAGAGTTAACGTAAGCAATTTCAACTGTTCAGAATCCTAATTACCTACTCCTCAGCATATATATTCGTTAAAAAAAGTGTTAAAGCAAATAACGTTTTAAGTCTTCATTTTACAGCTGGCTTTAATCTTACGTAGAAAAGAAGTCGAAGTACGCAGTAAATATATTCGCTCTATTCTTATGGTAGCGTTTTATGCGAGTGACCAACGAATGAGAAACGATCAGGGATATAACTCCGTGATAAATAGAAGGCAGAGCTAAGATATCAATTTCGTAAGAGAGAAATGTTGTTGCCAAAGGGTGGAGAATTTATCTTGACTCAGGTATCATTTCCGTAAAGACTCAGTTTTATGATTTCTTTACAACTATAGATATGTGGAGCTGATTTATGTGATACTTTACGAGCCCGTTAACGTTCCCTTTCGAAGATAGTGCCGCGACGAGAGGAAAATATCTACACTCAGCCAGGCATCAGACTTATATCTTAAAGATAACATTCGCCCTGGCTAATCTCGTCCCTTCGCATTCAGCTGGAAAATACGCGGCGTAAATCAACAAAGTGCAAATTCCATGGCGAACGGTGCGAAATCGCGCAGAGTGATTCAGTGCAATTGTTATTGGAATCGCACCAAAAGGAGGAACAGAATTCAAGTATAATCCGCAATTCCCAGGTTGCCAAACAGAAATAGAGAATTTAGCGTTTGTCACACAGGAACCTAAACTTCTACTGTGCTTGGCCATTTACAATGTGTAGTCTGTGTATTTAAACCCCAGGAGGCAAGTCTCTGGGGGAACGAAGAGTGGCTGTTGCTTAATACGGATTTAGTTCGATGATGAACGCCTGGATCCGCTACATGGAACGCGTTTCAAGCAAAATTGAACAAAATACTGTAAACCATTGTTTACAAAGTGCATTGAAAAATGTAGGATCTACAGGATATGGCACGTGTCGTGTACGTTGCAAAATTGTTCTCTGTACTTCCGACGCCATTGTCAGTTTTTTTTTACTAGCAAATAGTACTATCCTGTGGTAACACAGTATTCTGTCTGTAAAGTAATAAAAGATACTACTATAATATATGTTATAGTAACATTAAGGCTGATGTATATCAGCCCTAATGTTAGTAATAGCTCATTCTCATACAAAGTATAGCGTCTCGTAAAACGATTAGAGAAAATCATAAATTCTTTTTCTTCAGAGTACAGACATTGAGCTCGAATAGTAAAATCTTGAAGTAACCCGAATATTATATTTTATATAATAAATGTACTATTAAGAGTTCTTTCTAAGTTTAGTAACGAAGAATTAGGTCGCAGAATATAAGTTGACTCAGTTATACAGAACGGAGAAGAAGGCTTTAGCCTTCCTAGAAAGGTGAGAAATAAAAGGATGGTATAAGGCCACGAAGCTATGGCGGTTACGAGGGAAAAAAACTGGAATATGAAGCAGAATGAAATAGGGAGATGGTCGTGCGGAGACTTAGCTTGCATAAGTTAGTATGAAACCCAAGAGCGAGTTCTAAGGAACGCGAACCAACCGCGAACTTCCTAGCGGCCATTCGATTCTCGTTTTGCTTTCCTGTACTTTCAAGTAGTCACGAACTTCCAGTTCTAGGATGCACTGGCACAAACATTCACGTTTATTCCACTCTGGTGCATAAATTGTCTAAACCTTCGCTATCCGTTCATGCGTAATAGACGCCATTGGCTTATCCCGAAGACATATTCATTTTAGAGGTAAAACTATCCAGCTAGGAAGATGCCAAGGATCCCATTGAGAAATGTATACAGATACATTAGATGGGAGATAAAAATAATTTGCATAATTTAATAACAATTGTCTCGACGGAAACAGTACGTAAATACAGTACGGATTACAGTGCGTTTCCTTTGAAGGTAATTAAGCTTAAAGCGCTGTGCGAATTGTGGGCCAATTTCCTGTAGCAATTAAAGTAGAGATAAGCGATTTTCAGCGAGGAATTATGCGCCGGTTAAATTTTGTCGAAATCGTCCTCCCTTGTTGCTATAGAGGAATATTTACTTGCAACGAGGGAATAACGTAATAACGTAATAGAATAACATTAACGAATTAAATGGTAGTAACGATGTGATTCGTTAATATTCTAACGATCCGATGATTGTATCTTTACGGGTAATTTGAAAACAGGCCTTTTATGTAACAATAGGCCCTGCCGAGTGATTGCAATTTTAATTGTCGCATTTTGCTTTTCATTCGTTACCAATTCGGTTTTGGTTAATGAAGCTTGCTGGTATAAAAAAGCGTTATTTGACGAACCTATACTGACAATTTGTCAGTGGTCGTTGTTCATGTGACATTTCAGTTACAATTTCCCGGGTGTACATCGCGAAAAGTTTCTCACTCGAGCGCAACACTCGTGCGGAGCGACATTGCGGCAAATGTTATTTGAATTAGTTTAATTGATTGGCACATTTATACTAGTCATTAAACAATAGATCAACTTGACGGGCGAGTCAAAACGAATTAAACTGTTCTCTTCCAATTATCGCTTCTGTGAATACGTCATGCTTCCTACATGTTTACACCAGTAAAGCACTGTTTTTCAGGCTGCCACGCCAATGGGTGGTCCAACTAAAATCGAATTTATCAATTCACTCGAAATTGGACGCCGTGCTGTTGTTCTGTCAGAGACTAACTTCCTCAGCTCGCTAGACTTTCGCAGACTAATCGATAAACCTTACTTAGCGATTTCTGTGGAAGAATCTTAAAACAACATCGTAACAGCCAAGAGAGAATTTTACGAACCTTTATCGAAAAATTTTCTTAGATAATATTACTGACGTATTGTAAATTTTAAATCATAGCTTACGCGAATATATACAACGAAATAAACAGCTGCTATAGATTCATGTTCAAACATTACCTTCAATTTAAATATCAATAAATTTATGCAACCATTGTTGACATGCGAAATGATTTAATTAGAATTTAATCAGAATTGCAATATGGACTTAACAGATAACACAATGTACACTAGTATTCACAATAGATATAGAGATAATTAACAATCTCGACACTTAGCTTTTTAATTCAATTATACATGGGCCCAAGGAACACTGAAAGAACTGAGCCAATTAAGGTGCACATCAAACAGCTTTCATAATAATGGGCAATGTGTCCTACTTATCCTAAGTACAATGTCTTGGAGAGGTCGGCATATATCGTTAAGGTCAAATTTTTGCTGATAAACTATAGTAATACATACTCGTGCTAATTTTGCCAAGGTCATAAAGGTGTAAATTTGCACTATCCCAACAAATCGATATAATCGTATGCAAATTTCTACGTGAATATGCACCTGCATACTCCTACTTAGAAAGTATAAAAAATACGAGAAAAAATCGTTTGCGCGTTTAGTTCAAGAGGGCGCAACCGAGTTCGCATCTTGCAGTTTTCACCTATCGACATTCACCACTAAAACACGAAATGAGAATCTGCGTTCTGCTTATAAACTTTCAATCGATTCGCAAAGATGCAAACGTGGTGTTCGTAAAGTTCAATATTTATGGAAATCCCTCAAGTGTGCAGGGACTCGCTCTCTTATTTACGTTCAAGTGATTGGAAACGTGGAATGAGTTTGCGTTAACTTAAGAATCGAGTATTCTCGCTGTCGGGTACTACACATGTTATCGGAGCAATGCAAGTACAGGTCTATGTTACCATTAAAGGGAAGCTACTTTTCCATTATGCAAAATACGTCTTGAAGTTGCATATAAGAATATTTCATGAATGCAACATCGGAGTGTACAGTCATTGAAATGAATTCTGCTCGTCTTCTAAGATGGGTTGAACTAGTTTATACGTGAATAACTGCCGTGTGAATTTCATGGAAAAATGGTAGCCTCTATTACCCTCTCTCCTGTCTCTGGATCGATATGTACAATTTTTCCCTCCTCTTGATCAAACGAGAAAAAGAAAAGGGCAAGTCCGGCATTTTTTATGTCCGGCCCATTCTTCAAGAGAACGTATATTATCTGTCAACTTTCCCGATTTCACGAGCGGCATTCGGAGTTTCAATGTACTTTTTATCCCAATACGAACAATTTGTCTGGCTGGTTTTTCGCGCAGAATGGCCATAAACGTCACTGCAACGATCGAATATTTTCTTTTTCGCCCGCATATAACTATCCTCTCGTGCGTTTCCGCCCACATCTGAAATTGTGAAAATTGGCGAAGAAATATGCCTCTATGCGAATATGCATTAATTCACTCGTAAAGACTAACTCCGTCCCGGAGTTGCACTTTAATGATCATGTCAGCTTTCCATGCGAATTTACGATGCGCGACGGTGGTATTCGAAATATCAAAGATTTTTACGATATACCAGCTATTTCGTTATATCGTGCTGTTCAGCTTCATGGAACCTTGGGTAACGTTTAATGGTTACTGTCTGCGCTTATTCTTTATGAAAAACCCGGTTTCATTATACCCCGTGCAGTGAGATATTTTTTAGCGAATATGCAGCTCCATAACCTACCGCAATACTCGTGTCGATATAAATAAAATCGACCATCGTACCCGTCCACTATTATATTTGGCGTATTTCTTGAGGCAATGAAAAATTCAACACGCGAAACTTACATCGGGTATAGATAAGCACTTATTATACTGACTTCCCAATGTTACGTCAGAATACTCCATATTGAGAAATCTCCTTTGGAAGATTCTCGTAAAAAGTATCGAAGCATTTCAAGAAGCAATCGTTTATTTGTATAATTTGAAACAGAAAATTACTGAATCCTTGAGCGATTCTTGAATAATTACATATTGAATTCGAATTGGCATGTGCCAAAATTTTAACACAATGACGTTTATTAGAGTGTCAAAGCGAGCATCTGAATGGAATATGACAAATGATCGTGAATTTCTCGTGCTGAATAGAAATTGAAAATTGATGTACACGTGTTGTATATGGGTTAAATGAAACGGTAAATCTAAAGAGTGCCAGGGTGTTCGTATTGTCACAGGAAATGTATTCGCTGCCATTTTCAAACGCTCGAATATTGTCGATATGTCAAATAGTCGAAATTTACGGAAGAATAGCGAAGAGCTCTGTCGCGTGTACGTTACCTCTGCCAGTTACAGTATCAGATATGTAATGTGCAGTTTCGCACAGAACACTATATCGATAAATACACGTAAATACGTACAAAGAGATATATCATAGTAAAGCACTGCGATTTTTGGTTTATTACATACACGGTCCAGATTATATCTGACTTTATCAGATGTAATTTTTCCTAGTTGCACAGTCACTGTTTAATTTCCAATATTTATCATTGACGCATTAAAAGCTACTATTTAAAATTAATCTGCCATCCATATTAGTCGAGTTACATGTATGACCATACAATGGATAAATTATTCGAACAAATATTATAGTCACTCGATTTAATGCACGGAATTCATAAATTTTAAAAGTTGATATATCAATGCACAGCACAGTGTATTTAATAGAAAATCAGATAAATGCACACGTAATTGCGATTAATCCATTGCAACAACAGTTTCTTAGTGTAAGCGTTAACATGATAAAAAATAAAAACTGAATATAAAAATTCTCAACTGAAATCGTGAAATTTGAGTGCAGATATTTTGGAGTTACACTTTTTCGTGTTAGATCCTAAAAACATTTTTTTTTCAGTAAAATTAAATCAAATTGCATATATATGTCAATAAATATCAACACTTTTCATGCCCTCTCGAGAACTGCCAAGAATCTCTTTATTCTCTCCTCGTGCGAAAACATGATTGATAAGGAAAAAAATTAGTTTCGATATAAGCAATCACAGGCGCCACTCGCATAATCCAAAATCACAAGTTTCCCTCAATCCATCCAGATTCCAGTGCACTACTAATATAACATCAAAGAGGAGATTCGTAGGAAAATTCCACGGGAAAGTCCGGTGATCGTTGTGGCGCGCGGCGAGCCACTGACTGCCTTCGCCAATTCCACGCCTTTTCGCGTACCACCCTCGTACAATCCTCGTACCATCCCTGTGGCAGCAGCGGCGGCATATCTATCCCCGTACTATTCCCCAGGAAGCCCCGGCGCAAACGCCACATCGCCCCTACGGCGCCCCAGCATCGCGGCGCCTCTGTCCTTGCTCTAAACCGCTTTCTGCACCAACCGAGCTTGTAATTGTTTCGCGTTACTCTCGTTTGACTTCGAGTGAGTCTGATGTGTTTTTGTCTGTGTAAATTTTCAATTATCCCAATGCTCAACGGTTCTAGAAATGAGAAAAAACAAAAGATGAATATATTTAAAAAAAATGAAAAACTCCCTTATAGACATTTTGACTTTAGTCTTGCTCACGACGAGATCGTGGTCTTCGTGAATTGAGGTAAGGGACTGAGAAAAACGTGAAGCTTATCAGAGAAATTCTCGAGACATTCTGCCTTTGGGTAATAAAACTTGACGATGGTCAATAAAGGAGTTAAGCAGCGAATGGAGAGAGGAGATACTCGTATCTTTTCCTAACGTAATTTAGCACGTTGTTAGGTTAGGTTACGTTGAAGATTAAAAGTTCTTCTGCTCTCGGATCAAACAGTATCGCGATAACAGGAGATATGAAATATACGATTTCGATATTTTGTTAAGACGTCATGATTCCTCATATTTGAACGTATCGAGAAGTTAGTCTACCAATAAGAAAGCAACGATAGAGAAGAGTGTCGAACCACTTGTTGAACTGGATATAATACGAATGAACCGGTCCGGTTATCATCACGAACCAATTTCCCGGTTTACACGTGACGCCTATGATTAATCGACGCGAGTTCTTGCGGCCAAGTTTTGCAGAACTTCCGTCTCAAGGAAGTTGCTTGCCGGCCAAATTAATCACTCGTTACACGCCAGTGAGAAAATGAGTCTCGCGGCTAAGCCGCAGCGTGGCAATGGGATGCCCAGTGTGTTTCGGCCTTTTGCTTTTCGACCGTCGACGTTTTCGGAAACGGTGAGAATCCGGGATGAATAATGGCTCGCCTGCCATACTGTTATGCCTTTATTTCATATCAGTGTGCACGATTATTTCACGAGCAGATGCTCGCGAAATAATCCTCCGACAAATTATTGTCGAATACTCGACGAAATTTTACCGTCTCTGATACTACGTTTAAACGCTATGCGAAGCGTTTGCGCTTTCACGTGTAATAAGCGCTTTACGAAGTTTAACGGCCTTATAAATTGTACGAGCAAAAATTCCGCAGTCGCGCCCGGCCGCACAGAATACTAGAGACGGCAGTTGAGATTTAACGAAGTAACACGGGAGCAAACGGATAAGAAAATATAAATGCGTCCTAGTAAGAATCAGAATGCTTTTGTGTTTTCCGCTAGAGAACATTGATGGCAATCGTATTACCGTAACTGCCCTATAATTCCGTACGATCCTCAAGATGTTATTCTTCTTGACTATAAGTAGTGATTCACGTAAGAGGACACCGGAAGTGGCATTATTATGTGCAAGTGTTTTCCTGCATTTTTCCTCCCTCGACGATGTACGCACGGAAGGGACGAATTTCGCTTAAGGATTTAGCAACCCTCCCCTTTCACTCTCGTCCTCTATTCCTTGCCTTTAATCCGATAAAAATCCAACAACCCTGGAATTCGCACGATACCTTTTCCAATCAAAGAAAATAACTATAGATAGTGTTTCTACATTGTCCTCGAAAGTCCCTAGGGTGAGAAATCGTACAAGTACGAAAGCAGACTTTTTGAAAGGGACTCGGAATACGAAGTATTTCCATGGTATGATAAGTACCACGATTTCATCTGCCTATATGTATAGCTAAACCGACGATTTAGTAAACAGTTTGTAAAATCGACAGATCAATTTTTAATATTTCTAACAACACGTTTTCAATTATTTGTAAAAATCTACCGCTGAAGATTCTGCATATTCCTGTGCAAGCGACACGTGTTTCTTAGATAAATTTTTGAATTACGAAACACCCTCAGGTAAGATTTATTATTGCCCTCATTTTTTTTCTCCTTTGTTTTCCATCCGCAGGATCCGACGGGGAGCGTGTAAATTATTTTGAGCTGGAGTTTCGGCGTTAGGGACGCCTGTATATAGAAAAGGGAAGTGAGTTCGAATGGAGACGCAAAGTAATAAAATAAATTGTAGCACTTAGCGAGCTGCTCTGAACTCACGACTGGCTCCTGCTCACACCCTGTACCGTCTAGTATTCTCAGCAAGCGCCATCACTCACACGGCAGCCTTCATCAGCAAGTTCGTACCACGATTAGCGAACCTTAATATCTTTTCAAGTTTTTCGCCCCAGCGACTTCACCGATTGCGTACTTATATTTATCGAAATATATACGTACTACGTGCACGGGTATATCAATCCTGTGATTATCTAACAGTATATATAGCAGTATACACGTATGCTCGCTTCTATTCTGAGAAAACAATTCCACGTTCGGATTTTCAAGTAAAATTGGAAACGTTAAACCTTCCCGACAGGAAGCAGTGGCTTTGCCGACGCCGAATCGTACATTGGGTAGTATCGACACGTGCTGCAAAATTCAACGAGCTCACTACAGATGTATTATGGATTGAGCGTGATACGATACCAGAATTGTAATGCAGGGAGAATAGTAGCTACCATTTTGTTTTCTTGCGCAATTGTGTCATAACCAAAGTACGAAAGTATATATAAAAGAACAAAAAGTTTCCAGGTCGTATCAACTTGGCATTGATAAGCCTACATTTCTTAGAATTCTAGTTAGCAGATCGTATCCCTTAGTGACTCTTTTCATTGGAATGGACCAGTCCCTATCTCCAAGAGACAGTTAATTAATTCCAAGGGAATCTTCGGATAACGAAGCGTGAGGAAAATAAAATGAGTCCCGTTATTTACGAGGCCTCTCTCTGGGCCATGAGGGGTTCGTGCTCCAATTATAGAATACGTGGCTTCCGATCGTAATGCCAAAGTTCCTTTTTCGCCTAATCCTAAAGAAAACCATATCCTTGTCTAACACTTCTTGGATCCTGATGTCCTGATTTGCATCCAAGTCGATTGATACTGATATTTTTCAGCATCCACACCTGATACTATATCTATATGGATCTTTCCTAAGGCAACTATATCAGTAGCCATAAGGGAAAGAAATATCGTTCCGGGTGCCACTAGTGGTATTGCTAGCTATAATGATACTTCCCACCACAGTACCGCTACTAACAGTAATACTTTGTTGAAGCAGGTTCAGCTCGGCTCAGTCCAGTAGTGTCCATTGCAACAAAGCCAAGCGAGTTTATATGAAGCCCCGGGGCGACCCTCGACCTCGTTGCTTCACCCTTCTTTTACCGCACCCAGGACCTACGACCAACACAAGCCAGCTGGCCATCTCACCTACTTTGTTCAACGAATTGTTATTTTGGACAATCGTGCCATCCTCGGAAGTCTTCTCGTTCGAGCTACTCCGCCGTATCATTGTTGTCCCGTCCTAACGAGCCTTGGAAAAGCTTTTCGCATGTGAATCGCAGTTATTGCACTTGGATGATTACGGTCGTTTTTCCAACACGTATATGAATAATGGCTGCATTTATGGCCACGTGGTTGTGTTGTATATTTCTGGTTGCGAATTGCGAAACGTTATTTCAGGCCAGACGTACATTTATTATGGGCGCCGTCTTCTCTTCGATACTGTATTGCGTAACGCGTGCTGAAATGAAATTTTCAAACACCCGCTATACCATAATGCTTCTATCGATCTGCTGACGAAAGTCTGAGGTGATGCTGGCTCTTTCCGCCATCTGGCTCGTTGCTACGGACTCGTCGGTACTCCAGCGGGCCGTGCCAAACTGCTTCGACTTTTATTAACGTAATGAAAAATTTGCAAATTTATCGTTGTGAATTTTTCCTGGCTTTTTTCTGCTTGTTGCGTAACGCCACGCACGCTCCAATGGTCGCGTATCGCTTTGGTTGTTTAATCTTTCCGACCTGCTGCTTGACAAAGGATTGAATTATACGACAGGAATATACACACGATCGCACCAAGGATACAGTGCTGGAAATTTTATGGTAGGAGGATAAATATTAAATTTCTTTATGATAATGACAATAATGGCAATTGCTGTTGTCAGTGGATGTGGTTGTCATGTTTTATGGAATGTTCTTCAGAAGATTCCTTTGTGTTACATTTTTCTGAATTTTTGCGAGAATTCGAACTGGCACGAATGTCAGGAATAAGACATGAATTTCATGCATATACGTAAAGTAAATACGTTTCCTTGTAAAAATTTGTAACGTCCCACAGTCATCTGAAAACTGTTGTAGAGACCGAGACTTGTAGGTCCTTCCATTAAAAAATCATTAAAAAAAATAACGTGTTCTATAATTCTGGCTAAGAAAAGAATTTTAATATACTTATACATCGCGTAACGACGTCGACATTAGCGGGAGCGTAATTCCCCTTTTTCAGAAAATTTCTAATTTTCTCGTGAATGAGAATATGCAGTAGCTTAAAAGCAACGGTAAGTTAATTGAATAATAATGAATTCACGCCAAGACGTTGACAGGTGTCAAAGCTGAATAGTAGTGGCAGCATTATAATAAGTTCTTTTGAAAATCTTGAAATATCAAAAATCCTATATACGTGCGTGAGATAATCGCGAAATTCAACGGGAAGGAAAAAGATGTCACGTGTCACATTTTTAGTCCTGTCAACTGTTTAGCTCACATTTAAAGTCTCGAAAAGGCGCGTTCTCAGAGATCCATATAGGTACGTGAGATATTGCCGTCTATTTTTTTATTCGTCGACGCTTCCCATGATTTTTCATGGCCGAGAATTTCCTGCCGCATTTTCTTTTACTATACAACATCTGCTTTGATATTGTATATAGGGTTGAATAGCTACTGTATTTCAACCTACCTTTCCACCTGACAAACGTGCCTTCTGCATCGCATATGGTACATAGAAACAAGCCGCACGACTTACCTGCAACAGAAAGAATCGAATTTATGAAGTCCATGCGCTGGACGAACGATAAGAATGAATGAAGGTATGTGTAGGCAGGTATAGACGAGCTTTGTCGTACATCTTGAATTTCTTAGAGAAATATCTTATCTCTGACCTTCGAGACCTTCAAGGTGATCTGAAATTTAGATATCGAAGGCCCAGCTTGAAAATACGTCATTGTGAATGATGGCCGAATACTTGTGAAAAATTCACTAGATACATATGGTAGACTCGGTTATACCTATATGTATTTCTGGACATATTTCTAAATTGAGAATCTTAATAATCAATCTAGACTAAAATTTAAGAATAAAATTCGTACCTTCTTTTCTTAAAGAAATTAGTATTGATACATTGAATTGCGTGCTTCATTCTTCGAGTATTAAGAGTATAAATAAAAAAAAGGATGTTTCGAGAGCAATTCAGTTCGGTACTATATTGGAGGGTTCCTCTACATTTTATTGGAATGGGAGGATCGGGCATTATTCCTGAAAGAAGTACAGGTGTATTTTTAGGGGTAGTGGTTCGTAAAGATGCGAACTGAGCAAGTCTAGACGTAGTAAAATGATGCTAGAACCTCAAGAAGTGCTCTGGCCTTGGCAAATTGAGTGGTACACGCTAAACTACGTACAGACGAGATGAGACCGAGAAGTTGTTCATTTTTTTCTGAAGCTCAAGGCAATTTAAATTTCCATTTAATAGAGTCGTCTCGACCTGAAACCCTTCGCTCCTCGTTCCGTTAGGACTGTAGTATGTTTTTTACAATTTCGTGAAAAAAGAAATTGCCTATGTATACAATAACAGAAGAAAATGGTATATTTCCTAATTATGGAAAATAATAACTCTTAATAACACTAAGCTATATAATACTATCTATAGATGCTTGGTAATCGAGTACCGAGAATATTCACTCTAATTGTCTCAATTGCTCTGACTGGTTGTCGATTCTATTGTGAAATTCTGTATACCGATTATCTAAGAATTGATATATTTATTTTGAGAGGTATTACCCACCTGCAGAGTATAATCGAATCTTTTTATTGTCCAAAAGCTATATCATGAGAATTTCTAATAAAATTCATAGTAGTAAAAGTGTGACGTATCGTTAGATAAATTTCATGCTGCAGTGGTTTATACAATGAACTCTTGGATTGATAACACTTTTGGAAAATAAACATTTTCACATATACGTATATCTATAGCGAGTTCTGTTCCCAGTTTGGAGTTAGCACTAGATATTTATATTGTGTGTCAGGTATATTGTGCATGACACTGCAATGCATCCAGAGCTTTGAATTGCGCTTGAAGTTACATGAAAGCAGTCAGCAGTCAGCTTTCAGGCTGTTATTTATTCGATTATTCACTGAACAATCGTATCGAACTGACGTAATTTCCTTGAATAGCACCAGACTTCAATAAGCTGCAGTGTCCAACTGCTTGGTGCAAACACTTAAGGATGCCATAGACTAGACTGGAGACTTCCAGTGAAAACGATTTTACGCCTCAACGGACCAATCAGGGATGACCAGTATTGAGTACAGATTCTCGCTATCACTCCTTGAGTTTCCAAGTATTGCCTGGGACTCGTAATCGAAATCCGTGACTGCTTCATCCTTGCTTCCGCCAGGAGACTCAGAAAGATCTGGGCGTCTTTCTGAAAAAGTATCCACGACAGGGAATGTTTCTTGCGAATCGGTATAGCAGAGCGAATATATATGTATATATAATAGTACCTTTGGGTTCAGTGCTGCTCACATGGAAGAGTGAGGAACAAAAGAATTGAGAAAAGGGAATGAGAATCGATTGGAAATTCAGAATAGCGTGAATGACAACGAGTAAATTTCTCGTTGCAGCTTCGTCTATCGCGAATCTTCTGGACGTTTACCTCAACCGAGAAAATTACTTTTTTCTGCAGGATGTGGCGGACACCTTGGAAATAGTGGAAAACGGAAGTAAACGGCTTCGCTTTACTCTTTATATTTCTCTCTCTTTCTTTCTCGTTGCTTCAAGGCGGACACCGATATGAATATCTGAGTGGCGGATTATGCTGGTATAAATATGTATAAGCTCTATTTCTTGAGAGCGGGTATTTATGATACTAGCCTTTTCCACCTTCCTCTGACGTCCTACCAAAACTCTTCAGGCTGTTGCGTAACTCTTGTAATTTCCATAGCTCTTACTTAGTAAATCGTACCCTTGCATAAAGCTTCTTGAACACTGCGCGATATGAACTTATGTTCACACATTATGATATCGTTCCCATACAGTTATGCGAATAGGAGAATTTGTATATTTTGTATAACTATTATTCACACTATCAAGGTATAACGCTGAATTGAATACTGAAGTTTTAAGAATGTGAAACAGCTCTTGTATTATTCAGGAGTCCTGTATGTACAATATCGACAAAGGCACTACTGTAACTTGCTAAGCGAATTATCCAGTTACGGAGTTACATTTTATAACGGTGCACGAATTGATAATGGCTGAACGGAAGTAAACAGCCAAACATCTAGTTACACTACTCCAACAGTATGTAACGAATAATCGATAATTACTATATATCATTTGATAACATACAGTCTGGTGTATTACCATTGGAGAATCTACCTCAGAGGACATCATATATTTGATTTGGCATTCATGGAGATGATCGACTCCTATCAAGATACACCTATCGATAACCGAAGACCATCGCATTTGCTACGGGTATCGAATGCATAACATACCGAATATCCAGAATAGCATGATTTCGTTCAGTCACGTACATATATCCAGTACACTAGAGATTCATGCTGGATACAAGTGCAATATGTTGAAGGTAAAAAGAGAAATAAAAAAAATATATTTTCCTTACAATCAATTGAATATCTCCTATCCCTCTGCTCTACGCACTTCATTAAGGTGCAGTCGGTAGAAAGTGCGCGTCTATAATCTGGCCAAGAATAATTCTCTACTACCATTTCACCAGAGTTCGCTGTGCCCTGACCTCCATTGTACTCATTCCAAATAAAAGCATCTACAAGGATTCTAAATTGTCCCACACGGCCATTGGTTTCCATATGAGCGTCCTATTTTATAGCGCACTGCAAAACTGCTACTTTTAAATGCGAGATATATTATACGTCTATCCAATAAAAAATCGACTGCGGCCAATTGGCAAGTATCGATCCTAAAATGCGGGCATTGTAAATTTTCAAGTAGGTATAACTTTGCCGAATTAAGACATAATCTCGAAATACATTTTGCGAAACGTCGAAAGACCTCATGCCTTACAGATTTTGTACGCATCTACCTATAAACTAGTAAGGCTCTTGATGTAAATGGCAAATGCTAGTAAGCTCAGCCGTAGGGTTTCGGATCAAGAAGGTCTCGTGCGGTCGCATTTTGATATCCTATTTGAGCATGGTACAAGGTTCGCTAAACCTGTATCCTCCCGAGATCCTTCGATAGATCACGTCGGGACGAAACAATCGACAAACGGCTGACATTAGGAAGGTTTCGTACAGGGAACCCTGTCCGACGTAGAGTTATCTCTTTGTCCAGAGGCGAGGATCGATTTGCGGACTCGGTTTTGGTTATCTTGCAAAAGATATCTATATGTTATATACGCTCGTCTTCCTAAAGCAAGGAGTATACTTGACGTTTCTTACGTTTCCAGGGTCGGCGCGATATCGTCATACCTTTTATTTAGTAATACGGGGTCGCATGCATTTTAAGAAACTTGAAATTGCAACTCGTAACCATACTTTATAGAAGGCATTCTTCTCCCAGAGGTAGCAAACTCTAAAATATTGCTTCCTGTTATATGTAGTGCATACATCTTGACCATGAAGATGAAAAAGAAAAGTAGCGAGAAGTGCGAAGAAGTGAGATGGTAAAGGTTGGTAAAGAAGCAAGTAGGGGAGGGAGATAAGAAGGAAGGCAGAGGAGTACGGCGCGACGGGTCCATAGGGATTATAAGAAACCAAGCCGGTTTCCGCATGGATATGACGTAGCGGTATGTACGACTCGCGATATTTTTCGTCGATGTATATGAATGTAAAACCGCCGCCTTCGCGTAATGGAAAGCGCCTCGCTCTTTCTGTATCTCATATATACTTTTTCTCTATCGGCGTGGCGCATAGAAATATATGCTGGTATCGCTGAAGTATAGAGGATCATGCTAAACCATGTTGAACATCGAGCACAACAAGATATCCCATGTTCCTCTTTGTTACATGTATTGGCAGATAACTATATATCCTTCTTCGCACGTGTTGGATGCGCCAAGACGTACCCAGTTCTCAAAGTTTAACGGGCCGTGATATTCTGCATGTGCACATTGCACATTGCACATTGCACATGCACCTCAGTAGGTGCGATCGACAGTGCAGAAGGAAGATACCACATAATCTGAATACGGGCTATGAGTGCTTGAGCTGCCATGATTTTTCGATTGCGGTTGAAAAAAAGTATTTTCGAAAAATACGTGACAAAGGAAATATACTAATGGTGCAAAAAAATTTGATGCGCACCAGCAGAGGTAACGCGTGGTTAAATTCTTGCGAGTTTCAATTCATTGATTTTTAACCAGAAGTGATATTCACGTTAATCCACGCAAAAGGACCAACAAACTAGGTTTATAGTACGTACTTGAAACTGGGTCATATTCCAAATGATAATTTCATTAATGATAATTCATTAGCTTCATTAATTATGGTCTGTGCTCTAAACGTAAACGTTAATTCCCATCTGACCATGAAAGTGGGAGAGACTTCCTTCGAAGAGCTGCCCGAGTTAGATTGAAAGACCGCACGCAATTCCACGGTTGATTGCGTAAGTTTTACAAGTTGTCTGATCAACCACGGGATATTAGGGGATGCTACCCAGCTACCCTTGGGAGTTAAATTATTGTTACTGCTGAAATATACTCGCAAAACCAACTCTACCAGATTACTCCTAGCAAATGAGACGGACTGCCCAGATTTCAGGGAAATTTAATATGCTTCAATCCATTTGATGATCACACGCGTATAAAACATTTTTATCCTTGTAAAGAAAGCATGTATTAAAGTGATATAGATAGACTAATAGTGAGAAAAAGGGAGAGAGGGCGAGCGAACAAAAGAAAAAGATCATACGTACCAACGCGTAAACTCAGTTGTCAATGAAGCATCCTGTATTTTTGCACTTATTATTCCTTCTCATTTCGTGATAGTCCTATTGCAAAAACCTTCCATAAGAAATTCAAATGTAACGCCATACCCGGTGACTTTTTTGCAATGTAACAGTATTCCCTCCTGTACGTAAAGTTACTACGTGACTGGTCTTGGTACCAATCCCTCAATTATTCCACATTCTAGTAGGCAAGGTCCTTTTGCGCTGGGAGAGCATTCTTCGTAACTACGTTTCTGCCTCGCAACGCGGAAGAATTCTATAAATTTCAATGGACCAAATTTAGCTTCCGGCTGTCGAACACAATTCCGGTAATTTCAGGTCCGACCACCATTGGCTCTACTGGAACATTGACCGTGCGCAAGTGCGCCATGGAGATAATTCGATGAACGCTCTCAAATGGACCTACCACATTTACAGGTATCGTTATATTTACATTTTTTTCCCTCTTTTTATACTCTCATCGTTTAGATTGACCGACGGATAATTTTTTACGTACGTAGCAATACAATACACTGATATCGTGTACGAATAAATTTTATCAAAGTTATTGATATACAGGAGAATGACTATCCTACGCAGTTATTGAGGTCTAATAAAACGTACAATGTATTCCACCGAATTTAGAACGAGTCTCGAGCCATTGATATCACATTCCTAGATCATTCCTTTCGCTCCATATTAGTAACAGCCTCGCAAGCAGCTTCAAAAATCTCGTCCTGGCTTTTCTCGGTGTCGATTGTCACGGTAACTTTTTTATAGGTCGACGCAGCACCACCGACTGTGTTAAAATATGTTTTCAGGCGATTTCCGATGATTTCAGGTGTGTCGTCAAATCGCTCGTTGGCAGCCGCCCTTGACTTCATTCTGTCTTCCAGGACATTTTTACGTGCTGTCAAGTAGATCACTAACGACGGAGGTTGTACGTCCTTTCCAAAAATCATGGCTTGTTTCCTATCACGCGGGAAACCAACGATAATGAATCCTGGTGACTTAGCCTGGGATATCATTTTCTGTTCTATCAGCTGGACCACTATATCAGCTGGTATATTACGACCCTCTTTCATAATCTTCTCGATAAGTTCGCCCCTTTCCGTCCCCGCTGCAACTTCGGCGCGTAACAAATTCGACGGGGCGATTAACGTGTAGCTGTGTTTGTTTGCGAGTTTTGTACCCAGAGTCATTTTCCCACATCCTGGACCACCGATGATGAAGACTATTGGTGCTTGACTATCCTTCAGAGGCGTACAGTCTACAGCTTCGTTTCTTGGGATCTTGTTTCCTAATTCATCCTTCCCCAAGCAGGCACCCATACCGTAGGATTCTTCTGTATCGCTCGAATTTTTTTCGCGAAAACTACAATCATGCGAAACGACGATTTTTCTACCGACAGCTGCGACAGATGAACGGCATTCGCTGATGCTTTCGTGCTGTAGCTGCTACTGCGACATTTCTTTAGCTTACTTCACGTGGATGGATGTCACATGAATTCAGATTGGTCAACTTCAGCTATGTTGTAGAAAGGATTTCAATTCACTTGATTTTTAGATTGCATTATTAGGTTAGCGGGTATTGAAATTCTTTAAATTTATATAAAATCTGCGGAATTAATCAACCCCCTTTTTCTAGGGTTTCACGTCAATTAAAATCAATTTTATGTAAAACAATTAGCGGAAGTCAAAATATAATTTGCCCTTCTCATAACAACGTGCTTAACACTTGCAACATTGCTTTATTATATCTATATGCATGATATTGATAATTTTAGTGTCGACATACAATGTGGAAATTTTTGGAGCATGCAATAAGAATGAAGCAACATTTTCTGATAAAAACTCCACCCACTAGCGAGGTACGTATATGTTCATTATCGTGGGATCTCAACAGAACAGGAAATTGAGAAGCATCAAATACTGAATGAGTATCAGATATCATCACGTAAATTAACGTTGTTATACACCAGATCAGCAAATCCTTTATGCACCATGGTACAAAGAGAGGATCGGACGATGATATTAAACCAGTTCATGAAATCCTTCGCAAAGTAAAATTAACAATGGAGTCAAGAATGCATGACATGGACGAAGTGTTTTCAAAGGCCACAGAAGACGTGAATAATGCAATTAAAAGAAGCAACAAAATTTTGTCCGAGGAATTAGATCGAACTGAAAAGGTCGTGAGTGACATTATGAAAAAGGTCAACAGTCAAAGTACGCAGTTCAAAGATTGTATAGATAAGTATAAGGGAGACGTATATAACGCTCGAAATGATTTTTCCCATGAAATTAAAGACTGCAATAAAAAAGCAATAATCGCCTTGGAGGGTATTAAAAATAAGTATGAGGTACCAATAAAAGAAGCCCAGGAGTTTAAAGCGAACACAAAACATTTACTGAAACAATGTTTGCGAAATAAAGGCGCGACTAAAAAGTGTCTGACGGAAAAAATGCACGAAATGGTAACACGTTATAACCGGATACTTGAAAAATTGAATGAAATTCCAAAAAATACCGATAGCGTCATCTCAAATAATATAACAGCTGTGACTAATTGCCATAGGGAGGCACATCGTAAGCTTGAGAAAAATTTACGAGAAGTTGTCGCAAAAACCGAAAAGTGCGTCAGCACGAATAAAGCGCGCTTTTCTACTTGATTAAAGATTAATAAAATAATAATAAAGATGAAAAATTCAAATTTTGTTCCTCGTTAAAAAATCTGCTACTATCCTGTACAATGTAAAAGATATCAAGTACAAAATACCATTACGCGAAAGTATCGGTACTTGTTCAGGAAAAGCCACGATAATGTAAAAAGCAGCAGTATATCAAAACTTTAAGTCCTATCTCTTTATAAAGGGCCTTTCTCCGTTTAATGAAGAGTAACTCGAGCTATGTACAACGTGCTTTACATTCCACTTACTAAGATCATCCGTCTTGGCTGTGGAAGTCTGAACTCTGAAGTACGAAAAGTGCTTCGATGCTCGAATCCGCGACGACTTTCCTTTATTTCTAACCCAAGATATTTCAACATCCGGAGAAGAAGCGAGAATATTCATTCTTTAAGAATACGAAGGAATGCATGGGTGCAAACAGCTCTAACGTGAACAATCAAACTTTAACGGTCGAGACCGTACTGGAGGAAGCACAGGAAGTATTAAGGAAAGCAACGGAAATTGTGTCGCAAACAATAGAGCATGAGTTTGCTGAATTACAAAATTATGAAGAAAAGGCGACCACCAAGGTATTCGTATTGAATATTATCTAGCAGTAATAAACGTATTGATTAAAGTTATATAATTAATTGACACTGTTACGCGTTATCATTGTAGGCATCGAATACTATAAATACAATTAATAAGAAATTGGCTGAAATATCGGAATTCAGCGAAAAGGCACGATTGTGTATAGCCAAAAGAGAAGCGGAATTACAGGGCGTGGAATTAAAAATGAAAAATACTCTGGCTGAATGCTACAGAAAGCAATATGGAGCGCTGGAAAAATTTCGAACAGAACGTTTGATGATACACGAGGAGGCAAAGCAAATGAAATTCGACACTCAAAAAATAATCCAAAATTGCATATCGAGCGACGATCAATTAAAATGCTTCGAGTTAGGCATCAGGGATGTACGTAAAAGAATATTAACGCTTTATGAGAAATTTCAGACGCTGGTAAAGAAGGAAACGGAAGTGCGTGTCAAATATACAAAATTAATATACGATTGCGATAAGAAAGCTATGGAAAATGCCCATAAGAAGTATATAGAAATAATTGATGAAATTCGTAAGTGTGTTGATTAAAAAATTTGTCAAATAAATAATACCTGATTCTAAATCCTTTCACGAACTTTCTATACCCTTATGACTACAGCATCATAATGATAAGGTTAAAAATAATTTCCTCTACCAGTCATTTAATGAAGACGTTATCACTATCGGTATTGATTTGACGTTGATCGTTCGCTCAACGGAAAAAACCAGGACACAATTCGTTCTCATGAAAGACAGTAGAGAAGAGAAAAGTTTCGCCGTTTCCAAAGTGCCGTAATTCCTCGAAAGATGTCTCGTGGGGAATAACGTCAACTTATCAATTCCAGGTCACCTGAGATAGTGCAATCTCCCATGGAAAGTTTCTCGTCAAATTAAAACGCGTTTTAGTGGGCGAAGGACGAGCTTTTATCAGTTCCGCCGTGAAGAAAGTAAGAATGGTAAAGAATTGTTATGCTGGGGGGGGGGGGGGGGGGGTGACTCGAGAGCAATTTATGTAACAAACGATTTGATCCCGTCGTGATGAATGCGGTCATGGTGCTTTCCTCGATTGTGGTTTTCCTCGGCATAGTACCTTAATGAGCAATAGCACGGGACGTTTCACAACTGGAGATGAGGTGCTTACACTGACAGGTTGGATGCTGCGTAATAGTGACGCCAAAAGCTTCAAAAATATACTTGCCGGATTTATTACTGGCGTTACAATTTTCACACTTTTTTTTCATCTCACCGCGTCTGTATACGACTGCGCTTGGCCTCGACATTGACAAAAAATTTTACAGCTGCCATTTTTTTCTTAGAGCAATAAAGGTCTCGTTAAAGTGAAGAAGAAGATTGTGACACTGGATTATTCCCACAGGACTCTTTCTACGAGGACCTTGTGATATTCTTGATATTCCTAGGGACTACTTTGCATTGGATCTCATAGGAAGATGGCTCCTCTAAAAGCGATTTGACTCATCGACAGATTATTTCTTACATCCCGCTTGTAGTTTATAGAACTATGAAATTTACAATGTTTTTTTTTTTAAACGCATGGATATCATTCCAGGTTTATTACGTTCGCTATGCTTTACACAGTTGGCAATGGTTGCGCAGTTTATGAAAACACTAAGAAAAATTGCAGAAAAGAGATGATGAGTGACGTACCGAAAAAGAGAGGATGATTGACGGACCGTAAAAGAGAGAATTTTGATAAAAGTGACGCGGAGTGAAAGTGAGGAAATGAAAGAGAGACGAGAGGGATGAAAGCAAGTAGGGGTTGGTTTAATCATTATTTTCTGCCGCGGGTAGTAATTTACATGAAATCGAGTTACCAGCGTTAATATTCGACCCGGCAGACGCCGGTTCTCCCCGTAACAAGCCCAAAATAAAAATTAATTATCCCCGGCGTACCTTTTAATTACGACATGCGACAAGAATCATTGAGACTAATTACACAGCTATCATATAAATTCAGTACTGCCAATCTATTTCTTATGAGCACACTCAACCCACATAAAATCGAGAAATCCCAGTCCCTTTCGCGAATATTCATTCGTAGAGTTCATAAGGAAGCTGGAAAATCAATATAGATTGATTTCGCATTCTTGACATTTCCCAGACGTCGTCCATCTTTAGTTTCGGAATCTGCAAGTACAGCTGAAAACTATGTCAATGAAATATTCCCCGTTCGCACGGTACTTTGGTACTGCAAGATATTTAATTGATTTAGGTACGCAGAGCTCAGGACTTTCCCGTAGGACGCTGGGAATGCGACCGCACGATAGAATTCCCGGAGCACCTTCGGGATCTCTGTGGTCACTCGAATCGTTCGAGAATCCGTTTCCTTGCAATCGTACTCGACCTCGAGCCATATACATATATAGAATCTAGACCAATCATCGCGCAAGCGATCCCAGCTATTTCGATAAATACTCTCCGATCATCAAGTGACGAAGACCTCGGTGACCTATCCGAAGGATTGCCGTTGACCGTTGGTCAACTGTATTTCATCGAAAGGAATGCTTTGACTTTGTTCATTAAAAGAAAGCAGTACGAGATATACGCATGCGAATATATCTATATACTCCCATTGTACCGTGTTAAATTCAAAGGATATGCCAAGCTGGTAGGTCTAATCTTTTAGACAGAGAATATAGTGTTCTAATTTGATGCAGAGTAATTAAATGAGACCCACGTATGTTACCGGACCAATTAAATTAAATCATTCATTCCACGTGGTGGTCATTCCAGTTGTCCCAGTCTACCTTTAAATATAAATTTCCATTCAAGGTCGAGTGACTACGTTACTTTTTCAAGGATGGATCCAGCATACCTTGCAATTTTAATAAAAACATTCGTCCTTTGCCAAGATCCACGAAGCTGAGATAGCAATCGCATGTAATACGTATCAGTTGATATATTCAAATATTCTACGTTAATTCAGAGAGACAGTCTTATTCGGATAAGAGTATATTAATGACTCGTCGGGGATCTAAGGTTAAAAGTTACGTAGTAGGTGAATCCATTAAAATAAATGGAATGAAGTGACGTAAATAATGAATCGGCTAATTACAAC
This sequence comes from Pachycephus smyrnensis, assembly GCA_030142225.1. Taxonomy (NCBI): domain Eukaryota; kingdom Metazoa; phylum Arthropoda; class Insecta; order Hymenoptera; family Cephidae; genus Pachycephus; species Pachycephus smyrnensis. The sequence continues at coordinate 233,788 of JARQST010000365.1, forward strand.
GTCAGGGTATAGATCCTCTTTACCAAGTTGTGCCTCCACAGTACAGACTTTCAGTTAGGTCCACTGCAGTACATATAGACATGCATATAATCTGCACCCACTTTCCAGCTTAAAAGTCATTACGAAGAACGTATCCCCAGGCAGAAGCTATGATAAAATTTGCACTCTATCGCTCCACGAGACACCCATCTTCTCTGGATGCCTCCGGGCCTTCACCCTGTCTGATACCCTTACTGAACTCCCACTCCCTGGACTAGTAACCAAATTCAAGTGAATCCAATATATCAGTGTTCATTAGCCATCGTGCATAAGAGATAGTGCATGCAGAGAATTCACTTGCAATTTTTTTGCCAAATTTTATTGCATTCGTTACAATAACGTTCATCTTCTTCTCGGTTTCTTTTACCTGACTGCGATAATACTAATGACAAGTGAAAATGCCCATAGGGAATCGCTGCGTCATTTGACGCGTCATTTACTTTGGTGCATTTATGTCACCGCTGGGGAAATGCATACAATAGCATAATGGACTCGATGCACGCGGCTTGCGAACTTCACGCATCGAAACAGTTCGCATAAATGAATGCACTGCTGCATTCTATCGATGATTATTGCAAATTAACCGGTTTGCTTTAATTAAAATTCATTCTATAAATCAGATAGGCATATTCTTAGTTATAATAAAATACGAAACTGAGATAAGTATAATTTCGTTTTTTTCCTTTATTTTGTAATATTACTTTACGTCATTAATAAAAACTGAGAACACTAGTGATCTTCATAATATATTCATATTCACGAGGCAAGCTATCTTCGTCGTTAGAATGTTTTCAACTCAAACTGCAAGAGATGTTCATTAACTATAATTAGACTTTGATAAGGAAGAACTACCCCGTTACTTAAGAATATTGCATTCATTCCCTTGACGCTTGAATCCATCCACTAAAACCATAACCAGACACATCCTTCATATTCTATACTCGCATCCTTTGAGAATATGTGGTGCGCTATTTTCAGTGGTTTCAGAAGCCAGCAGACATGTTAACCGTGGTCGATACTTGACTCGTACACAAATGCCCTGGTTGCAACTTCCATTCACACGGTTCAACGGCATAGAAACGGCTCGACCTTCTCTGGTCACATCTCATGAACTAACCAGTGTCAATTCCAAGTTTAATGTGAGAACGCAGAATAGTAGTAGTTAATGTCTCTCCTCCGGACAGTAATCACCGGACGAGTTTGATTGGTTGCAATAATTCACAGTTAACTGCTGTTTCGGGTGGTTTTACTTCCGTGTGGAACGCCTTTTCCGCCATTTTCTACGAAATTATTAAGAGCGCGCGTGATCGTTCCCTCGTCCGTTTTTAACGAACGATTTGTACGTTTACTCTGACAAGGATGAAATTAAATATAATATATCGTTCCTATTGGCTTGTAAGGAAACGATTGATCGAATTTATTGATCAGTTAACGAAAGCAAGAATCTATATTATGCTGTCTTGTAAGGAAATAGGGTTATATATAAATGTCAATGACTGTGTACATAATTCCAACTTCAACTGTACAGACATCAACTTGATCACCGCGCAGTTAGGTGCGTCCGCGCATTTTCACTGGATTCCAGACAATTTGTGCGAACCGCGTAACGAGCGTCTGCTCTCGACAAACGCGTTGAGTTAGAATGGCGAATGGCGGCCATTTACAAGGTGCGAGTTCAGGATATAAAACACATGCCTACGGGATAGGCTTAGGATTTGCTGCGCGTAACCAGAACCACCCTTGCTTCAATTCAACAGGAACGCGCGTAATCTGCTTTCTGCCAGGGTTTCTCATACCTTAAGCTACACAGAGAATACCAGAAGCAACCCTTGGCCGTATAGCCAAAGGCCTACTTTTCTATCCGCCCTTCGCGGCCTCGATTTCTCCAAATCTACTCCGCCTCTCATACGCAACGTTTTCCAGCTGTATTATCCCCTTTTCCTCGGAACGACGTGGTATAACGTCCCTTCTGGATCCTTGTATATATATACCTTCCCGGCGCTAAGGGATTGACCTGAACTCACTGTCGAGAAAAGCTTCGGCTTCTGGCGCCCCGACGCTTCATAAACATCTCACTATAGTATCCATCTTCAGCATTGTCTAATCCCGCCTATTTAGACCGTCGACAAAGGTTCTCAAATGCATCAAAAAGATCCCGGAATTCAAGCTGAAATTCAACAACTACTTAGGAATAAGAGTATACTTATAGAAGGCTTTTTGAGACACTTCGAGAGATCAAAGGGTCACTATTCAGGGACTGTATTGTATGATTACGTAAGCGTCCCTGTTATATATCGCATCGAGTCACTTCGCTTTGTCCTAAATGGTGGGCTTTCAGGACGAACTGCATCCGTCACTATCATCCGTCCAGGATATTTGTCCTTGTCACAGATAGAACACTCCAATAGCCAACCACGTGCAATCACTCTGTAACTCGGTACTATTTATTATCAAGTACCGCCTAAACAGATTTCTCTGTTGTGCTCTGATTGACTCAGTACACATACTGAATGTATTGCTTAAGTTATACAATCTCCGTCCAGATGCAGCTATAGGGTATGTATGCGTCGTTAGGCTCTATTGATACAGCCACATGGGTTTTTGCAATGAATTACTCAATTAATTAATTTTAACATAAATCTATTAATATTGATCTTCTAGGGACTGGAGGAATGGGGACGAGAGTAATCGTCCTGTGGGAACTGAACTTTATTAATATCTGACGCACTTTACTCTTCCGGAAGAAGAATCTTCACGGGAGCTTTCAGGCTTATCCTTTGGGAAGTCCTGCACGTCCAAATAAATTCTCTAATCCGTCGACTCATCTCCGATACTTGTTCTCGACGGATGAGCCCACTCTGAACTTACACTAGACTGTTGTAATTCACTTTTGTAAAAAAAAACGAGGTTGTAACTTTCCGCGCTGAACTAACTTTACGAAAGGTAGAATATGCTCCCTTCGAGTATAACTATATTGGTAACTTGTACGTAACGGGACATCATGATTTTTTAATTGCGCACAATGGAAAATTTTAAAAAGTTTAGACAAAACGAAACATTCAACAAGGAAATTTTGTTCTGCCAATTTCAAACGTGTTTTTTTCTCGTGTTACCTCCGCTGTCATGTAGAAAAAATTATATATACATTTCTATCCCTTGGTTTTTCATAATCCAATACCTCTTTTGGGATCATGGACACATTGTATTAAACTGCATGAAATGAATAGGGAACTTCTAATGTGAAAATGTTTCGAAACGCATATATGAACTTAACCTATTTACGGTTGGTAATTCTAGTAAATTCAGATGAATACGTCTGCTATTTATAATTATTGGAGTGACGAATAACAATAGCAGGTGCTATTGTTAATTAGTATAATTATAAGTAATAATATACCAAACTTCTCGACTAAAATACACAACCCAAAGTTGGCTTTAGTATACAGAATTTAGGTGGAGGAGCTAAGTTTAGATGGTGCGTTTGAATTAAATAATCATATACATTATAATTAAAATTATATGCAAATAAAAATGTAGTATATATGTATGTATACTCGTTAATAATCTTATCCTTCGTTTGCATGCTGCTGTACGAGTTATTCCTATGGCTAACTAAAGGTATGGAATACTGATAGAGGGAGCCTTCTAATTAGAGGAGACTTTGATTTCACTAATTATCGAAAGTTCAGCACTCGTGTTGGATGCCGGATCTACCGTAACACGACTAAAGTTGTAAAACTGAAAGAACGTATTTCAAATTAGAAATGTGTCCTTTTCAAGTTTTAATCGTCCTTTTCCTGAGAATTGGTCACAAGGGAGGCCATGCTGTTCCTACAGATTAAAATTCGTGTCGTTACACGTGCAACGTTCATAAATAGTGCTGTACTCTATTATTAAACTCAAATTAAATCTCGTGTCATATTTATTTTCAAATTTCAGCTTTTAATTAGCCCAAATTATCTATACAAAATGTTTTATTATGGTCTTCTGTATCCTAATATAATTCAGTTCGTCATATAACATCATACCGATACACCTATCTTTAGGAACAGTATTTACAGAATAAAACATAAAAATCCCACCCTGATCGGAAAACCAAATCCAATTGCATCCCTTTTTTGTTCAACAGAACAAATATTATCACAAACCGATTTCCACAATATTTCTACGCCGGAGAGTACCAACTTTCCACTGCCTGAAGACAAATTTCATTCCGCGCCAGTTGTCGCAGCCTCACATCCCAGCTGGCAAGAGGTACGAGTTAAAGAGCGTGTGATGACAAATATTCCAGATTTCCACTTTAATTTCGAACGCCTTGGGAAGTGCGCAGCTAGCATAATTACGATCCTTAAGAGTCGCGAGGTCAAGGGGCGTTAACGAGTACGCAGGAACGTGGTGGTGCAGATGAGATGCTCTTGTCGAGATGCTGTTTGGCGAAAGTCTACCCTGCGAGACATCCTATCCATTGTAGGGAGTGCCGGAGGAGAGAAAAACGAAGAGGAGTACAGCGAAGTAAGATAGTGCAAGTGTGAGTAAGAAATATAAAGTGTGAGAGGTGAAGAGGAATTTCCAAGTAAGTGGCGTCGTCAAAGCGGCATTTGTTCCGGCAGAGAATACAACTGAACTATAAACAAGTGTACATCACACTCGATTCACGGAATCAAGCAGCCACTATTTCTCTCAGCTAAATGGCATTCGATTGTGACACGAATACCTAAAGTCATATACAGATATACAACGCCTTTGAATATGAACACGAGTAGAATGTCTCGCGCATAGCTAGTATCTCTATAACAATATACTTCCAAATTGCATATAGTAAACCAATCAAATGAAAGCTACGTTTATCATTAATAGAAAGACCCAAAAACCACAATTTTAATTAAAATTTGAGTTAATCCCCGCGAAGTGCTTTCAATATTACCAAACAATAAAGCTCACAAATATTTCTATTAAAAGATTAAAACGTATATTTAATATTAATATCTAAGTTCCCACATCTGCAATTTAACTAGTAATAACAGTTCATTTTAGCCTCAAATACATTACGATCTTTGAACTACTCTCTCCACCCTACTCATTATCATTTAACATAAAAAAAATCTATTGTGTTTAAAGCCAGTGGGCTCAGACCACAAACATATTTCAGTTCTCCCTAAGACTGTGAAACTTTCGCTAAAATCGGATAGAGACCGTTAGCAAACGTTCCTCGTTAGAGTACAGTACGAGGAGTTTGCCAAGCCATCAAGCTTCTGTGTGAGCTAGGGATTGCAATTTGCGCTAGCGAATAGGTTGTCATACGAGGCACTCGTGATATTAGGAGTTGATATAGATATACACCCTGAAATTAATTTCCTCCACAATAGAACGAGTGATGCATGTTTTGACAATAATATTATAATAAAGAGACTACGTTATAAAGAAAGTTCATACATCGACTTAAGCTCAGACCTTAAATACTTAAAGGAGATGCGCACGGAGCATACGTATTACGTGGAGCTGACATCGTCTTTGTTGTACAAAGTCAAAAGTTTTGCAGACTGTAGAGAATTAGCAGTGCTATAGTTTCAGTAAAAGCACAGGAAAGAATACAGCTTCTTCTTCGACGCTGACGTCTTCCTTGTCCAATGCTACTGAAGAAACTTCACAGTTCTGAAGTGAGACTGCAAAAGTCCGACAGGCATCAAAGAGCTCACTGAACTTGATTTTACTTCACTATCTTCAAATATCAATATGCATCGTACGATAGACACTCGGTTAACGCTTTTGTGCAGGTCACAGCACAGGCGTTACTCACACGCCTAGCGGGCAAAAATCAGTGAAGTAAGAAAAAATTCACTGTTTAGAAAACACGTAATATCTTCAAAACTAACACTTAACGTACGTCCTAGGCAGAAGGTATTAATACCCGACTGGCCTTTCGACGACAGTCTGCGGGAAAGTTATTAATACCTTTCCCGGAGATAGTGTGTTAAGAGCATTTTCAATTGATTCACTATGTGAAAGCAGAAATCTTTAAGCTTTGCCATTCCTCGTACCATGTCCTTATATTAAACCCTCGAGCATGTCAAATAGAAACTGATGGAAACTAGTACATATTTGACGTGATGACTGTTTCGTCTAGATATCGAGAAACCGAACGCACATATATGCCAGCCGCGTTTCTATGTACATAAGACCTGCGGCGTAAGGACAGACGACGATATTTTCTCATGAGAATTTCTGTATAAACAAACGTTAGAAACGAAAATCACAGATTGTTTAGATGTGAAAACATTTCGTGATATTTAAGGTATATAAGAGAAAACTTGAAAGGAAAAAAATAGAAAAATATAAAAGTCATATATATATATATTTATTTGTCTACATATAAATGCAAGAGAAACTTCAAGGGAGTAGCTAAATATATACGTGGAAAGAGGAAGTATAGCGAGCGCGTCTAACTGCGGCTAGTTTGGCAGTAGTTCGTTGCGATGGCAAGTGGTTTTGTTCGGAAACAATACAACAAAGCGAAAAGTAGAACGTGCTGGTTTTCTCGTGGCAAGGTGGAAAATACAACCTGACAACGATACACGAAATGAGCCAGAGAAAACAGAACGAAAATTGGTCGTGTCGGCACGAGGAAGAAACAGAAGGACAAAGAGATTAAGGTAAGGATACTTTTCGACTATGTCGGTACTTTTGAAAAAGCTCGTTCCATTATTCTCTCCTATATATGTATATATAGTCTCTATACCTACACTATAGGTTATCGAAGAAAATCAATAACCATTCCTTCACTTGGAACGTTTCGCATTCTCCGCCCACTTACCTACACTCTCCTCCCGCAATTACCTTTTGCTCTTGTTTACTCTTGTTCAACGTTATGCATGGAGGTTCGTTCGTGCCAATTTCGCAGAAGCGCGACCTCCAATCTAATAAATTAAATCTCTCCGTGACACGGCCCCCAGTTACATAGTTAACTTAAAAATCTGAATAAAAAAAGCTGTGTAGGTGTAGGCACTTTTGTAGACAGCTATATATACTTATGTCGATCCCTTGAGAAGGTCGACCACGAAGCACCTGTGGGCGATGACTGCATTTCACTTTTTTCGTCATTAATATTCAATATGTTCCACAAGTTAAGGGGCTATACCAGTGTGACACTTTCAAAAAATCGATTTTTTTTTGCCTTTTTCGACAGTTTATACTTTCAAGAATATCCTGTAAAAATTTCAAGGCCGTATCTCTAATACTCCCTGAATGGCAGCCTTCTAAAGAGCAACCGTTCGTAGGTATTAAATCGATAGTTAAATCTTTAAACGCGTTTTTCTCGAAATGACATTTTTCAAATTTGCTGACATTGTAACTCAAAGAGCAATTATCTGATTGACTTGAAATTTGAACTGAGTACTCTTGAATATATTTACTCTACAATGACCCATGATATTTTGATTGGATGAAAATTGACGATTTGGCATTGAAAAAAACGACCATTTTATAGGTAAGAAAACAGACTTTTTTTTTCATAACTACGCCATTTTGTTAGATTTTGATATTTTTCGAAAATAGTGCTTCATGATACAGGAAATACCTTCCAGTTTAACGACATTTTTTCCTTTTTCGGTTTCAGCTACTCAATCGGCCGGAATCATGGCAGCAGTGGAGGAACTTTTTTTTGGCGCCTCCGAAGGCAGCGCATAAGTCGCTTGGATCTCAATATTTTTCTATGAAAAAATTATGTAATATAGGTCAAATATAGCCAAATATATTCTTAATTTTCCGAAACATTTAATTGAGTACTTTTCTTCCAAAAAATTCCCGAAAATCACCAAAATTTTCAGCATTCACACTGGTATAGCCCCTTACATGCTAATTTTTCTCGTTCCCATAGCTAATAACAAATTTCACCTGAATGATTTCATTCAGCATAACTATAGTTATGGAATATTCTCTGAATATCTAGATTGTCTATACTTTCATCGTTGCACTTGACTATGAAGAGAAATGGGAATAAAGAAGTATAGTAGTACATGAAATGAGCTAAATAAGAATAATCTAGAGAGGTAAGGAAAAAAAGAACAATGACCGTTCGTGTTCCTTGATAGAATTTAAAGAGAGAAAGCTTCAGCAAGTGCATGTTCTGGTTGCAATATTTTTACTTGCACTTCAATGCAGTTTACTTGCAGGATTCTATTTCTATTCGCCTGACGGCACATTCCATCCACAGTCGATAGGGTTCCTCTCAAGAATAAATGGCGGTAGCTGTGACTAGCTTGGCGATGGTGACTCTCTGCCTGAAGAATGGAAAAGAAGCCGTACGCCTATACCGCCAGGATCCTGTTCCGTAGAACAGGCGGTTACTGCTGCTTCAGCGGCAGACAAACGGATGCCTGCATTCGAAGGATGCTCCCGTGGCGCAATTATCATATAAATTGCTGCGGTCTTATTTTCCATGGATATAGCACAACTTTCAAACAAGTATTCAAGATTCGCCTCGATCTGCCGTCTCTTGATCTGTCTCAGGATCGACAAGCTTTAAGTCATAAAACAGCAGCAAGAATCTTCTAGAACCTCTGATTGTCAATTCCGCTAGCGAAATGTCAGCCATCGACCTTTTCTTTCCCTGTCCCTTTGCAATTTTCATAGGATTAAGGAACGCGTTTTTATCACCGAAAGGATTGCGTGACGTTTGAGTTAGACTACATAGTAATACATCAATGGAATGGAAGTGTACGTAACGCATATATGGCAAGTTCACAGAACACTGAGTGGATGTATGTCAAAGGCCATGAGACTGTAGCTGTACGCGTTGAATTACTCGGTACAGTTCATGCTAGGGATGTATCAGCACCTGTGTTCCGTTGATGCGAATCTAACGCTGGCTTTTAACCAATCCCCTTTCTCTGCTGGCAACCCCCTTTTGCCATCCCGAGGGTCTCGGACGAGCTTTTTTTTCAGTCAATCTCTACCAACGCCGCACACTCTTCTGCACGCCGGATGAATAGCGTTTAAGCGAATTGATGGACCTCCGTTTCGACATTCCAAAATGAAAAGCTCTCGGTGGTTCGAATAGATTTATAGCACCGAACGTAGGTACTAGACCTCGTAGTAGCGCAATACTCGATTCTTCATCGAGATTGGCTCGTTCGGGAAACTCGATCGTTCCCCTGAAAAACTCTATCATTCTATTTTTGACTCGAAGTACCTAATTCTGTGTACATATACATCGATCGTTATAGTTCGAACTACACGAATTTCGTATTAGGTCCAATACGACGTCACGGCGAAGGTCAGTATTAATATTGAGAAGATCATTAACTATGATGGGTCCATCATTTTTTTTTTAATACGCTGACAGGTAGATTAGCATGAAGGGTATTACGAAGGGTGAAAGCATCTCGCTCGAGAAATTCAGAGTTTAACGAGCGTAACTTCTTTTTGTTTGAGCCGCGAAGGGCGGCCGCCTTTAAAAAATTTTTGAAGCGCCTCGGCAATGCTGACTTATAATTAACTCACTGAGTAAAAGTGACAGAGAGGGAGAAAAAGAGAAGACCAATTGGCGCGAGCTACCTAGCTCTTTCGGTGTAAAAATGGCAGGGCCGTGAGGCACTCACATTCTCACTCTTTGTCAGGCAGCATGCAAACCATTTTACCATGTAAAATTTCCCCTGAGAGAGTGGAATCCGGCAAGCTGCTACCCGCTAATGTTGTATCCATTTTTCACTCAACCTTCAAGGTTGGTACAAACCAAAACACGAAGGAGTGAAGCGTTAACGCGCCATCGCGAATTTATCTCCCTCTTTTCAATTTTTGGATTATTTATTTATTTAATTTCTCTTACTCCGCGCACTCGCCATTATATTCCCTCCACAAATCTCGCCGCTACTCGCTACGGGCTATACCGACTAATTGGTTAATTTGCCGCAATTACTTGAGAGCGAAAATTAATGCAAGTCCAACGAGCCGTGCTTGGTGGCTCGCGGCATTACGACCTCTACGACCTGATGAGGCCTTTTTGTCTGACCGCTAAATTATTTCGAGCGACTTGCGTTACACTATGGAGAAATGATTCTGAGGATCAAAGAGAAACCAGTGGACGAGTTTCTTGGTTACTGTGAATACCTATATCTATGTAGCCACTTACCAATACGTATACCGTTTGCCAATTTTCAGGATCATTAAACGTTTTGATATCCTCGAGAAAACGGATAAAATCGAGAGCCACTATCTACACGATCTTTCTATCAATGTCTCTTGACTTTAATGAGAAAATTGCAATTTGTAGTAATTGCAAATCTATGCGATTCCAATGAACCCTGGTTGGATCATCGGTATATAACGTTTTTAATTTTACGGATACAATATTTTCTTGTACTTTTTTACAGCGCTCAATATGGGTACATGGTTCGAGTCCATAGGTGCAGCTATTAAATTCATATAGAGGCATATGTGATTATAATCCAATGCATATACCCACCCATGCGCTTGAATATCAATGAAAGCAGAGGAGTGCCTACTACCGATGACGTGTGCAAAATGCAAATAGGCAAGCACTTTCATTAATGAACTTGACTCTACTAGTTAACTCCTTACCTAACAGCTAAACTTTGAAATACTTAGACGTATCAGAATGTTTACTTCAAGATGCTCCAAAATCGTATAATTATTAAGTCTGTCCTATATCGATTATTAAGAAATTCAGATGTTATTGTAAAGAAAGTAAGCATATGTAAAATTCCCTACTTTAACTTCACCATGATATTGTCGCATTTATTTTCAGTCGAATCTGTCACTGGCAAATATAAAAAAGTTCAATCCACAAATCAGAGTATTCACGTCAAACAAATAAACAAACCGACAAAACGGATCGCTCTGTCGATGTAATTTATTCTGAACATGGAAATGAATCGTTTCGAATTCGGCAATAAAATCGGTTGTCCGATTACTTCCTGCGTTGACTGCCAGTCACATTTTTAGTTTTACAGAGTACGTGACTGTGTTCGGTAAATTCTGACGGTTAGGACTTTCAACGTTTATTTCATTGGTTTCCAACAAAAAGAATTCATTAAATTGCTCTCCACGGATCCTCATCGTCACGACGCTATGACTATTCGCTATGTTCACGGATTCCACTGTTACGATTGTGCAACTTTATGGGGTTGTTTGCTGACCAAGTTCGTTTTACGGTTCCGAATATGATTTGTCCCCCTGTCGCCACGTCGGATCACTGCGTACTTTATTACTCTTGTTGCTAAAGAGGGCCATTATAATGATGGGAAAATATGATTGATAATAAATCTAAGGACTTTCAAGACGAGTATTACCTTCGAGTAGATACTTACGCATGATCGATGAGTCAACTTTACTTGGGAGACCACTATACTACATTTAGGAAAATGAGATGGCCTTGCTGGTAATGGGAAAAAAGCTTACTTTTTATACAATGAATAAACCAGACTACAGGAGTACTTAAAATTATGAAATTTTAAAAATTTACGTCACTGGCCCATATTTTATCATACCGGATATAGATGTTACAGTTTACTCATTGGGAAAGCACTATAGTAACAAACCTTCTGTTTTACCGTACTGTATGGCGGTAAAGTCTATTTAGAACTTGTAAGCTCTCATAGTAATAATGTTATACTTTATGAATAAGAAGCTCTAAATAGCTACGTCGGTAACTGTGAAAAACTCAAGATAAGTTACCAACGGAGGAGTGAGCTTGCGATGGTCTCGTACCGTATGAAGCTTGCAAGATAGTCGAGCTTTCTATGTGTAGCTCTAAGAGAAATCTGCAATACCGACAGTCCCATTGTCAAAACTAGAATGACAAACTTACATAAAATATTACACGTTTTGTTCTTGTACTTCAATATATATAGAATAAGAGAATTCATCGCCAACCAAAAATTCTTGTTTTCTACGTAATAACGTACAAAAATGCATAGAATGAGAGGTATGCATACAGGAAGAAGCATGATATAGTAAACCATGCATTTTTGGTCACTCCCATGAATTTTAAATGACGTCAGATGAGACCCCTTTAAATAAGAAAATGACCATATAAAAATCTGATCTGCAATATAATTTATAAGAATATTTACGTCTCACGGTAAAAAAGATCTTTATGTGTCATACAAAATTTGGTTCTTAATAAAGACGTGTATTGGTAACTACGATATTTGTAATTCAAAGTGCTGCATTTATTTATTACCAACAAAAAATCATCTGTAGCATTGCTTCACTGGTTCGTATGAAACTTGGTGAATTACCAAAGACTTATGAAAAAAAAAAACAATAAACGTAAAGAGGATATAATTTAAAGAAGAGCACTAATGCTTATTTGTAATTTATAAAATAATCGTGTAGCAGCAATCCAGCTTGTTTCATTTTTTTTATCCTTCTGTTACTATAAACAATTCTCATACAAGATCTCCTTGTTGAATCTAATTACGCAAATTCAGTAATAAGTTAGGTGAAACTGCTAAATGCACGTAAACTGCACTTACGGTAGTATAGCAGAAATCATGTGTGCATCTGTTGATGCAAGAGCATCCAAGCGATTTCTGATTGGTGAAACTTGCAGAACCCTGGTTAGGTACCTACTAAATTGTAATCGACCTCTCATTATCGACACTTTCGCCCACATCAAGCACACCACCGACCTTCCACAGAGCACTTACGTAGATCCCTCTTAACATCCCACTCAGGTATCTTCATTCCTAGAACCACCACTTACCTGATTCATAATCACCTGCTTGCTGCTGCTTCTTCTTCTCTTATCCGGTATATAGATTTAGCTACATAAAATAACGGTCCAACACAAGTTGAGAATGAGATTAAAAAAAAATTGTCAATGGCATTATTTCATCGTGAGCTATTCAATTTTTTCCCTTTCAGCACGTTCATTAGGTCTGTTATTATAAGTCTCAAAATAAGGGTGGATACCAGCAAAGGATTATTCACAGGCATAAAAGGGAGTGAAAATGCAAAAAACTGTTTTACCGACAGCAACGATATCCCTTAAAGTAATTCCCTACCTCTTTGCTAATAAGAGAATTAGCGCGCTGTCAATTGGACGCGAAAGCTTGATTAGAGGACAGCTTATCTCTGTATGGATCTTTCGTTGACTGTGGGCCCTTTCAAATTAGATTGTAGGGTACCACTCTCTGCCTCTACAACCCTAATTACTTTCGCGAATACATTAGTCTGTCGTTTTCATATATACCAAGTGGCTGCATTTCGACGCGTAGAATTTCCAGGCACATAAGTAGGTATATGTCGATGTGACGCAGCTTGCGAATTTCTAACAAGGGAGACGAGAACCACATCACGGGATTCCAATGGCATCGATCTTTTTGACGGGTTTCAGAGAAGCAGGCACGTTCTCTGCGGGTTTAGAGCAATCCTGTGAGATTTGCGGGCCGTGAGCTACATTATTTCTGCTTGTATAAATCCATCGAGACACATCTCCCGCGACAGGCTGACCCGTTGGGCCTTTGTTCGTAGCCAGGATAATTTAGGAATAGGTACAAATGGTCCGGCACACTGCATTGCATCCGATCAGATTTACATTGAGAACAGATAACCCCTATCGGTACATATGATTTTACCAAATTTTATAATATTCACATTATATCGAAACACCTGAAAATTCTACTCCGCTTCGTCATTAGTTATAATAAATGTACACCATACAATTTTATTTGCAGAGCAACAAGAAATTACAATGATCTCTACAGCGATCACTTTGAAACTTCCAAGAGCAGTGCAGCTTATTTTTTGTACCTCTCCGTGTGTCGAGTTCGCCCCTATATGGATGGAAAGCTTTGCAAGAACGTTTCTGCTTGAAAGTGTCGTCTCTAGAAGAAACTATCGAAAAATAGATGTTTGCGCATTAGGAGTAAACGTTCTAGGATTCCAAACGATTCCCAAGATACCGCAGCGATAGCAGTTTTCTTAGAGTAAGGAAAAGAGGAAGCATCCCAGTAGATAATATCGGTAAGTGCTCGTTCCAGGCAATTACAGAGTTGCAACGATTCCCTATACTATAAACCATAAGTTCACCACTTTTATATACTAATAAATTTCAAATAAATCCAGCAGTGAATATATTGACCAAGAGAATCGGATAAACCAAGTAAATTTACATACATAAAATTTATCCAAAACTGATGCCACTGGCATAACCTGAACTTTTCAGCCGAAAATTTCGCACGTTATCTGCAAGAGCAAAATAATAATATGCACGAAACATTTAAACCCTACAATATAAAATTCTCTGGTACAGATTTAAAAAAAGGAATAATCCATGACGTCATTCAATAACGAAAATGTCTTCTTTGTTCAATGTTGTCGCAGAAGGGACCGACTTCTTTAAAAGCTTTATTATTTATAAACTTCCTCTACGTATTTTTAGTCGTCTTATTGTTAGCGCGTTGACTACCGAGTCAGTATCATGAATTAAGCTTCGCATACAAAGCACATATTATACAAAGCACAACCCAGCTTCTCTCGGCAGGATATTTGGCACATGAATTACACTCCGTCTCGCAAATTATTAAGCGAACGTTTGCTTTTTCATAATCGTTTATATCATTCCCACAAAATTCTTGAACCTTGCATAAGGTCTTAGAAGTATTCATGAGAGCGAATAATCGCAGCCACGAAGAACGTATAGATACGTGGCAGAGAACTGGTAGAAATTAAATATGAAATATATGAGACGTGATATTACAAAAATTAATGAGAATGCACACTGATTAGTGTTACCACGAATGTACAATTAAACCAACTATAATTTATAGTGAGCGCATAGTGTTGTGCTAGAACTTACTTCGTACGTAGGTTATTGGCTAATAGACTCCCACTAACTTTTTCCATTTATTTTCATATCCTCCAGCTTTACACCACGGAGTCATGTACACTACACTTTTCAATTTGATTAAACGAAGTGGGTTGTCATAACATTCGCGAAACGCTCGAGTAAAATGTTAATAATATTGATTGTACAACAGGCAATTACCAAATGGCTAACGTTCAAGAGGGATAAACAAACGCAACAAAAACAAAAAATCAACTATTCATCCTGTACAAAACATCCCAACAAAACCCATGTCATATCTGACACACGCTGAATGTAGTTTATTAATACCTAAAACGTAGCTTTATTAATACCTTTTGAAGCATCCATTATCCATTCTTATACTTCCATCATGATGTATCAGTTTTACTTACTCAGTACATATCTACTAATGATATACAGTACAGAGGAGGATAATGAAACAATTGCAAAAGTACCTGTCCAGTGGTTCGTCTAATAAAACATACTCTTTAAGTATCAATGTATCATAAAGCCTACGTAACAACAAAGCCACTTTTAGTTTGGATCATGCACGCTTCTATTTTGTCGCGTTGCTATTCATCTTGTGGCACGCGTATCAAAAGCCATCCTTTCATACCTGGGCCACGATGCCAGGGTGCGATTCACAATGTAAATTCCTCAGTACTGTACGTAGCGTTGCTTGTTCTCGCTCGTTATGTCATCCGTTATCTCATTAATGTGCGTCGTTTAAAACGCTATGATCCCGCATGCATTGTATGAATGAACTATCTACAGGAAGTGACTGACAATTGTGTAATGCGAAATTTGAAAGACTGTCTGTAGGGCGGAATTTTATTCTTTGGTGATAAGGTCGTTATCAGTCTACCGAGCAGGATTTGGAAAGTAGTTTTGCAAGTACCGTGAACTCTTCTCGAAGAAGGGTCCTGGGAACCTCGAAGTAACGAAGCGACATGTAACGAAACATATACCTAGGAATCGTTTTGCTATAAAATTCGACCTCGAGCTACGACCCAAGGGGAACTTAAATTGCGCCTACGGTCTGTGAACTCGACACGAACCCTTAAAATCCATTTTCCTTCGCTTCTCCGCGTTGGCGAAATATGAAACTTCCTTTGGAACTAAGAATAAAGTAAAAGCTTGAGGGCATCTGCGAAAGCGAAGTAACGAAAAGGTGTTCTAGGTGCCAGAGATAGACTGAGACACGTCTTCGCCATGAAGACTATCGCTTAGAGGAGAATTCAGATAAAAAAAGATAACGAAAGAGAAAGAAAAGTAGGGTACCTTCACTCTGGTATTTTTTTTAGACGGTACATTTCGTAGTCTCAACTTATCGATACAGAGATATGACAATGAATTAGATTTTCGTGACCTTGGAACCCGAATTTAGAATATCGAAACTCGTTAAGTTTTGGCTTGAGAAAATGGACGAGTCGTATTTTTATCCTAACGTAAAAAGTTCTACCATGAAAGGATGCAGTAATCTGCAACGAGAAAGGTACAATGATAGTCTCCTTGAGTCTGCATACACATTTTCCTTGGCGGTGTGCTTTGCATTCAGAGCGTGACTCTCGCTCGTCTCTTATGAGAACCAAGGGATGCTAGGGGTTCAGAAGGCAGAAGACACACCCAGCATCGTACCGGAATGAGAGAGGGAAGGTTGTGATGAACGTCGTCTATTACACTTCACATCTTTATATATACACTTGTAGTCCACTGAGAAATCAACCTCCTACAGCCACCCCTGTACATCCCTTTCCAACCCTCACGAAAACCATACAATTTAGCAGACGCATGGGAGGTCGCATTAGTACTAATCATAATTGCCAATGAATTTTTATCATATTCATTATATACCGAGTATTCTGGTATCTGAACCCTTTATCGTTTATATTAAAAGGTATACTTGAAGTATATCCCCCATTTTTGACAGAGAGTATATAAGTCTCATTTTATGAGGTGACAGATTAAGGTCGGCTCAGATATAGACTACCTCGTGAACTTTCCTCTAGGAAACTTCGTGTGGTACACTTTCTTCCCTTTGGTGAGATCATCCGAAGTTGGGATGATGGGACTGGTTTGGATGTTCGATAGAGATTAAATATCTTAGCTGAATAACAGAAGGAGACTCGATGATAAACGATTAGAGGATCGCATCTCGTTTTGTATAACAATCGTACAAGGGTTCGCCTTCCTATTATGAACGGATAAACGAAAAATGATTAATGGCTTGTTCATTAATTCATACGTTAATCTTCGTTCATTTAATATTAAGAACATTATTAGATTACTCGAAAACGCGCGGGAAACTTTTTAGCTGTTTAAATAAACGACGCTCTGTCAATTTCTTCTTTAAATATTTACGCTCGTATTTTACGCCAGAAACTAGCCAAGGTGCCGTCAAGTTACGTGGCAAATACGACTTCAGGACTGAAGTTGTGTGTTTCTGCGGTACCATGAGTTGCGACAAGTTTGACTCTGACATCGTCGACAAAAACAAGGCTGAGCATAGTTTGTCATAGGTATAAAAAAGATCCAGAGTGAACAGTTGGCTAAGATGGCGGGTCTTCTTAAGAATTCTTTGTTGTTTGAATCCGTACTGATGGTCTACCAGAAAGTTACTATACTGTTTCGTACTTACTACAATGCGAGGTTTCATCGAGTTTCCGGCCTATACAGTAGCGACCAGTAAAACGAGTTAAAAAAGAATAGCGAAGACTCAAAAGTTCTTAGTATTCAATGAGCCCTATTATATAGGAAAAGAGGCGAAGTAAGAAAATATTATCGAAGATTACGGTACGCCGTGTTCAAAGTGGACCTTACCCAATGTGTGTTTTACATAATAAAGAGAAAGACAGTTTTATCAAATTTATCACGATAGATGTAAGTAACATAGAATTCCTGTCTAGGGAAGACAGTAGTTAACCTTATCACTGAAGTTGGCCAACCATTTCATGCATTGTAGTAATCTATTGAGAAGAGATTTAAGTATCAAAAAAAATAATTTTAATGAACATAAATATTACTCGTGAGACGTGGTATAAATTAAATATATTAAAAAAAGAGCCTAACACAACCTGATGGTGTATCAGTTAAAATTTGTTGGCAAGTCGATATAATTTAAGTCAAACACGATGGCGTCTTAATCGATTTGACTTTAAAATCATAAAAAGTTACGTTGCCGCGGTGGGATGGATCTACGAAGGGTTAAAAGCACCTAAAGGGACTTCATTAACTAATGACCGCATTATTGGTACATTAATGGGGACACGAAGTGCTGGCTAGAACGAAGTGGGTACAAACGAGAGTGGTGAATGTGAAGATATCCCAGACTGAGATGAAGCGTGAACGTTCCTTTCCTAATTGCATTCCTGCAGCTAGCTAGCAAGAAGGTGCAATGGCGTTCATGAAAACGACTAGTTGCAGCTCTAGAAATAGCGCAGTGATGCATGCAAGCTGACATAATTTACTCTAGAATAATAATATAGTCCAACTTTAGTCGCGTTACAGATAGACTGCGTATTATACGCCATACTGCAGAGGCGGGAAATTCAAATTACATTTTGAAAAACTTACTGACAAAACGGTCACGCGTCTCGTTTGCATAAAATTGATTTATAATATGGACAATGTTTTACGGTCTTTGCAGAACAAATACCAAATGTTGCAGCATCTCAACGTGCTCTAGGAGATGCTCATAAACACTAGATGGAAATACCACGGGTATTTCGGATAGTCACTACACTCCGTGGGACGACAAGTGAATCCTAAATGAAGGGTGCTGTATTTAATTAAGGATTTACGGTGTCTGGGTTCTCTACGTTATGCTACGAGAAATTGCCGTCGTAAAGTATTTCCGGTCGGAGAACTAAAAGTATTACGAAACGTATGTAGAGTAAAAGATATTTGAGTAAAATAATAATTTCTTACATTTTATTTCTATCTGATTAAAACAATTATCACAGGTAGATAATTATCTTTGGATGTAAATTGAATGAACATATTTATAGAAACACTCGAGTGTAACTATCTACATAATTATTATCCACTATATTAATCGTAACTTTGTAATACCAATAAATAAGATTAACAGAGTTAATTTAATTCATCAATAGAAATGCAGGAGAGTAAACACCAACAGAGTATAGTTGAAAGATTTGAATGGAGTTGAATTATCGCTACAGTGCAACGCAAAACTTGTCTCTATTCACAGAGTATAATATAAACATGTTGCTTCGCACGTAGCATGAGCCACGGCTTTATAAGAAATTTAATACGCGCACTAATGCGCTAATGTACCTTAATATACAATACCCAGTTAATATTCAGTTAAAATACTTGTTTATGAAATCAGTCTGTTAAAACGTACATTTAATTATTCGCAGTTAATCAAATTTAAAACAGTTCAGACACGAGGTTTCTGGTTTCTGTCTAACTCCCTCTGATACGATAGTGACATATAGCATCGAGAATATCAAGACGTCTTTGAACCTAGCTTTGACTTACGTTCAACTGTTCTACGAGCATATATTTGCACAGTAAAATCTCGCTAAGTTTCAAATTGAATTCTCCTCGAATTAAACAAGTAAATTAGTGTCATTCAAATTATCAAATTTACTTAATGAGTTAAAACAGGTGATTTTAAAAGAAATGATAATATTGTTCCACTATGTGTAACATTAAATTACAGCGATGAACAAAACATATGATCACATATGCACATATGAATTTTGTTCAGGCATAAAAGATAAATAGACATAAAGCTCCACATATTCATATGAGTATAAACACATGAAAGAAATATACCACGTGGAAGAGATGAAGATCCTGCTGGATGGTCAAATGCCAAATGGTCTAGGATTCCCTACAGGAACCTAGCTTTGAAAGGACTTTCCAGAACTCCCATAAATAGAACTATGAACAGGCTAAGTGTGCAACATCCTCTGTGGGTGCTACCCCTATGTCGCAAGGTCAAGGATCGTGTCGAAGTCACAATTTGACCCAGGAAACCATTCATCCTTCAACCTATCCCACGCTATAAAAGATCGAAATAGATAACTCGAAATAGCTGTACCTTCAAAGAAAAAATTTCTTATCAAAGTCGAGATACAGTTTTCCTTTGGAAAGTGTGTAAACTACAGGTATACCTATGTCAGTTCCTGAGGAAGTCAACTTCTAATACGGCCATTCGAAGTCTAATATCCCAGGAAAGTTGCACGACTGCTCGTAAACGTCGAACAGCGGTACACGAACCGGGCACCTGGCTTCGTAGGGGATATTTGTCGCTTACCGTCGACCATGTTATAGCACGCCCTGTTATGGCGTGGAAAATTACGTGAACGCATAGTGCCGTCGAACGTTGAATTATTGCCAAAATTGCAGCCATCCTGGCGTCTATAGGATTTCCATACTACAGTTACACTATATATATACATGTACTAACAGCTATGTCTCTATCTAGAGAACGACCTTTTTCGATGCTCAATTCTTGCGCATAAAACCTTTACAGCTTGTATAGCACTTAAGGGTACGTCCCGAAACTGAACCCTAGTTGTGACTACTAAATTTTAAGAAATCGATTCGATTGGTTTCAGTCATTCGCCAATCAAACGTAGAAACCGTAATTACAATTGAGTTACGAAATACACCCTAAGTATAATTACAGTACGGTAGATCCTTTTGAACTTACCAATGGATGCGGTACGTGTAGTTTAAGGAAACATAAGACACGCTATACAGAAACCTATATTAAGCTGCTTAACCTACCTTCGAGTTAGTAGTTTAATTCGTACCAACTTAAATACGCTTCGCTCTGGTGAACATTGTGCAGTCTAGAACATTACCAACTTGACTTCTCAGTTGTAACCGATTGTGACCATGCTCAAGGATCCTACAGATTTCTATCCTTTAAAACAGTCAACACGAAGCTGTTGAATTGTCTGTTAGAAACTGACAGTGACCACTGTACCATAATTCCCAGGATCCCAAAGTAGTCATAGATATATAGCTACAGACTGAACTGTCTTCCCCATTAGAAACTCGTACTGACCATGGAGTCGAAGTTCTCAATACATTGACAGACTTAGTACTAACTCACAAACTCCTACAGCGAGCGTACAGTCTGAGAATCTTCTGATTTCTAAGAGGAAATTTATCTAATATATATCTGGTGTGGTATAAAACATATACAAAGAAGAAGCGTGTAAGCACTTGAAAAGCTTTGCCAAGCGAGAGACCCTCGTTAGAATGAAAAATCTTAGACAAAACGTAGGAGGAGGTGCGCAATATGTCAGCTGCGCAATCTTTTGTTACGCGTGACGTTATCCGGTTTGCACATCGCGAATGGTTGGCGTGCCTTTGCGCAACAGCGAACGAAGTCAGCGAGGTATAATTAGGTGCATCAAAGGGCTCTCGACGCTAATACTTGCTTCCCATAGAAGTCAAGCTGACGAATGCAGAAATTCGGACTATATAAAACAGATCGTATAGTGTACTATATGGTAAATATATGTTTACATGCAGAATACAGGAAACTTCTGGAGAAGTTTGATTAGTTTGTATTTGGACTGTATGCGTAGTCCTCGCGCTTCTGGTACTATAGGATGCGCTTATACTACATCCTCGTGAACTCGTGTGTAACGCTTAATGAAAGCGTAGCTCGAAACTCGGCTAAATTTCGAAGCGCGTCGGTTAGCAGAGGGTCGCAGGAAATGAGCCAATTACAAAACCGCCATCCGGACATACGTGAAGGGTTAAACGTTTTGGTCAGTATAGTAATGACGCACGAATCTTTTCTACGGTCTCTCCCTTTTAATAAAATAGAATCAAGTCAATTTCTTGAACAGCGCTGTTGTATAGTGGAGAAATTCTTTGGAGGCAGAAAACCTCGTTTCTGGTAATATAATGGTACCGCCATGAAATAGAAGGACGTACCTGGAAGGCTGCCTCAGAGTCATGGTTGGACGCAATAAAAGAATTGGCCATCCAATTCAAAATAAATAGGATATACGGAAAAGCATTTAATAAAAAATGCTCTAAATAAGATTCTGGGAACAAGGTAAACCAGCAACAATAATAAATACATATATTGGGCCAAGCAGGTTCGCGGATACTGGCAAAAAAATTATTTCGCGGATAAACGCCATGATCGATGGCGTTTAAGTCTGACCACATATATCATTCAAAAAAAGTCTCTATATACCGATCGATACGAATGCCGGATATCGTCGGTGCATGGGATTGATGTTGAAGAGGGTGTGGTTCTGTCAATGAGAAATAAATGTGACGATATTTAAGTTCTGTTACGCTTGGGGAGTTGGCGAGACCGTGGATGTAGAATTCACCAGGAATATTTTACCCTATTTCATCCGTAAAGTATCTCATCTGTAGGACAGCAAAAGATTCAAGTCCATTTGCTTGCCAGCCAACTGATAAGTAATAGTTACAAATATAGATAGTCGTTACATAAGAACGAAAAGGTCATTTAAAAATAATCGAAAATACCCTATTGTTCCTTTTTTTTTAACAGTCAAGTTTAAATTTTCGTACCCTTTTCTCCCTGCTGTCATACAAATTTGTAAATTGGTATGGCTCGTCATTCTTGAGTTTACAAGAGGACACAGTAAAATTGTTAGGGCCAGTACCCACTTTCTACCCTGTTCCCTTATTCCTTACCATTTGCCATCCCTGCCGTGACTTGGCGCCTCTAGCGATACTGGTGCGACTTTAACCCTCGTTGGCTAATCTCTGCGGAAAATCCATTATGGCTTGATAGATGTCGGAAGAGGTACCAGGGAAAATTCATTTTAGGACTATTGTTTCTCCCGGGCGTCGCTCGGGGAATGAGATCCCAGAGGAGACAACGTAAGGAGTAGATGTCGACCTTAGGTTCGGTTCCCGTGAGTCAAGAGAAATTCGCAAGATACAATCTTCAGCTGATTAACCTAAAGGTTTAAGTTTTGCCTTGGGCTGCTTCAACGACGAATAGATTAGTATACTATTGTTATACGTGGCTCTTCGCTTTGCGAATTCCAGTGGTTACAGTCGTACAGTGGGTAATACGTAACGATCCCTGTGGCTAGAATTACGCTGGTAAATCTGCCTTACACCCCGGGTTAATGCCAACGGTACAATACGCTTCTATTTTATACGTGGTGTAGCAGTACTATTAAAGATCCAATAAAATTCTTCAAACAGGCACTTATCTGTAGGAAAATTGCGAGTAGGTTCCAGGTAAATTTTATCTTTCAGAATATAGACACGAAATTTGGCTATATTACAAAACTGGACAGAACAAAAAATTCTATTGATACCGCCTGTTTGGTTATAAATATAGTCCGACGATCGATGGGAAGTGATTCATTGTTTGTTTACTCCCACGTATAGCAGTCTGATTTATTTGTACCTGTGCCGGGAGCGCGGTTTAATAATGAAAATGAGGCAAAAATAGAATGAAAATATACGAGGAGAAAATTACATACGTAACAAATTTATACAGGAGCAAATTGATACGTCGACATGAGAATCAACGCTCTACGCTTTTTTTTCCTCTTTATCTCACGAGTTCATTAAACGACAATCAAATAAGGAATTCTATCGCGTGTAAAGGAAGCTATAGATTTTTTCCTAGTCTCCACAGTACCTGCATTTACCATGACGTTTTACCAGCACCAAAGTACACATTATGTTTTCATCGTTTAACGAGAGCGATACAAGAAAAGATTGGACAAAAATACAAATGAGTGACTAACTGAGTGAAGGAGCTACGTGAGAAACTGAGCAAAAAAATAATATACTCTGCCACTAAAAATCGATACGCGAATATTCATTTAACGTATAAACGTAAAGCTACGTAAGCGTTGCGTTAATTCCGCGCGGAATGATCGAACTCGGTATTTCGCCTTGCAATTATCGGCCCTTACACGGTAATTGTATTTGCCACAGCAAGTTTGAGACGCGCGCCAACTTGGTAACGGTTGCTGCGAGCATTTCGGGGGTGCTAGCAGGACATGCATTACGCAAATGAGGCATAAATTGCGGTAGTCAATGCAGATTATTAAACAAGTAAATCACTTAGTAGACTATTGGAACACATTTGCATGGATACAGAGAGGGTGGAAGGGCACTGTTAACACTACGGGGGCCACCGTTGGTAACACTGAGTTACTGTATGACACGTATAGTAGCAGGTATATCTACCACCCTCGACCATCCCTTCGCGAGCTGCTTTCATCAGGCCCCGCCATTCCTCGTGAGACTACGAGTTTACGATGCCCCTATAACCTTAATCAAACATAAATTTTAACGTACCGAGAAGACGATAGATACGTATTCTCCCAGTTACTTAATAACCTCCTGACCTTTCGAAAGAAAAAGAAATCCGTGTATCATATAATTCGTCGAGTTTCAGTGAAATTCATATCTCTCGTATCGTCTTGGTTATCTACTCGTCGCCGTGACTGATTCTTCTTCGTGAAATTGGAGGTCGAAGGAAAAACTGATTTGTATCGCAGTCGCGACGACACGTCTACCAGGATTTTATTTGACAATGATAAAACGGGGATTCTTTAGATTGAACCGATGTGGAATAGGGTACGATTGAAGACCATCGATAGATCCAGTAAAAATGCAAGGACGATATCCCAGTTCAGTCTGCCTCTAACTAGAGGTTATGTATATTCTCATAAATAGGAATAATACGGTTCGATGGCTGCTTGTCAATTGAGGATGAAAAAAAAGATTATGGTGAGATTTATAAAAAGCACCATCTCTATAGTCGTTCGACGAATAATAAAAATTATAAAAAGCACTGGGTTCCAAATTAAGCCGGATTCATCTATAGTCAACGTGCACGACATACGATCGATGATTGCAATTAATTGCGCCGAAGGTTTAAACCCTTGTATAATACCTGTAATGTCTTTGTCAAGTAGTCATTACGTTTTGCATGTCGTCGTTAATATGCCCTTTCGGAAAACGTTTAATTTCTGCCTCCATAACATCATGACGTTTATCGCCAATAAGTAATTATCTTAAAGACTGTGTCATATCTATACATATAATATTACAATCGGAAGTTCCATGGCATAAAACTTTTTTTTTTCTTATTCACAACTCAGGTACACATTTTGTCTATGTAGCACGCGATGGAATACTAAAGCTTGTTTACATGAACCGTTGCGCGGACACACCAAAGTCTGCTTATTTTAGCATTACCTACACAATTTTAGCACAACATGATTCTAATCAACTTGTGCAAACATTAAACCTTCTCAACATATAAAACTACGCCAGAACAGGATCTTTCAGAATATTCCAACAAGACATATAGATATATATACTTTTAACGATGGGATGAAAAATAATGGTTTTCCTTTTAAAAAAATTCGGAGTATCTGCATAACTACGTCACCCCCTTCCCCTTCAACCTTTTTTTAGTCTAGAAAAATCTCTTCGAGTTGATTTAACGAGTCAGCATATTTGCGACTGCGACTTCCGGTTGATCGGTACTCGTCGATAAAAAAAACGATATCTACTTGCAGAATGGAATGGAGCGTCGACAATTTCCTACTGTTATTTCTATGGCACGTGGATATATACGCAAGTTCATATGTAGACTAGATATCACGTTTCAATAGATTCAATGTCGGGACCAAAATTCGAGTAACGTATAAAAGGCATCTCGTGAAATAAGACTCTTACGTGGAATCGGATTTCATTCGACAAAGTGACTGCCGCGAGTGAAGGAAATTGACCATAAGACAAACTGCAAACTGCAGACGCATCGATCGTGCGAACAAGTTAACGATCTCATTGAAGATTGGCGTCGTCCTATGAATTTCAGATGCACTTAGTTTGACTCCTGCAATCCCTCTGGGAAGTTCAAGTCTCGCAGTTGGTCACTGAGAAAACGTGGATGAAACTAGATACTGATAGTCGAGTTAGAAGACGGAAATAGGTACTCCAAGTTAAACTAGAATTTTCCAACATAATTTGTAACGGTCGTAAATCAGTCGTGTCAGCAAAATTATTTAAAGAAAATCCGTTTGACATGCTCAGCTTAATGGAGATACATGTACAGAAACTTTTCATCTGCTATCGCATAATATAAAGTATCTTCAAGAAGGACATATTCATTTGGTTTGCACTTCACCCCTTTTAAAGATTTCACAAGAGATCCTAACTGAACAAAATCAGATCAGCGAATGTAGACGTAATAGCATACGAAAACGGGGTCAGGTAGAGTAAAAAAAAAAATGTCTCTTGAGAAATTACGCTGCTATTCCTATAGAGTTGAAAGGCAGTTCTCGTATTATTCATGGTTTTATAATGAAGCAGTTTCTTCCTTAAACTATAAGCAGCTCCGCCTTCGCTTCAGCTACTTGGCAATCAATCCAGGCGCCTCCTCCTTGTTTAATAACTAAAGTGAAGCGCCCTGTAGTAAAAGTCAGTACAGCCTTGCAGTAGTAAACAAGGGTTGATATTCAACAGCCGACAATGAGCCAAGAATACAATCCTAAAAAAGCATTTGCTTTGAATTTCATCTACCTTCGGGTGGACGGATTATGGGCGGGCCGGTATAAAGAATCCGATATTAAGGTTAATTATCAAACATATATCAAATCAATCTCGCGAGTGTTATCTATCGAAATAAATACGTTACTTTGCGTGATCAATCATTTTAGAATGTTATACAAAATTTACGCGTTTGGCGTTCTAACCGTCTTCACAGTGTTGTACTTCTTGACTGAAGTTGCCTTCATGGCAGCGATATGGGGTGATGTTCAAGCGATGGTTGACTGCTCTTTCCTACTTTTCACGCACATCGGCCAATCAGTAAAGCTCGTGAATTTTCTACTCCGGCAAAAGTGTCTGGAGAGGATATTTTTGCAACTGAAGCTGCCAATGATTGTACCGAAACGACCGAAACACTTTGCTATCATTAAAATAGCAATGAGTGGTGTCAGACGTATTTACCGTCAGTACAATACTGTGTTCGGCAATGTTACCATTAATCAACAAGAATGAGGTAAAATGGAAAAATATAATTAATTTTCGAACGTGCACAAAATTAAAAAACAAAATAAAGCACTGACGCTTAGTGAGATCAATGAGCTAGTATTGACTTCACTTTTCAAATTTGATATTGCAGGTCAAAGAATTACCTTTAATGGGGTGGTTTCTCTTTGACGTAACCGTAAGCCCTGCGTATGAGTTCATGTACATCTGTCAAGTAACGTCAGTGCTTTTGAACGCGTGCGTCAATGTAATGGCGGACACATTGACTTCGGGCCTTCTCATTCTCATGGGTGCTCAAATAGATATGCTCAAAGAGAATCTGCAATCACTGGTAAAACGCAGTAAGATACTCTAACCAATAAGACAGTCGAAGTGGCAGAACCGAGTACCGAAAATGAATGAAATGACGTAAACAGGACTATGGATATTACAAAAGTTTGGGACACAATGCGACACTATGATATTTTATACGCACGAGTTGCTGCAAACGTCGAACATTTTAGAGCTCTTGTCAATTATGTAATAAATGTCAGCGATGACGTGTGTAACTGGCAGATCCTTTTTGCATTTATTAAATTGCATGAATATAATTCTCTTCAGATATACCGACGACGTGAGTAGCATATTTCAAATTGGTATCATGTCTCAGTTTCAGGTCAGCAACATTATTATATGCCTGACGTGTTATGAGTTGAGTCTGGTGAGTTATATCCCACGTTTACATATAATGCACCGCAAGACAAAGAACCACCAGTAGACTACGAAGCAAGCAGTAATTAACCTTCCTAAAAGCAGATTAGCTGGGTAACGAGCACAGAACGTAAATGGTGTGCACTTTGTTTATATCATATCTGCCAGAATGAAATTATTACAAATTTTAGTTTACCAATTGATATTTTTCATCGCGGTAAATAAGACAGTGCTTATCATGAATTTGGTATAATTTATGAAAAATAAAATTTAAGTATATTTAATGATTGACTGTACGGAAAAAGAAAAAAATATTGGGTGTAATGTCCATGTAAATGTTTGAACAAGAAATAAGCTGGAGGGGGGGCGTTTAACGTGGCATTTACATATCTCGTTAGCTTTCCCATAAGAGACTAGACCCGACGTCCAGTACGTCATTATTCTTCCATATGTATATATATCTATACATCAGGGACTTACGAAACATCCCACAACATTCCAATGCCAGATCACTTTAACTTAGATGTTCCAGAACTATGAAATATACTCTAACAAACTAAAATTGGACCATGAATCATTAGCCACTGGCACAAATTGAAATCATCATTTACAACATCCTTTCAGGCATCACCAACCTCTATGGAATTCGCCTCTATGCTACAATACATGGTATGCATGCTATTTCAAATATTTTGTTACTGCTGGCACGGAAATGAAATCATAGAAAAGGTATGAAAGGCATGATCACTAATAAACTATATTTGAAAAAATTAACAGGAGTTAGAAAAAAAACAAAAATGATTTTTTTCTTTCTCTGATTTTTACCCAGAAAATATATTTAACGCGTTTGTGCACGTAAGCATCGTTTTCGAAATATTTGGAGCGACATTACTTGCAGAGTGAGAGAAAGGGCAGGCGTTAAATATGTGGGCGGAAATAGGGGTAGGTCCTGTAAAAACTTCTCGAGCCAGGGAGCAATGAAGATAAGTACGGTATTAGGAAAAAGGCAGGAAGTTGAGGAAGGGCCCTTGGGGTGGTTATATGACCAAGTACCTTCAGCCTGTGGGTAGCCTAGGGATGGATCGTAGGGTATGCTGGAATATGGAAGGGGTGGTACTCTTTGAGTGGGATAGTGCACCCGTTCAATATTCAAGTACACCCATCTATGTAATATCAATAAAGTTATTGGAAACATACACCTTGAGGGATGTGACCTCTACTGGTAAAATATCTATGTACCAACATGTGACTCGACGTATAGATCTTTCTCTCTATATGCATATAATATGTAACATCTCGCCCATCTGAATCCATACATACGGATGCGGTATAACGTAACGTTCCAACGAGTATGCGCAAAGAAGCAGCAATATGAATTTATCAGCTATGTCAAAGTAATGCGGTATAAAATGCTAGACCCGCGATGGTAGAGTCTTAAGGAAAACTGCATAACCTGCATAGCTGCATAAAATAATATATATAAAATTTACGTATATAATACATTTAAATTTAAAAAAAAATTTTTATCCGGGGAACTCTTATCTGCTCCGTACGAAAGTCATTGGGTACCGGGTTCGAAGAAATTGAAGCAATCAATCCAAATAATGATGACGCAAATGAGAACGCCGTTGAGACTGGTAGTAGGTGGATTTTTCACGCTTTCCATCGATAAGTTTTTTGCTGTGGGTATATTAAATATATTTCGCGATGATAAAACATTAACCTTTGTACTTTCACGAGTTTTATATCTACCATATGTGTATATGCGGTGCGGAAAAGATACAATTCTCGGATATCACATACACCTTAAGTATTAAAGTACCCAGATCAAGTGTTATGCATGCATATTACACGTAGCATAGAATCCGTTTCTCTATAGTTAACCTTGCGTGTATAGGTGAATGCAGAGTCTCCGTAGAAATGGTAATTAATGTACTTTGGTTAACAAGGGGACAAAATTCCACGAATAACCATTATGGCTTACCTCGATCTTCCGTGATAAAATTTTCCCTGCTTTCCGTGGAAGCAACATATTCCTCCCCGTGGACCATTAAAGTGTTTCGCTCTGTACGACCCATAGCGCAAAACCACATGAGGAACCTTCCATAAATTATTACTACTTACGATAATTTGACCTTGGATCATGTCAGGTTGTTTTGTTATAACTCAAAAAAATTTTGAGAGCCATAAGGAGAGTCGCGATTAAAATCAATGCAATTTATCTCAGAGTAATCTTCTATATCTCTATAGTGCAGTGTATAGAACTGTATTACGCAATGTATTTATAATGGATATTTTCATAGCGTATTTGGCATATGCGAAATCTTATACTTTTGCGCTTTCCCACCGAGACTTTTTCTGATCCTCGCGAAAATATCGGGTATCTATATTCAGTAACAATGGCACGTTCAATTTCAAAAGTCAGGAAACATCCATCACTACAAATCCAATAATCAAGGGTGTATACGAAAATGCAATTTTTCCGGATCCAATTGAGATTCAGCGCTTCGGTCATCCACCGCCCATGAATCAATTTCTGTGCATCTGCCCCTACTTTCCTTTACTCGTTACGTCATTCTCTTCGCGAAACGACTTTCCAGTACATGCATTCGATTCCACCGTATATGCAAAAAATATTGGCCATCTTTTCTTTCAGATTGTCAAATCAGGCTATTCTTTTTACGTGGTACTGAAGCAGATGAACGAATAATATCAAGGAGGACATTTTTATATTTAGTGCAGAGCAATAAAAAAAATCATTTTATAATCAGATTACATTGAATTTTATTTAGTGATTTTTCTCCTACCGGTATTTGACCTTAGCTATTTGTACGAATTACGAGAATCAAAACTACTAATTCGCAGCCACCTATAGTAACAGATGTAAAATATCGTTTATGTTTTTTTAAATACACACATGGAATATTTTTCACGTGTTATCTTTGGGCGATTGAAAATTCTCCTCTATCCCTCTGTTGTGCTGCTACCGAGTCATCTATAATGGGAAACTTTGTTGGGAGCATTAGACAGAACTCACCGTTGTTAAATAATCTGTGAGTAATGCCTCCTATTTGAAAAACTACTACGCCCTTTAATATCCCCCATTGCGTTATCATCCTTGAATTTGTTATCACTCTGAATAATCATTTTCTATATAATTTTTAGATTTTGTCCAGTACCATCTAATGTTTCAGTAAACCTTGCTGCTGCCAGATGCTGCGTGGCGGAAACGTGAAAATATCATGCAAATAATAATTTATCAGGTATCTTTATATACAGTTCGTTTATCATAAAATTAATTATGCAACTTTAATAAAAAAATTTCGAAAACCCTTCGGCAAACACATATCAATTACTGGAATATCTAAGTATGAAATTGTTTATAGATTGTATATTTTCTTTGGCTAAGAAACCATCTTTCCGTAAATTCAGAATACGTCATTATCCCCAAGAACAAATCACGTATTTCGGTATACCAGACAGGAAGTTTAAAGTATAAGGGAAGAATAAGGGAAGGGATATATTCGCACGGACATGCAAAACTTGATTGCGAAACACATGTGGCCCGACTGGGTCCTATATTTTATCACAGTCAATGAGCGATATCAAGCATTTCTTTTTGAAGGCAGAAGATGGATAAAAAGAAAAAAAGAGAAAAAAAGAGCGAATATTGAAAAATATTGTAAACAAACGCCATTTCTCATTCACGTTCCATTCGAAGTTATTCGATATATGTGACGGCGCGAATGATTGATTATCTATTAAGGAAAAAAAAGTAACATTAAATCGATTTACATTCATCGGAAATGTTCTAAAGCGACAAAAAAATCGAAAATAAGAAATCACGCGCCGGAAACTAAGCGTGCACCACGTTAATATCTAATACGTGTATGCTCAGCGTTTTTTTCCCAATAGAAAAAGGTATTTCGTTCTTTATACAAATATCAAAAAAGAAAATAATAAAAAAGTAGGAAGAATTCTGTGGAATCGATAAAAAAACCGTCTATTATTGGCAGTCCACGGCGAATAATACTTTCTGTTGGCCAACGTGTTCGCATATCCAAGAAGAAAAAAAAGTTTCCACTACTAGAATTATCATGGAAATTGTGCAATAGAGCTCGCCATTCTGTACAAAGCAACGCGGGATATTTTTACCACGGCCCGTTAAACGCCCGTACCGTATGTGTAGCAATCCGTGAAGGTAAATACGCGAGTATATGCGACTATAGGATAGATGAAGTTGCAATTTTGCCAGCACTCGCGGAATATGATTGCACTATATAATATAAAAAAGAAAGTTGATTCTTCGCTGGATATACTAACGAAAAGAAAAGAGTATCGTCCGATCGTTAGGATTTATCGATTACCCGTTACGTAGGGATGAATCTAGCGATCCGCGAACAGTAACGGTAAAAGTAGTACAAAATGCGGATAATAAATACGTAGATACATAAACATCGCAGAATCATTGATCACACGTGAAAATTGGCGTAGAGTAAAATTTCCTTCGTTCGATGCACGAAAATTTGCAATGAGACATAATTAATAAATATCGTCATGAATCATTAAAGTATTTGATACAGTTGCATAATATAACGCATACTCATTAACAAGGCATGAATTCATTGATAGAGACTCGATTAGTCAACTCGATAAACTAAAAAACGACTCAATACGTCGACTCAATATTGAAATAACATTGTTTCGATTGGAGTGAAACCGAGATGGCATGTAAATTTGCACAGGCGAATTTGCATGGGGGTTAAAATATGAAGGTTAAAAGTTAACAGTGCGAAATAAACGCACCTTGGGAAAACAGAAGTATTACAAATGGATAGGTTGAAGTGCAGTTGGCGTAAATATTTCATAAACTAAAGTGAACAAAGTCCACAATTCTCGCAAGAATGCTCAAGTATTTCCCACTTGTAATTTCCAGGAGCGCTCGACTTTGTGCCGTTTCGAAAAGTCAGGTAAAAGTAAGTGCTTATATATACATATATGTATGTACACCTGGCCTATGTCTGTACCTAGCATCGACTGGCAGCCCGGGCACAGGCGGTCATAGAACTAGGAATTAAGTTGAATTGAAATAATTGCGCAAGAGTAATCATTCACGATCAGCGACAGCACGCTAAAGAGCTTCTTCTCGTTTTGCTGAGGTTAAATGGAGGAGAAACTCCAGTATTGTTTCACGAAACTCATTATAAGGTTGGTGTCCCGCTCGTGAACCAAGGAGATCAATTAGTGATGCCACGTTAATGCCTTCCCGTCGAGTTCCATGAATAGAAATAACATTAAGAGATCTTTGCGCGTCCGATTTCTTCAATGACGCCGAGAAGCTTTACGAAGAATCATCACCGATCCTATATGGTCACTCTTAAAATGCATGAAGTCGCAAAAACCACGTAAAAATCCTGAAGCAACGATCGGACTGTGGATAAAAAATATCATAAGCCCCTGCATGAAAAAAATGGCCGTCCCGGCTGAAATGAGATTCTATATATAACGTACTGATAGAAATATTGTTTGCACACCCGCATACACAGATAACAGAAATTTGTCAGCCAGCCATTTTGAAGGAGAGTGTCCGGCACATCCGCGACATGAAACATTGCTACAGAATGGCTCTCCATACGTAGCGCTGTGTAGCTATAGCAGCTACATATGTGAAGTTGGCCATTTGTAATTGAAAAAAAAAAAAGAAAGATAAAGGTATAAAATATATATAACGACTAATGGCTTAGTAATATGGGATTTGATCGATGGTCGTTGAGGTACCATCTAATATATAGCACTGAATCAGCTCACGATTAGTAAAGAAAAGAGAAAAATTAAAAAAAAAACTCATCCTTGTAATACCTTGAGTGAACTTATGTTAATAAAATCCTAGGAAGATTTGTGCACAGTGACGGAACATTTAGGACTCAATTTATCCTGGTGTCGTCTGTCTCGATTTGTTATCAGCAGGTAGAACAGAACGGATAGGAAAGCCGAAGCGAGAAAGTTAAGCGTTCTAGTTAGATGGGTAACAGTTAAATGATTTCAAAATGGCGAACGCTGTTTCTGTGGTTAGTGGACCCTTGAAACTCTAGCTGGCTGACCTCATCGGCCCGAGCTTGAGGCTACGGTATAGCATCAGTAATAGACTATCAAGAGAATGGAAAGGGTAAGAGTTCAGAAGTCAGAAATTCTGCAGGTAGACAGTTGTGATTAGATAGTATAATTTAGTGTTTTGCTAAACACACATAAATTCTCACCAGCATTGATTATCTCCGGCTATATTGGCTTTCCAGACCCGTAAATGCTCCACACCAAACAAAACAAAATAGTTAACCCAAGCCTTGTCCGTTGGTAGAATATTCAATTTGTCCAGTAATCCGCTTTCTGTCCGTTCACATTGTACTTAAGTTATAGTTAAAGCTTGTATCCGCTGGAGTGCCTAATGCAATGTATATATACGTGTGCCTCGTATCTGATAGAGCGATGATAAAACGGGACAAAGTAAAGAATTTTTTAAAAATTACAAAAAAAAGCTGACTTTTACGAGGCAGATGCTATGTATAACCGGAATGATAATATTGAATCTGGATATGTCGGAGTAAAGGACTTTTCAATAGAATCAATGAAACGAAAAAGACTTCCTCGGAGATTTTCCCTCCAATTTTTTCCAAAAATCCGGCTTACTTGATTCGTACAATATGTCATAGGAAAATCGCTGATATTTCGTATAACGTTAGGAAAGCTAATTCGGCACGCTTCGCAAACGCGAGCGCCTTGAACTGACGGCGATGTAATTTTTCTTGAAAAGAGGGATATTCACTACAGATACGTAGGATTCATAGGTGACTATAAGATAAAAGATGACGAAAAGCCCATAATTGAATTATTTTAAAAACCCATGCAGCGACAGAATTACAGCAGATTTATTTTGGATGCAACTAGAAAAAGCGTTAATAAGGATTACTTGCGAAGCTCCGAGAAATTTTTGAACCATTTTAATATAAAAATTTGGACAACTAATGTCAATGAATGGGAACATATCATAATAACGATATTAATAATTTTTATTCTACATTGCCAATTGCTATACCACTCACCGGAGACCCTAATTACGTAATCGACTGGAGATTACTGGTTAAGGGGAGTGGGGAGTACTTTCTAGCCTCAAAATGGAATATCGTAATTTATAAGAATGTAATAATAAATTCTCACAGAAACGCAGTGCACGCAAGTTTTTGCAAGCTGCACTGTTCCTTGCATGATACCTGTATGCGGAATAATTGACAAACGAAGGTATGAGTTGCATGCAATTTTTTGACGTGAAAGATGCTCGTGCCAAAATTTTGCATGCATCTCATTCCTTTATTTCGCAATTATATCTTACGAAAGTGCCGTTTCAGTAATTATGGAACTTACACAAATCTGCGTGCACTCCAGTTCGATAAGGATAATGCATCAATTCCGTGTAATTTACGATTTTCGTGATTGGAAATTCAAAATGGCCGTTTGCACTCCCCAGTCACCTTAACATGTGTAATCTCGAAGGTATTGTTCAGAAACAAGAGAACGCTGATGCTTGTTATCGCCTCCTAACACGAGGTAGGATGACTCGACAGCCCTAAAACGCATCGGTGCATCTACTCGAATAAATGCAGTATACGTCAAGCAATATGAAATTTGATTTAATTAAATTTTGAAAAATCGTATATACGGAATCATAGTTCCACAGATTGAAAGGGACGAAAAAATTTTTCATTACTGTGCCGTGAGTTTTTCAAATATATTCCATTTCATTGTGACAATGAATCCACGAAAATAAAATAGAGAAAAAAGTGTATGATACCGTATATAAGCGGCTTTCGATGAGCTGAGTAAGACAGGGATGAAATGTAGCAGGAAAGGGGTTGATTCGGCTTTAGAGATTTCTGGGAGATCAAAATCCACAGTAACATCATCATTCCTGTGCACGGATATTTACCAGTGTACCAGTTATATTTTAATGATAATCAAAAAATTCGGTAATGATCGACATAGACGTTTATATTATAAATATCCTTTGGTTCACTATAGGATTTGAAAATCAATTAATGACTTGTTGTCTGAAGGACAATGTAATGGGAAATCGTATCTCCAGAGTTACAGACATTATAAGGTGATTTATCACGCGTGATCACAATGGCTGTATAAGGTATTATCAGCTTTGTGGTGGATTACCCTAAAAAGTATAAAGTAATAAAAATGCCTTTAAGAATTTCCTTGCAGAAAGCGATGCTCGTAAAATCGAACACGTATTACAAATCGATCGATAGCCGCGGGTCTTCGGCAGCCAGTATTTTGTAAAATCAGACGCGCTGACGACGGTGGGAGGGGAGATAAGAGCAAATTTGCCGAGCAAATTGCGAAGTAGAGCGAAAGTGAAGTGACGAAGAGTGCCTGTAAATGCAAATGAATTGAGGTTGATGGCTGCTAAAATGCTGTTAGTGTCTTGTCTTTACACAAAGAGTCAGAGTCGAAAAGATAAAAGAAGAAAATTTAACACGTGTCGAGTAGTCGTACAATTATTTCGTATTCGCTACGTGCGTACGCACACAGATCACATATCTAAGCATGTATTTCAATGTACGTGCAAACAAAAAGTCCAGGAGAAACGTCGCCCAGCAAAATTGGTGGCGCTGATAGGATGTACATGCAGAGCAATCCATGCTTAGATATTGGATCTGTGTGCGTACGCAGTACGCCCGAAGTACGAAGTATGCCCGTATTATGGGAGAGTCTCATTGGCTATACTTCTATCTATACTTCTTCTGAGTGATGAACTGCAGATGGACTGCATACTAAATAATTTTGACACAGGATACCTGTCTCTTTTTGAAGCATAGAAATACAATTACGTTACTGACATCGCACGCAATAATATCCTTCGGTAATTAATGAAAACACTCATTAACTTTCATGGCGGATTAGACGTTTATCACACTACTTAATCACTTCCACATAAATACTACACGTATATTAGATATCCTTAATATTTAAATCCGAAAGTAGTCGAATCTTCGTAAATACTTTTTCACGTTGCAACACCTACTATATATATATATGTATGTATATATAGTGTATAAATAAGCTCGCAAAATTACGTGAAAACGTATTTCAAACGTGTATGCCCTATTTTATTTTTACCACTACGTCATGATAAAGGTAGAGTGGGTACTGGAAGATATTGGATGAGCAACCGGAGTAACGTGATCATCTTCCTCCTAGCACTCGGATACAGCTACTCGGATTGCTAGGAAAATTTTCGAATGACGAATCTCATTGGATCTCACTACTATATAGGTATGTAAATATATGAGCCGAGCAGTAGAACCAACTGGAGCAGAGAATGTGCCGATTCCCGGAAAGTATATTTGCAAATATTAACATCACTTACCCAATAACGCTTGGAAGAGCCGACTCTTGAAAATCCGTATGACGCGTTCGATGGCCAAACGTAATTGTTTGTCTTGAGGTCTTGTCAATTTGGCGTGATAGTCCTCTAGCAACTCCAATGCTCTGTGAGCCTCTGAAATCAGACAATAAAATATGATATCACTATAATATTGTGATAGTACTATAAAAAAAAGTCAAAGTGCATCTCTGTAAAGGAGAACGTTATAAGTTCAAGCCGTAAATTATTTGATTGCATCGAGTATGGGTAGGAGACTTTAATAAATTTATCTTTGATAAAAGGGTTACGATAAGGACTCGACATAATGTAGGTATAGGCGGAGAACGAAGAAGCACGCAATATTAAAAAATAATCTGCCGCAAGGCGGTCGCAACAAGAAATTGAAAATCACATAGCGCATAAAAACCTAGATTTTATATGAATAAAGAGAGTGGTTTAATCTAAGCTAGGTTATTCCAGTGGGCTTTTACTGCACGCGACGATAAAAAGCTCCGACGCGACTTGGAATAGCGGAAAATAATGCACTATAGATAACATTGCTCATAAACGTAAATCCTTAGGGTTACAGATCGAAGTCAAACTACGTTTGAGGATTTATCTG
Source organism: Pachycephus smyrnensis (assembly GCA_030142225.1). Lineage (NCBI taxonomy): Eukaryota > Metazoa > Arthropoda > Insecta > Hymenoptera > Cephidae > Pachycephus > Pachycephus smyrnensis. The sequence goes on from JARQST010000365.1 coordinate 271,411, forward strand.
GAAAATTAGAATCTTAAGTTTCACAATTAACCATGTAACATTCAATAGTGTATAACCATGGGAAACGTATACAGTAGATATATGTATAACCATACAAACACGTGAGTCGAGAACGATTATGCCTAATTAAAAATTAATATGTATAAAGGTATAAAAAAATCTGTAAAATAAACGTACAAAATTTATAGCATAAGAGTACTCTGAGTTTGCATAAGGGCTAAAAGGATCATAACAAGTAGCGAGACGGTGTGAATAAAATGCGTCAAACTCAAGGATGTCAGTAACGAGAAATTCCGAGGAATCAACGTTACGTCATTAAATGAATGCTCATGTAGCTGGAAAACTGAATGGAGTGGGCGCCTTTAATTACCATGCTCTTTATACAACGTGAGTGTTCGCCTAATGAAAAATAATGAAATTACCCCTGTAAGAACTAGAAACTTAGTACGGTAATAAACTGTATAATTAGTCGTACCCAGATCCTTTTGTAGGAATGCCCAGCATTCATCGTGTCGTTACGGAACAAAGAATTTCTGTTCTGCAGGACAAAGTCCCAAGATCGCTATTGCAATCATAGTACTTAAGGAAATGCTGGATATGCAGATACTGGAGCAAATAAGGGATGAGGATCAGTCTTTAAGACGTATGGGGTTATATGAGAATCATTAACGTTATATATAATGTTTAATTAATGCAACGCGTACGTTAACCTGTTAATGTCAGCCGTCTGATATGCTGCGGTGAACTAAAATAAAGAGGGTCGTAAGATCGTGGCAAGTTAAAATTTACTTTCCAACCCCTTTAATACTGCGACCCTTAAATGCTCGTTTCATTCGTTATACCTGGCAGTTGAGCGTGGTCCTATTCGCAATGCAAGCTACAAGCTGTAAAGGGTCGCTCGATGAAAATAAGGTGTCGCCACGGCGACAAGTTGTGCTCGTGCTTTTCACGTGACACTGCGATATATAAATAGTCCGTGTAACGTAGGCAGAATGAAAATTCGTGCATGTATGGGTAAATAAGATAAATAATTTGCATGGAAATTATTTTTAAAAAACGCAGTAATACTCGGAGCCCATTTAATTTGAATCATTTAATTAAATTGGGTGAAGTTTTCGTAATACTGGAACGATTGCATCTTCCATTGGCAAAGCCAGGCGGAACTTCTCGAACTTTTCTTGCAGCCAGTATACAGATTTTCGACGGCCAGTTGACAATTCTCAGGTTTAACGGAGACTTTTATGTAAATGTTTGAGGGGTTTAATTAAATCTTTGCCTGCTGACGATGTTAGCTGCTCTCCGTTCTAATTGGCTTTGGCGACATTGTTATTCGTCAATCTTATGCTACTATGAACTCGTTTATTACTTGGATCGGTTCGTGACACTTAAAAGAAATTAATTAATTGGATTTGAATGATATGAAAAATTGTAGATGATTCTAATGCTTTTTTAATAATCGAAATTATTAAGTAACTGTATTAACAATCCACGTTGTGTGTTCCCACGTTGCGTATACGGATGGAAATTCAATGCATACAAGTTCTACCGATGGTATATGTGTACAAAGCCATCAAATATTATTGAATAAATAAAATCCCGCAGCGGCATTGCTTATCCATAGAGATTAGCAATCAATTATGACCACTTTTCTGAATTTCTTAGTTCGGCAATAATTTTCGTGCGAATCTCCCTTAATGATTTATTTTATGGCTAATTAACAAAATATGCACGAGATAGAATTATTACGAAAATTCATATTCGTATGTTAAAAATCATCAGTGATGAGTGATGAGTAAGAATGATATCGTTAATAATTTATAATTAAACGTACATGTATATATATTTTATAATTCGCTAATCAAATAATTTCGTCATATACGTAAAAATTTCTTTCATCTCGTATTCGAATAGCTCGAATCCGGACGTGCGTGAAGTGGCTCCACTACTTGTTTTCAAAAGTGTCTTCTGTCAACCCCTCCCCCACCCCTTCAACCAACGTAGTATCCATAAAATACATATTCATCCAGCGTACAAAAGAGGACGAGAATCGCCATAAGCCAGCGTAAACGATGCGCGAATGCCATTTTCCATGAGAGCAGGATCTGAACAAATAATGGCGATTGCATCGGCTTTCGTGACGACGCCACCTAGCGAATGGCTTTCTTCCATTCTTTTTCCCTCCGACTGTCCTATCTTCGTTTCGCCCTCCTGTTATTCCATTTCTTGGCACCCGGTGAAAACCCACGCCAAGAATTCTCTTACTTTTTCCTTGAATATGTCGTAAGACATTTGCACGTAGTATTATGGATTACCGAACGGGTTACTTGCATCCATAAAAACTAAAGCGAAGAATCCTCGCTACCTTCAGAGAATTTGAATTAATAAAACAAACGCAATGCGAATTGTCTGGATCGAATTTGATCGATGGTTATGATTATCGTGGGGTCTTAGGAATTTCATTTTCCTTGGCATTATTCATTAAACATTCCCGGAATATCATTTACCCAAATCGAAGCACTTCCCAGTATACCCTTAGCGAAGATCTGAAATTAAGGCGCACTTAGTAAAAAGTGTGTCAACTACGTAAAACGACTATGGATATTAAAATGAAGCATTACGGCTGTCCTCAGATAAATTTAAACAGCCACGTTCCCGGAAACGAATTTATTAATGGCTGCACTCTCGAGAATCTCTATTTAACAATGAAATATATAACATTAAGGCAATCTCATATTGAATCCTGTTTCTTTCCGATATCTCTTTTAAAAAATTCGAAACCCTTTTTCGTCGTATCCACTGATCGAGTTACTTAACGAAGCAAAGATGCGAATAGTTGATGGTATAATAAGTTCTCCTTATAACAATACCAGAGTGACTATGTTCTCATCAGTATAAACTTTCATTATGAAAATTCGCTCGAGCAATCCTATAGCCAGTATGAAGCTGCTCGGTATAGAAAGCAAAATTCAAGCAAAAGGGTGAACCTTATACAGTAGCCCACCAAACCGGTCTAGTATAACAATACAATTACGAATAGTTATTTTGGGTCGCGAATTGGTAAGTTATACACAAACATTTGGCTTAATGAGCTTCGTTCCCTCCAAGTAAATTAGGAGGTGTACCAGAAAGGCATGATCGTTAACGTTCCGACCAATCTAAAACGTGACACAAAGCAAACTGACACCTATATATATACAAAACATGAAGCCTTTCAGGATGTATCAAAATATCATAAAGCACAGCATCGAATAGCGAAGATAAATACTAAGAGCATAAAGCGTACTAAACGCACTTGTTGATTTGTTGTGCAGTTTTGTTTTCTTTTCGCTCACCCTCTTAGATCCTCGTATCCACCCAAACATCAATCACTTTCTATCCTCGAAAGGATAGAGAGGTCCCTCTCCCTCATTCTTCCAGCATCCCACCCTCGCAAACTACTCCAGGAGATAACACGACCGTCGTTCCCATGGGATATCTCCCACAAACGGCGATACTCCCTTCTTTTCGATTTTCCTCCATCTTTTTTAATCTTCCTCTCATTTCGTCTCCAGTCACGATCGACTTGATTTCTCCGTAATAATCTCGTTACGCAAGACAGTGGGAAGCTTTAGCGAAGCTTATTTCTTTCCCCGTTATAATTTTTTCTTCGATTTAACCCGCTTCGATGCGCCAAATAATCTGACCAGTGACGTTAAGTGAAATAGTACGTATGTATAAAAGCGGAAGCACATGGAACATGACGGAAGGAAGAAAAATTGGACTCCGCGATCAGCAAACTAACCCCATCCGAAAGTTTACGCTAACGAACCGTTTTCGATGGTGAACGTGTTAATGAAGCTTCATACTTGGCTAATCAGCGGGTTAAATTCGGCGCATCTCGTTAGCGCTGAGCTTCGTTAAGTGACGCGCATCGTTCGAGGACAAAGTTTTAAGGCGTTTAGCTACTAAAAGGATGAGATAAGGGGCTTTCAGAAGCTACAATAGACTGAGGCGCTGATATTACGCCGGCCGTTAACAATCTACCCTCTGCTATACGTTACTGCGGTACGTTAACCTATAGTATGCGTATCGCATCCATAGGAAAAATTTTCAAACGATCGTTAACGCAGCTTCCGAAAACGCTTCGGGATGAATTACCAATATTTAATTGTCGTGACCAAGCCAGATATATTGCGCGTTACACGATTACGCATACAAATATTTAATACAAGGTACACGTCAGCGAATTTATATAGCACCGTCAAATTATCTATGTAAATTTCACTTAGGTATTAATCAAGTACATATATGTATACCTGTATAGTCATATACTAACATAGCTGATGGTACTACGGGATGCTGCGTAAGGTCGTATGTTTCAATCTGTTCTCTATATTGGACAAATAATATGGGCGCGCGTACGACTTTCTATAAGTTCACGTGTGCAAATAAGATTCTACCTAAGTTTTTTGACATTACACCTTGAAAGTAACAGCAGCAATTTGATGGTTCGCTGGGAAACGATACGGTCCGCAACTTTTTCCTCCACCTTCCATCTTCTCTTGGAGTGACTCAGGAATAATTTAGATTCGCTAAAACCAGCCGACGCTCTGTCGTCGAGATGTTATATCCATTCTACTTTGCGGAAAACACTGGGCGCGGATTAGCATCGAGACAAATTGCGGATTTTCAACTCACTTCGAACCGTCCATAACTTAACCAGATTACCGTAGCTTGCATGTATATAGATATAACACTTAGCAAGATAAAGAAGAAGTATTTTATACAGCTAAATCACTGCTTACGTTATTTCTTCAATTCTTTCAACAAAGTACCAACTGCCTTTGACAGGATGCATTTTCAACTAGGATATACATGCGCCAAAGTGCTCGATCAGGAAAGCAACCACCGCGGTTGCGGTTTACGTGGATCTATCTTATGGTAAAGTTCACTTCGGCTTTACTATTTCCTATGCCCGTTCAAACGTACTGTATTACGAGTTGCGATGCTCTATTTAATTCTCAAGTGTCTTTGCTGTAACTTTACGTCTTGCACTTTCAAATAATGATTACCATAGTAACGTATCGGCGAGTATAGTCATGACTTCTTCCCTTATATATCTTCAAGGAAATCCCATTACTAGCTGTAGGTCTTGCAAAACACTCGTTTTCCTGCACTCTTCGTACCTCGAAGAACCTGCAGTTACATTGCTAAGGATAGATACACTGTCATAAACAGAAATGCACTCTCCTGCAAGATCCAGCTTATTCTAAGTGAAAATGTTAAAAGAAGCGTGATCTTACGTCTTTGGCTCGAGTGCATACCTTATACCTACTTTACTTGCTAAAATTGCATCAAGGTACCATAAGAGGGAAAATCAGTATCCAAGAAAAGACACCTGACTATGCTGGTATACCTTTCTGTGTAGAAATTATATAAACAAAGAATGTGCAGGGTAAAGTATAATAACATGGGTGTTATATGTATATAGAAGGTATACCATGAACTTTACTGCCTAAAGGAAGTGTAGTGTGTTGGACTTTCCTCCAGCCATTACACGTAGTGTTTACCTTGGAAAACCGCATCGGCCACAAACACTCCGAAGCTCCGTAATTTTCCTCCGGCAAATTGTACTACCAACATATGCGCGAGAAGTGTGCAGAGACAAGCGAGATAACTTGGATGTTATAATCAACCCCCGACCTTGGTAATCTGCTGAGGATATTAAAGCACCTTTTTAGGATGCTGGTAATTTTTTAACAGTGAGTCACCGCGACTATGACCAGTTCACGGAAAGTTCAAAGTTCGTCGTGCAAAGCGAACCTTAAAGCTTGATGATTTTTTAACTTTAGACTGACAGCAAAATACGCGAAGACCGATACAGTATATTATATATGTAGAACATACTAGCATTAAGTTTTTCCCACGATAAATCGTGTAGTAGAAATTTCTACTTACATTAATGGATGAAAATCGATAAATTCCTTCAGGACTATCTCCTATACCTATACTACGTTTGTCTTTCGCCGCTTTAACTTTTGCGTACGTCAAAGCCAACTAAAAGCAACCCTCGTGCAAGAGGCATACGTGAATCGAATACTGATCCGCCAAATATTCAGCTTCGTATTATCGTGCTACATTTGATCCATTGCAGGTAGAAGAGCCAATCGAAAGATCACGAGCAACGAATTGAAAATCAATGCGAGAAAACATCGAGGGAATTAATTAATTCTCTAATTAGAGGGGCAGAACATTTTTATTTATTCCAGCGAACAAAGGCCGGAAACGCCTTAAAGAGAGTAGCGGCGAACCAGGGTAAACAGTCGTTAGAAATTCCTATGAAGTTGCCATGCTTATATATTGTTGTTCGTTAACAAACTTTTTCTTTGCCACTTCGAACTTGGAGAAATTACAGACCCTCGTAACAGTTTACAGGTATTTTGAGGTATGTACTCTTCATTCTTGGTACGAGAGGAAATTCGACGATGAGGTGGCATTTATTTCAAGTCGAATTTACTTAACTACTGGAAAGCAATAAACAGGGCAAATTAGGTAAACAGGGTTAATGTTACCTCTTGCGGATTTACACTACTGTCTTGATTAAAACGAAGACTCACAGAGTGATATAAGAGATACCTTAGTGGACTAGATGTTTATTTGTAAAATGGTGTACTTGTCTTATATCCCTGAATATACTTCATATATAAAACCGAATGAACTTGCAAGTTAATTGAAAGTTGCGTCCCACGTATGAGGCACTCACGCCGATCATAAACTTTTCGTAGCTAGATTCAGACCACTCTTGACAAATCTTTTGTCACTTTCAAATACACTTTAAAATAAAAGGTGAGATAAAAGTATCGAGAACGCTTCAGCCGATATATGGATTTCACTTGATCAAACGTTTCTCGTTCAACCACTATACCTATAGTGATATTTATTATTATCAAAAGTTCTATTATCGGAAACTAGATTGAATTCCTAAAGCGATTCGATAGTTCTGCTTTTCAAAAGATTTCCAGAAGAAGAAATAATACAACCTTTATCGTCAATTACATAAATGAATCGTGATTTTGATTGTGATAACGCAGGTACTAAATTACTCTTTTAGTATCAGAAATTTTATGCTTTTACCTCTAAGGCAATATCACGGGCATAGATATTGATTATCACTTTTGGAAACCCTGTACGAAGAACTTCCTCGGTCGTATCTATAGTCGATCCACGAATTCAATGTGTTTGTTTGACAGCTCGAGAACAGTGAAGTCTCTAGCAAACAACATGTAGCTCTATATAAAAATTTTGTTACTAACTATGTACGTGCATGGTTTCGCACTGAAATATATTTTATTTTTCTATTTTAGCATACATTTCCGTGTTTGTATGAAAAGTGTGTGATTTGCTAAGGATCGCGTTGTTTGCGAACTGTCAAAAAAAAATACATTGAACTCGTGGATCGACTATAAATATAAGAAAGGATCAACTTCTCAATACTTTGATTAATCCCTCTCGACTTGATTTCAAAGAAATGCGAAAAGATTCTTTTCCAACTATATTTTCTCTTTCTCTCTCTCTCTCTCTTTAAGCGTGTACGTAAGAACTTTCATCAACGATCATAGAAACTTCCAGTGACGTTCTCACGAAGCTTTCTTCCGAAAGTCTCACCGCGTCAGTGACAATTCCAAAGACGTACATAGAAACTCCTTGAAAAGGTGAGACAATTTCTCGCAGCATCTTCTATGGGTACGTGTATAGCTGGACCACTTCGGGTGTAACGTGAGCCGTATTGGCTACATGTCAGGAGCTATAAAATATCAACGTACCCAGTGTCATGAAGTGTCTGCGATAAAAAGGCCGACGTTACGTGAGCTTTTGTCCTTTGTTCTTCTTCCGGTAATCCACGAGCTTTCCACGAAGAAAGAAAGAAAGAAAGGAATGGTCGTATTAAAACAACAATTACGTGGCATGTGGTATCTCTTAGACGCAATGGAAACGGGGTAGAGAGTTTCAAGAGAAGCCATTCACTATCGAGACTAGAACGTGCTCGGTATAAAAGATATAAATGCGATAAGAAACATTTATCATATTTTTTTACAAAAAGCGTACAAACGGAATAACTCTTTGATCCGTATAGCAAGAAATTGCAAACTTCCCTTACGTCATTACATATTCATATTAGATTTGACGCGCATGACTGCACTCGCGTTAGACGAAATTCCCTTCGTGAAGATACATTAATGTTCGACGTCAAAAAAAAAAGCAATCGGGAGAAACGACGGGAGCAGACAACGTTCTAAGAAAATCGCCTTAGGCAAACAAAATTTCGTACTAACGGGAATGGGTATGGGACCCCTTTAAAAAGGAAGCGAGGTGTATAAATATATGTATCCATATTACGAGGAAGAGAAATTTGAAGTAGCGATGCAAGAATCCCAAGAAAATGTGCATCTCTTCAAGTACTTTCCATTAGGATTGTAATTGCCGAAATTTATAAAAAAAAATTTAATGCTTTACGATTCGATTAAGTATACTTGACGTTGGCTTTTGAAAATTGCAAAGTTATCGAAATTTATATAAATCGACTTCTATGAAATTTGAGGCTAATTATCAGTGACCATTGTGAATATACGTAATAATTCACATTGTCAGTTCTGTTCACGCCGCCCTATGCTATTATTCTGTATATCGCGTCGGACGATGAGTGAACTTCTGACGCTACTAATTAAAGGAGGCAGGTATTTCAATTAGATAAGACTGATGTAACTTTAACGTAAAACATGAATATATTGAAGGTTTATACAGTGTAATGAGAGGAGCGTGTACGTGTTACTTGTTAGAATGTTCTGAGACGACTGAAGCTTCGGTTCTGGAAAAACCGGGAAGAGAGTCTGGATATGGAATTGGAAAACAAAGTCAAAGACTAAGGATAAGGACACATAAATTAGTGCTAATCATATTGAGCACATGGGAAAGGTCTTGCGAAGGGAGTATCTGGAGATCATCGATATGTTGAGTTCTCAGACTGGACTCTCCAAGTACTTCGAAGATGACAGGACCCTGGGAACAAGGAAGAGTGAAGAGAAAGGATATTAGCAGGAGACCTGCGACGTAACAAGTTCAATGCCACATTGACCTTACAACATTTTACACTGTGAGAAGAATTCTCAGTGACACCATAGCAAGTGAATCGTACTCAATGGACAGCTGCCATTTTTTTAATCAGGATTTCATACCAATAAAATCTAATCTTCTTTCCCTATGTGTGAAAAGAGGATGAAAGGTGGGAATCAAAATCGAATTACTATTCAGTTCGGTTATGTCCAATTACCGCTACCGTAAACGATACGAGACGATAATACTACAGGGACTGTTATATACGGCTGGAAAACACAATGGTGCGGATCAATTGTAGATAATCATTAGTACGCAAAGGAAAGTTCGATTTGTTTCAAAAAAAAAAAAGATAAAAGAAAAAACACGAGGGAACGATAAATATTCCTTGAACTATAGTTAACTCGTACTGCAATCTCTGCAGATTGTGCTTTGTTTCCCTTATCAATGTTATTCTTCCTTAATCACAATATTTATGCATCCTGACCACAGGCAACTTCAAATAGTCCAGGGATTTCACCCCTTGGGAAAAAAAACCCTTGACACTTGAGTAACGTGACCTCCTACCGGAGTAAGGACAATTTTTATTCCAGGAGAAATGTTACACCAGAGGAGGGGTTGAATACGTTTTACATCTGCAAGTGGATCCGACATGATGATAAAGTGAAATGTCAAGATAGAGCGTAACGCGACGCATCTCGTAGCTGTCTAGAAGCGCGTCGTATATTATGTAATTTTTTTTGGTCCAGGACTAAAGAGTACAACGAACAGAAAACAGGCCGTGATGTAATCAAGTAGTATGAATGACCATAATAATGCGAAAGGGAGGGAAATCTGTAACTGTTATCAGTGATATCGATAATTATCTGAGTATCAATGACAATTAATGTCACACACAGTTCCCGCGTGAGTGTAATTGGTTATCTGACGAGATGATTAAAAATATGCTTTGGTACGTGTAAATGAGCATGGATGACGTATTTCTGGTTTACGAACCACAACGACCGAACTGCACGGTAATTAATTTTAAGTCGCATTTTCAAAATTATGTCACGCTCGTATACTAGTTACGACTACGTGATTAAACCTAGGAAATATAGTGATCGCTATTAAAACGATGATAACGCGACGCTCGTCACGATCTGTGATTCGTAAAACGTTCGCGGTGATTGGTAGAAAATAATCGAAAAAAAATTCGAATGGCGTAACTCAATTTTGAAAATAGAACGAATGGAGTGCCGGTACGTGACGAAGAAATAGCTTAACCCAATTGCGTGCTTATGATACAAACGAAAGAAATTTAATTTCTGTATAACAAGATCAACACATTCCAAAAAATGTATGACTTCCCATTCGAAATAGACTTTAAATTTAATAAAATCATATTATACCATCGTGCAAGTGTACGAAGCCTCAAAGTTATGTGCTACAGCTTTCTTGAAATCTGGATAAACCTTAATTCTAGCTAAAACCTTAAGATTCCAATTTTTCTATCCAGCCCCCATAACTTCCTTCACAAGTGTAATTTGAAGTCGTACTTTACGGCACACGTTACCACAGAGTAACCTCTAGCAAGGTCCCACAATAATTTATCCCTTCCACAGGAAGCAGATCCTTTCCAGAAATACTTCCTGAGCTTCGCTCAGAATACACGCATAAAGTTACCCTTGATTTAGTTTAGTACCGTACCGTACAATATTACAGACCTAACCTCATGACGTATGTAAGGTGGCCAGTTAACTGCTTTATTATGCAAAGGCTTTCGTTATCTTTCACGAAAATACGTTACGCGTCGAGTTATAACGTCGTTCCCCTTATTACCCGCTTTTGGAATTATGTTAAGCGGCTGTTAGTGTTAATCTAAGGAGGTGCACCTTGCCGAGTAAAAAGGATTCGCGATTGCGAAATACCCACGTCACCATATGTAATTCCAAAGGCGAAAGTGCGACGGGACGTCGACGTCGGTAGGTATGTAAAGTCCCTTTGAATGTATATCCCCATAAGAAAACTGAATATTCATTAGCATTGCTTGTGTGCGATTCGCATATGCTACCTGGCGGCTTACCCTGCAGAACGTTAAAACGCTAAACCACTTACCATAACGTTCCAGGTATAGCACGGTGGGCAGGTAACAGCACACGCCATTGTCACCGTGCACGTGGGCATACATGATTCGTATGATTTTTTATGATTTCGTAAAATCGATACACTAACTCCTTTGACGCTTTGATCAATTATTTCAAGAGGATTGCACTAGGTATATTCTCCAATTATTCACTGGCATAATGCTCACTGATAAAATCGGGCTTAATCATTATCTGGTATTATGCTGTTAGGAATTTTGAAGATTTAGTTTGATTTTGTGACGTAAATTAATATCACTATCACTCACTTGTCACTGATTATTTTAAATCGTCGCTTTGTGAATCGATACCTGCGACAGTGAAAGATTTAACAATTTTTTATCTAGCGCATGACTGTACTGTTGCCAATGGTATGAAATTCGCGAGAATTCAGATCGACACTTACTATAAGATTTTTTTTTCATTTACCTCATTACGATATTTCTTGCGAACGATCCCGTATGAATTATTGTGAAACTTACGAAGTGATTTTTCTTTTGGAATTTTCAGAAACCGTGATTTTTCGATGCGTTCCAGTAATGCGGTGCGATGTCGATTACCCTTGGCGAACTGAGAGAATTTTAAGCAGCTATTAGTCTCGTTGCGCTTCAGCGCCTCGAATTCAAGTTACTTTAAAATTGCGAGTGTCGCCATTAAAGGAGCTTTGATCTTAACGAACTGCAGAAGACCGCTTTGAAATTCTGAGCATTAATCGATTTACAAACAACTTTCTGATCTATCAAACTGTACGTATATGAATATCGTTGTGATCGATATTATTTTTTTAATGGACGTTTCCAAATAATTTTCTTATTATCTTACAGCGCTTTCTATTATCGTCTCCTGAAAGTCGTAACGTGAGAACATACAGAAACTGATTGAAAGCTACGCCAGGAACCACGTAATTCGATATTATTAACGTTGTCGAAATTATTGATTAATCCATCACTGATTTCCATTCCAGTAAACAGTACATTCTTGTTACGTCACAATCTGGTTATATCTCTTGAAGGTAACAGCTTTAAATGTATTTACATTAATTTTAATTAATTTAGTTTAGGTAACACAAGATATAGTACATATACGTATATGTATATTATTTAAGCATAATATAATCGGGTTTACATTCTCTTACACTATTACGTGAAATATAATCCCTTTGAACATCCCCAATGTATGCGCAGCCATTCGAATATTAACGTTCACTCCAAAGACGATATACCAAAAAAAAACACAACTCTGGTGCCCTAACAATTATTTCTTTTATCACTCAAGAGATTTATCACGTTTAATATCAGCGCAGTAGCAGTCTTTAAGGTGTCTCAACCTTGACCTATAGAAAGAGGGTTTTATCGACGTCAGGGAAAATCGTCGAAAAATGATGAATTCTCACGAATCGTATCCTTTTCAATTACGCGCACTAACATGAAGTTTGCAGCAGGTAATAATCAACAACAGTGTAGCATAATCGACAGAACTTTCACATATTCCGACTGTCTTCCGTTTTATCTCGTTTTCACTGTATCTCGACTAATTTTCACGTACTATTAACAAAACACCGTATCCAAGTACACTATGCACGGAAGAGCAGCACTATGATGCAAATCAATGAATTAAAAAATCGAAATTCCAAAAGGATTATATGCAGTGTATTTTTCATGAATATCGAATGAATACTTATAATCGTATTCACGATTAAAAACCTCTAATGACCGCACACTGTTATCCAAACGTATTACGGTATAGTACGCTTCGTTGACTTTTACACATTCGGTAAATTCGGTTAACCCGTCAACAGGTACTTTCATTCGTTTTAAGGATTAAACCGATGTTCATATGTGCCAGCCGGTTAAACCACAATATCGCGTTACCACGCTCTATTTAATGATAGTACGTTGCACCAGTAGTGATAAAGCAATCTGGTGCCTTCTACGAAGAATAATGAATAACAGCCGTAGCCAAGAGCAGCGCTCCGATAGAGATACGTATATCAGAGAATCACAAATAGAAATTACCGAAGGACGATTCAAAAACGGGCTCTTTCATTAATTTCAATCGATATAGCAGGCTCGAGTGTCTCTAGCAGTTCCCTTCACTTGCACCACATTTATTCGGAATTCACGTGCGAACCATTAATTATCGAAGAATCACAGGGCGGTATGGGAGTCGTTTGGAGTCCTCCAAACGACAGCACGATCCGAACCAGACGCACTATCGACTACTATACACTTTGGCATCCGTAACGGTCGAATTTCTAAAGAAAATACTTTAGTGAGATTATGTCTCCCGTTGCGAGACATATATATCTCAACATTTGGCAAACACTGGTAACTTGCATTGTGACGCTAGAAGATTACGACGGTGAAAACGTGCCAAAGATGTCAGTATGATTCACTGTGACACTAAAGACAAGCTTTACTATCAATTCTCACTAGCAGTGTTGAGTATTAAAGTATCTACGTAGGTATATATATGTATATACATTGGACATTTTGAAGTGTCAACTTCCTACACGTCTTCAGGGTAGCTATGCACTCGTTTCTATTTCCTTCTTTTTCCTCGTATTTCGGGGTAAGTTTTGGAAACTGGAGAGCAGCAGTACGCACACAACACCCGCACGGGGCGGCTCTCACCCGCTGACTGCCGGCTTCCGCCCCTTTTCCACCCCCTAGAGACTGCCAACATCCCTGACCCCGCAACCTCCCTATCGTTCTATCCCACCCTGTCCCAAATCCTCCTCTTCCGACTCCTCTCCTCGCTACAGCCCTAGCCGCTACCGCTCTCGTCTCCTTTCCTCTTCTCATCTATAACATTCATCCTTACAGCCACTGTACCAACACCTACGTCTTCGGCACCTTCGGCTGAGTCTTCTTATAACCTTCTTGACTAAAGCTTCGCGGCGATACGAGCACGTCGGTCATTGCTAGGCCACGTGTGCACTTCCTGAATACCAACGCTCGCTCGGTCAACGTCAAAAGCTCCAACCCTGCGATTCACCTTTGGCTTCCTGATGAGCAGCATAATGTAACTTGCTGAGAAAGCTCCGAGCTTGAGTAGATTCAATGTTTTCATACGGCGATAAGAGCGATTGGAGTTTTTTTTCTGTGTATTCATAGTAAAGAGTGAATAGTACACAGAAATATTTTTAAGGAGCAATATTATTGGTACTTCCCAGGGCATTTCTTGTTCGTAACCTCGACTTATGTTATTAAAGCAAATTAAAATGTATTCATTGCCCTGGTAAGGAAGTTCACTATCAATCCAGAATGAACGGAAGGTCTAATAGTCCTTTCAAGCAGCTTCTCATCTCGTCCCCTTGGTGCCCATCCACAGAACGGAAAGTCTCCTTTCACTGTGAAAGGTCTAGGAGAAATGGAAAAGTAAAGTAGATCTCTGGGACTTAATAGCTTTTGCGCTTTATCACTGGGCGTTATGCCCTGTTCTAGGCTTTCTCAAGAAAAGGATCTTCTCAAATCATAATGTCCAGGCTAGTTAACTGGGAAGAAAGTCATTTCTGACATTGCACAGTTTTGTAATATGGTTTCAGCAATCTGATGATATTTAAGTATTATATTGTGAATATTAATATATATACGTTATCTGTAGTCATATACCGAATATGGTTCGCATAGAAGGAAGAATTGGATAGACAAGCAATTCCGAATTTGAACGAAAAGATATTACGTTTCTATTGCAATTTCAATGATCTAGATGATCTTGTGTATGTGACACAGGAAAGTGAATAAGCTCAGATTTTTTTAACGTCAAAGCAATGCGAGACAGGGATCATGGGATTCGTCTGGAGTACCAGGAGAGATAGGAGAAATTCTGAGAAAGAAAAAAGTGAAGTTTGGATAGATTCGATGGAGCGGATAGGCCAATCCTTGGAAGAGAAGATTGCCGCGGGCTGTAGGATTGAAACTCTCTGACTCCACTCTCTGCGTTATCTCCAATCCCCAAACTCCACAGCTTCCATTGCAATGTCTGTTCCTTTCTGCCAGGAGCAGTATCGCCAAGTTGTAATGTCACTGCCACTACTAGAGGTACTGACGGTCAGTCCTCGTATTTCCAGTACTCGAAATTAAAGTAGGACCTCATCCCATTCTGAATCTGGAGACGGTATCAACAAATTAATTTCCCTATTTGCATGATGTTTGAGTAGAACTTTTGAAAAAAGTTCACCACGAGTGCAGATTCGTTATTACTAGTTTTCTCTATGAGATGAAATTTCTGAGTATTTCTTTTCTTGTGACAAATTCGTCTGGTACCTACTTTGTGTCCATTTAGCCAACTGAATCGCAAGAAGATATTGAACATATACTTGTCCTCCAAAAAGATACTATCCTCAAAAAGCATGTCAAAAAAAGTACGAAATTTTTATATACTTGGAAAAAAATTTTCTTATTTGTATCAATCTTATTATTTATTCGGTTGGCAGGATCTCATATCTGACCAATACGGCGTATAATACGTTGAAAATACAGACCGTAAAAAATGATTACTTTTTACGGTAACATATTTGTACAAAGAAGAAAGGCTATCAGACTGCAGGGTAGTTAAATTTATTATAGCTACCACGGATCAACCTTTGTTCGACGTTAAAACCATAGAACTTCAAGTGGCCAGTCACTTTAGTTATTGTCTTTTATCATACCGAGTTACTCCAAATACAGAAATTTAATAATGGAAGTGGTTATACGCTGGACTAGGATAAAGGCGGTTTTCAAGTCCGACTTTTTTGTCCCGTCGACTGGGCAATCTAAAGCACTTTAGCCTACACCATTCCGAAGCGGTACACGTATAAATACATATTTGGTTTCTGACCGCAAAAAATTAAAGGACGAGCAGGCAATCACTTACGCAATAATACTGCAATCATTTCAACTTCGGATTTTG
This sequence comes from Pachycephus smyrnensis, assembly GCA_030142225.1. NCBI lineage: Eukaryota > Metazoa > Arthropoda > Insecta > Hymenoptera > Cephidae > Pachycephus > Pachycephus smyrnensis. The sequence goes on from JARQST010000365.1 coordinate 287,520, forward strand.
GGATAACGCAATTTCAAGCTTTACCCGAAATTCATTTACAGAGAAGCCACGTCGATTTTCACTTTTAGACCAACTTAGACGCAACGTACACAATCTAACAGTACGATAAATTTCAGAAAAAAACCCGAATCCAAGTTATAGTCACTTTCACATATCTTCGCGTATCTCACAATGGTTGGATAACTTCATTCACCCAATGGATACTTCATTCCGAAGCCCGAGAGGGCAATCGGTATTGGCAATTTCCAAACGTGATGACGTTACCTTCCCAGGGATTAGAAAATAATATTATTTGATAGCAGCTCTTCTACCCGGAGGGATATGAGAAGCTGATCGAAGGATCAATCCATCCTCTATACTATAAGGCGTACAAACCACACCATCCATACACGTAAACACAATTTTACCAACGCCACCTTATACCTTCCCTTATCCGGATTTTCAGCCGTGAACCATAAAGGATGCACCAGCGGCATCCACAGCAGCCAAACGTCTGCGTTTAGCATAGAACAACAAAACTATTCATAAGATGGGTAGCCAGTAATCTTTAGTCCGCAGGTGAGCCGTTATACTAGTTGCCAACTCACTAAGTAATGTACGATGAAAGTTACGCTAACTTAAATGGAATAGAATAAGGTTATATCATAAAGGCGCCTTTCCTCTTCTTGTCCTCGACGCCTTTCGTCTCTTCTTTCTTACCCAGCTGCAGTAATAGCTTTCAAAATACAGTCTCGGAACTTTACTGTACTTCGCCGGAGCTCTTCTTCAAGGAGAGTGCACTTCGTCAGACCGTTACCTCTCCGTTATCTGTCTGCATTGAGTTTACGTAGTCTTCCTACCCCTCTAGCCCTCTACTCCCCTCCTTCCCTCCCCCTGGCCCAACCCAGCACCCTTTCTTTAAAAGTAAAATATAAGACAGAGATTTCAGACGCATCGTAAAGCTTGGCTTTCGTCCTTGCGCGTACCCCTTGTTACACGTTCACGCAAGGTTCTCTCTCTTCGCATATCATTTGTTTTACTTTCTTTTTATTTGACTATCTTCTTTTAACCTTTTGCGAAAACTGCAAATGGAAAAGCTCGATCCCGAGGCGTCGCCTAAGTATAATCCCCTTGAACTCAAGGTGGAGAGACACATTAAGGGCCGAAAGTAAAGGACCCCCTATAGGCGCGAAAACGAAATGTCAAAGTGGCAACTCGTGTCACCCTGTAGCGTCGTTTCCCTTTGGTGACCAGGGACCTCGTTAATTGGATCGGACCAATACCGTTCGAGGGATCGGATCGATTCGTCATCATCGAAACTTGGAAGATTATAAGAGATGAATTACTTAGAGTTGACAAGGACAGGCGGAAAGTTTGTAGTAGGAAAAATGGAGAAAAAATGCATATATTTACTTTATTTGAGATATCGACTATAGGTATATGCACATGGTATGCGTATTATATATTCCAAGGGAGAAATATTTCGCAGCAAGGAGAAACGTAAAAGTTTTTGCATTGCGCAAGGGAAGTGGCACAATTCGAATATGGGAAATAGTAGAAGAAGAATATATATGTACAATCCGAATGAAAAGTGTCTGAAACGTAACCTCACGGCACCTTGGAGACATTCGTATGAGTCTGTGTGATATAGAATTCAAGACGTAACAGCCTTTTCTTCAAATGTCACGTCGTATGTCCCCTTTGCGTCGTTAGCCTTTATTCCGTAAAACAGAAGAATTCCAAGGAACCAATTTTATCATTTGCGATGGACATTCCGGAAGTCCATTTATAGCAAAAAATATGGTGATAAGATTGTAAATTGTCAGACAATAGCGATTTGATTAGGTCAACGAAAATTTTTTTAAAACTCGGAGATCAGTGGGTTCAATGTATTAATACATAATAATATATCGGTAATATCGATTAAACGATTCCCAATGGAGCCTAATTCAATTCAAACCGTATCGGGTCATACGTTATACAAGGGTCCAGCCCAAAGACCAATGTCAATGTCTAAACCAAATATTGAAAGTTTCAAATTGCTCTGGAATATACGAATCCCTAAAGGGATGCTAAATGCGTAAGAGACACATGCAGAGGACTGTCAAGATGGCGACGATTATATAGATGACTATATCACAACCAAGTAATTGAATATTACTGTGTTTAAGCTCGATGATATTGCATTCAAAGTCAATTATAGAAACTCGTCTCTAAGAGATATTACGGTCTCCAGCATCTCGTTGCGCAATTATTGAAGTATTACCGATAGATATATATATATATATACACACACACATAATATGTACCACTCAATTCCATTACATTACTATAAATCTTATTTACGTCTAATACTGACAATTTGAAAGCGTCACGACGCTCCATCGCGTGGAATCAATACCAAATTGATATCACTTATATACATATGTATAACTAAAAAAAATTAATTTTTACTAATTCATTATGAGACGAAGATAATAAATGAATCTTCCCACGGTATTACGCCGATCGTGACAATTCGTTTATAATTAGTCGGATAGCGAAACGAAACGAAACGGTTAATTCTCATGCAATTCGTATTTTACGAATGAACTGATCTTTACGCGAAGCGTCATAAATATTTACGTAATACGTGGGTAAATGACAAAGCTGAACATTTTAATGGACACAAAGAGCCAATGATTAGCTGACGGTTTTCAAAGAATTTTTTCATCAAGGCCAATGTAGTCATGCATTTACACATGCATTCGCACACAGAGATCATATATTTACGCACACACGACCATGCATAATTATTATTAAAAAAAAATATGTTTAAGCCCCTGCATAAAAGAGCACAGTGTATAATCACGAGTTTCTCATGATTGCTTTTCTTCAGTCCAGGATTGATAGATATTAGTATGCATCAGCATTGATGACTTATCGGACATTTGCAAAAAGGACACTCTTTCCCAGCTATCTTCATATATTAATTATAAATGTAGCTGCAGTTATACACAGAAGTCTTAGATCTGTAACTAGCGTGTATCTACTCGGCGCAACACGGTAACCATTCCCTTGTTGCACTAGAGCCATGACTGGTGCACGACAATCACTGTCACTGACGCGACAAGACGCACTGGCACTGGCAATAGAACACGTGCAGAGGGCAGCAATTGTCGCGCACCATAGTCATGGCTCTAGTGCAACAAGGGAATGGTTACCGTGCTGCGCCGGTAATCCGTGCCACTGCGCCGAGTAGGTATACGCTAGCTACAGAACTAAGATTCCTGTGTATTTCACAATGTTTCTCATGCCGGAAAGGATCTGTTGACAGTAGCCTAGCATTCGTTGCCGGATTTGCCATACTTTTCGATAATGCCTACGTTGCTAATCAACCCGGCAATGATTTACCTTGTAGTAAATAACGACTACTTTCCTCCAGGCAATCATGAAGATTTGAGGCCATGTGTCCGTGGTTTACTGTGGTAACTTAAATTCATTGCCATCCTGACCAGTAATCGTTCCTGTGCTCTTTACTCCGTGTATTTTGCAACGGTGGTTCTCGCGACAATGCACGATCTACGCTTTTCCCAGACAAAATTAATGGGATACCAGCGCGACCTTTCTACGTGAAAATTATCTCACGGTACATTTTTAATTACCAGCGCAATTTCAGGCTGGAACGCGCAATTGCTCCTACGGTCGACCCCGCTTACCGTGTCGCCTCCGTAGGACCAACGAGGGACCGGAGCATTCAAATTTTTCCTGGGCGTGGAAATAAAGGGAGCTGCGTCGTGCTTGTGAGAAAGTACAGTTTGTCCGTGTCATAAAGATATGCATTTACTGTCAACCAAAATAAAATGCAGTGGAGGTAAACGTATATGCATTTTAACGAATATTTTATGACGGATCAAATGCAGAGTAAACGTATATAGTACCATACAGGTATATACTCTTATAATGTATATAGTGTGACGGAAAAGATATAATACTGTTTTAATTAAAAATAGTTTTACTTGATATCAACACATCGCTGAATGCAGTTTGAATACATGGATTCCGTGCTGTACAGTCAATTAATTTGGAGTTTAGAAGTTTCGAATAATGAAACGTCCAGTCATGAAACGCGAAATAAATAAGAGTACTGATTACGTTGGATGTTATTTTATTCAATGGAAGAGCTTGCGCGTAAACTTTATTCATGAAACAACATAATTTCTAATTTTTATGTATTTTACGTTTGCTCTTTCTGTTGCTCGAAAAATATAACAACATATAACATTCCTTCCAAATGAGCTCAGCTGCTGGACACTGACGGGACAATAAAAAGCAAAAATACTCATTGCCGTATACACACGTGTAAATTCTGGGTCATAAATGTTTCTATGATAAAGACACGAAAGAGCAGTACGTATATCGTATAGTTAAAACTCTTCTTTAAAAATTTTCCATACATTCTGTAGGGATTACAGGAATTATTATGAAATTTTAATTCCTTTCAACGTGAAGTGCTCAGTGAGCGTCGATATAAACAAATGAGTACTATTTACCGACGTTTTGGAACGTATAAAGAAAAAGATCATTTTCAGACCACACAGCTATAAAAAACTTAACCAAAAATCCCACTGATATTATCCGATTAAATGCGTAACTGAAATATTCAAGGCTTGCATAAGCATAGGATCACGTATATATAGAGTGCAGGAGTAACGACCTTACGCAATATTGTACGCTGAAATATATTACAATGCAAATTCAGAAGATTACAAAATGAAGGTCCTCGAAAGAACTCCCAGTACCACGACAAGACGTATGAAAGCTTCGAATATATTAGATATAATATCCTGTCTCCTAAATCTTAAACTTCCTGGAATATAGCAGCGATATAAATATAACGTTCACACCAGAATATAAATGATGCAATCAAAGCATACAAAAGATAATCAATAAGCGTCTAAAATCCTGGACTCTAAAGCGAAGTAAATTAGAAGAGTATTGAGAATCAACCAAATACATTTCACTGGCAATGGTGCTGTCAAGGTTAAATCTAGCGGAGAAAAGAATGCTTTGGCCATATTGGGTCGCCAGCATAGAAGGTTAGCATATCATTAAAATATGAGATATCGTAAGGTATAACCTGATCTTGTAAACTTTCTAGTGTCTATGCTGTCATTCACGATCGGCTTGATGTCCGGGTGGACTTCGCCGTATCTTGCAAAATTGACTGCGGAGAATTCGGAAATGCCTATCACTAAGAAAGAAGCTTCTTGGATCGCGTCACTGATGCATCTCGGGCGTCTTATTGGTGCACTGATCGGCGCCTTGGCAGTGGAATACTTTGGCAGTAAGAGCACGCTACAAATCACTGGAATACCACCAATTCTGGGTTGGATATGCATAGCCATTGCTAATTCTGCGGCCTGGCTCTATGTAGCGCGGATATTATCTGGCGCTGGAATGGGAATGATCTTCAGCAGCTTTCCCCTGTATATTGGAGAAATATCAAAACCGAGTATACGAGGCGGTCTGGTTAGTCTGATTATAACTGGAATGCCATTTGGCACTTTAATTGGAAACATTATGGGACCTTATTTATCGATGTGGGTATTCGCTTGTATCAGCCTAGTGCCAAACTGTATATTCTTTATACTGTTTTTCTTCATACCGAATTCGCCGCATTTTCTCGTACGAAAGAAAAGGTATGATAAGGCCCTTCAATCTATCAATTGGTATCATCGAGAATCGAATGCGGAGGAGGAGATGGAGTCGATTAAAAAATTTCAAGAGGGAATGTACAGCTCAAAATTTATGGACAAACTGAAGGAAATGGGGGAACCGATAAATAGAAAAGCCTTTATCATGGTGATAGTGCTCTTTCTATTTATGCAGTTGAGTGGATTGAACAGCATTGTATTTTACATGGAGATAATCGTGACGAATGCCAAAGTAACAGTTATCGAACCATCAACCGTTGTTATTATATCGAATGCCGTGGGAATCGTCATTGGTTGGATAGCAATTTACGCAATTGACAATTGTGGTAGAAGGATTCTCCTCATGATCTCAAGCTTGGGTGTAATCGTCTCCATGGTTATGTTGGGTCTACATTTCATGCTAATCGAATCTGGTTACGATAGCAAGAAGCTTCAATGGCTACCTATTCTATCACTCATCATATTCATGCTCATGTGCATAGGACTGGTCCCAGTTCCTAGTACAATGCTCAGTGAACTATTTCCGGCCAATCTAAAGAGCATGGCTGGTTTTATTGGGAGCCTGTCATCGGCAGTCTTTGCTTTCCTATCGAGCAAGACCTATCAGCCATTGGTGGATCTCATGGCGGAGCAATATGTTTTTTGGATTTACGGAATCATTATGTGTGGTGCACTGCTATTCAGTATATGGGGCACGCCGGAAACGAAAGGAAAGTCGCTACAGGAAGTTCGCGATATGTTGGCAGGACGAGAAGTCGTGAGGGATGCTGTGAAAGATGAAGAGAGTGAACCACCTGAAAAACGTACGGAGGAAACATAAATTCAAGAATTTCACATATATTGAAATTTCTCATTATTCTTTCTTAATCTTCGTTTAAAGTCATGATTCTATGCTTTTATCATCTTTTTTCTTCATATTTTCTGACTCACGTCATATTCGTAACGTCACGAATTTCATTATACCCTTCTCGTTCACGTGCATTAAGCTACGTAATCCCAATGACGTTAATGACTTATGATCGTATTACATGTTTCTCTAACGCTTTAAGTCGCCGCTTGAATAATATTTGACTCTAGGAAAACGCAATTTGTGAAAAAAGTTTTGCCGCGTGTTAATTTCCTATGTACGAAAATAACACTTACGCACCAAAATGTTACACGTTATATATTGATTTACTGATAACGAAGATCACGCCGCGTAGTGATGCTCAGCAAAATTACGATTAATACATTCTATATTTGCTCCATCAATCCAATAATTACACTATTACTGTAATATCCTGTGTCAGGCGAGCTTATCCCTATTGGAACGTACAGACAATAAATCGGCTATTAATGCAAGAGACGCCCGAGTAGTTTCTGGGCATCATTTAGGTCCCGACTAATTTCTCAAATGAAATCTAGGTCCTAGAAGGGATATCATAAGTGGAGCCTGTGTGGAAATGTCACGCTTTTGAAACTAGGGCCTTGATAGTTTGGTTATCTAGGTCATGAATACAAATTTTATAATGAGCCCGATTATCATCGCAGAAGCGTACACAGAAAATGTTCTATAAATATTACAGCAATATGCATGATTTATACGGTTTTTACCCGTAATTATACGTATAACGATTTACTATTAAAAAAAAATTGAGAAAAAACGGATGCGTTTAGGCCGTATTCTCAGTCTGAAAGTGTAAGAAACAAAAATAACTGCCAATTTTAAGCTGAGAGTAGACTAGGGAATGTATTAGCACCAAATATCACTCGCCCTCGCCTGGCGCACCTCGACCTAGCTTCTCAATTTCAAAATGTAGGCTCAAAAGATAGGCGGAGAATTTCTACCCGGGGGAATTGGTAAATATGAAACGTTATCTTATCGCTATAAAAATCACATCAGTGGTATGTGAAACGCTGCATCGTCTTCGTAGCTCTCACAGCGTTCGATTAAACCGTTAACTAGTGAACGAACAAAGAAACGAAAATTATGGTTGTACTGATATCGAAGGACGTCATAGGAAGACACACATGGCCACAATGGATCGCCGGACTTCAAGGTTGGTAATAATAATCATCAAAGATTTAAAAAAAAGTATTCATATAAAAAAAGTTGTGACGCAAAATCTTCACTTTGGTGATCAGGTAATCTAAGAAAAAATAAATAAATATTTATGTGCGTGATAATACTACAGTCAAAATTTCATATTCGCAGTATGCATACTGAGTATAGTAATTGGTATGATACAAGGATGGACGTCGCCCTATCTAGCTAAATTAACAAAGGACGATTCACCCCTTTACATTACGACTGATGAAGCTTCCTGGGTTGCATCTCTTCTGAACGTCGGCCGGCCAATCGGTGCAATAAGCGGTGCACTTATTGTGTCATATCTTGGTAGCAAGAAAGCATTGATGTTCACTGGATTATTTCCGGCACTGGGATGGATCTTCATCATAGCTGCTGATTCCGTCTATTGGCTTTACGCATCGAGAGTTTTAGCCGGAATAGGGACAGGCATGATGTTCACATGTTTTCCTTTGTACCTCGGAGAAATAGCAAATCCTAACATACGTGGTGCCATGGTAACCTTCGTCATCAATGGAATGCCCATTGGAGTCCTGATTGGTAACAGCATGGGACCATTTATGTCAATGACGAAATTCGCGTACATCAGTCTGGTGCCGAATCTTCTGTTTCTCGCATTCTTCTTCATTCTACCAGAATCTCCGCATTACCTCGTGGGTCAAAGAAGAATCCAAGAAGCTAAGAAGTCCATACGATGGTATCATCACGGGGAAGATGTTATCAAGGAATTGGACTCCATACAAAATTTTGTGAAGGAATCCAACGCCATGACGTTTATGGAAAAAATGATGGAAATAGGAAAAACAAAAAACAGAAAGGCTTTACTCATGCTGATTGTTCTTTTCTTCTTCTTGCAAGCCAGCGGTATAAACTTCATTTTGTTTTACATGGAGATCATTGTTACAAATGCAGGCGTCACCGTCATTCTACCTGCTATGTTGGTTGTTGTTATTAACACTATTAGATTTATTGTCGGATGGGTCGCGATGTTCTTTATTGATAAATACGGCAGAAGGAAACTATTGGCTTTATCAAGCGCAAGCGTTTGTGTGTCACATATCTTATTAGGAACTCACTTTATGTTATTGTATTTTAACTATGATGCTAGCCAACTTCAATGGCTTCCAATGATCTCCTTACTTATGTTCACACTCGTATGCATTGGACTTGTACCAGTACCCAACACTATGGTTAGTGAAATGTTGCCTTCGCATTTGAGAAGCGTTGCTGGTTGTATAGCCAGTATTAGTTCGGCTGTGTTTGCCTTCATGGCTAGTAAGAGTTATCAACCGATGGTGGATGTTGCGGGTGAGCAATACGTTTTTTTCATTAATGCTACTCTTATGGTTGCTTCAATCATATATAGTCTTTACGGTGTACCTGAAACTCAGGGAAAAACATTGCAGGAAATACAAGATATGCTGGATGCATCTTAAATGATTGTCACGTGATAAGAATTGAATATTTTTTTATAAGATAACAATAACCATAATCATTACATGACTTAGCTTTATGGTTATAATTATAAAATTGGCAAACTTGTTTTTTGAATTTTTATAATATATCGGAACTAATAAGGTACAATCAATTACATACGTGTGTAAATAATGATGGAATAGTAAACTGACCTATGTTAATCTGATTATAAAACAAATACCGCTTGTCAACTCAAGATTAATTGTAATTGATAGGATCATTGAAGTGCCTGATATAACGATAAGGTAATGTATTAATTATGATGCAAATCATAATTAGATTCAGATACAATTACAAGTCGGAAATATAAGATGATTTTAGTTGGACCTGATAATCATAATATGTCTCCTTATCTGAGAGAAAAGATTAATTTTTATCTTATCGGAGTAAATTGCTTTTTATACACTGCGGTTCGGAAGGTCAATTTCTTCATTGCTAGTTGGGATTGCAATGAGAGCCGACATTTCACTTCAAGAGCAAACCGCCGAACATGGTTCTAAATTCGAAAAATTTAGTGTCAGGCAATACATGGCCACAATGGATAGCTGCAATCCAAGGTTAGTCGAGAGTTTCGCATAATAACCAACTGCAAAGTATGAATTAAAAAAATATATTAAAACATCATATATCGACAGTATACATTTTGACGGCATTAACGGGCTTCATGGTTGGCTGGAGTTCACCATATTTGGCTCTTCTGACAAGTGACGAATCTCTTTTGCCAATAACCGCCAGCGAAGCGTCCTGGGTAGCGGCACTGCTAAATTTAGGCAGAGCATTCGGAGCAATAGCTGGCGGCGTATGCATGGAATTCTTCGGAAGTAAAACGACTTTAACCATTGCTGGAGTCTCGCCGATTTTTGGATGGACATGTGTCATAATGGCTAATTCAGTGTGGTGGCTCTATGCGGCTCGAATGTTAGTGGGTTTATCTATGGGAATGATCTTTGCCAGCTTCCCGATGTATCTCGGAGAGATATCAGATCCTTCCATAAGAGGAGCCTTAGTTGGTCTTGCAATGAATGGATTTTCAACCGGAACTGTCATTGGAAATATTATGGGCTCATACGTAACCATGGACGTATTTGCCTATATTAGTCTAGTGGCATATGTTTTGCATCTTATTTGTTTTATCTTGATGCCACAGTCGCCGCATTATCTTGTGCGAAAATCCAAACTTAACCAAGCAAAAAAATCCATTGAGTGGTACCATCGAAATGGCAATTCGAAGGCCGAGCTGGAAGCTGTGGTGGACTTCATAAACAAGTCGTCTAGACAAAGTTTTATACAGAGACTGAAGGAGATGAATCAACCAAAGAATCGAAAAGCTTTTTTTATGATAATTATTTTGTTCTTTTACATGCAACTCGGAGGCCTGAATACTATTGTCTTTTATATGGAGATTATTCTCACCAATGGTAAACTCACTGTTATTAAACCGTCTATTCTGGTTATACTTGTTAATGCTTTACCATGCTTCCTAGGGTTACTAACGATATACATTATTGATAAAGTCGGTAAAAAAGTTCTACTTGGTGTGTCCAGCGGTATTGCAGCACTCTCTATGGGATTATTGGGAGTGCATTTTATGCTTTTGAAATTAGACTACAATTCTTACAATCTTCAATGGCTTCTAATACTTTCCATGTTTTTGTTCGATTCGATACATCTAGGAATTATACAAATACCAAGTGCAATACTTGGCGAAGTCTTTCCTGCGAATCTCAAACCTGTGGCTGGTTTCGTAGGCAGTATTTTTGCAGCCATCTTTGCATTTATCGCAAGTAAAATTTATCAACCCGTCGTAGATCTAATAGGCGAAGAATACGTATTCTGGATTTTTAGTGTCATTATGTTGACATGCGTGGCGTATAGCATTTTCAAGCTTCCTGAAACTAAAGGAAAAACGCTGCAGGAAATTCAGGATATGTTATAGTTGAACGAGTAAGATCTTCCATTACGTAAATAGTTAACAAACAATCTACTATTATTTCAACAAAACAGATAAGTATTTCCTTCCATTTTGTACTTTGGTAGCTCTCCATCTGCTAACGGCATGTCAATTGGGTCCCTGTGCTTGGAAGTGTCATAGGTCCTTACCTGTCCATGTCAAAATTCTCTTACATCTCCTTATTTTCCTACAGCTATACTGTCATCACCCTACTATCTAATACGATCGTAGAAAATTGACGGGATGTTGACGTCAATGCTGAATACGTGTCGTTGAAAATTTTCGTTAAAACCAATAACAACAGGTCCTCCTTTAGGGAATTTTTTAAGCAGATGAACGTACCAAAAAATCGTAAAGCCATTTTCAAACTTAACGCCAAGAACAATATTGCTCCCAGGATCCATTATATGCGCCAGAATAGAATGGATCAAACCAGAATGTCTATACAGTTTACTCTTAATATATTGATAAGATTTCGGACTTTTGACTATATATCTGATGCACAATTTTAGTGGTGGAAAAGCTTGTTGACTCTTCCTGTATCGATACGTTTATGTGCTTGGCTGTCATTAATGGACATGATCTAGTAACATACATGGGTTACAACGAGGTAAAGCTTCAATGGGTAGCGGACTTTATATCCTTCTCTTCGTCTTCCTGCATATAGATATTGTTGCTTCACCAGCCACTGTACTTGGTGTCATGCTCCCGGCGTTTATAGTCACACAGTTATTGCGACTAAAACTTATCAAATGCTTGTTGACATTGGGCCGCAGAAATTATACTTTTTTTATTCTTTATCACATCGATTGGTTTTATATACCTTTTGTACCTTATAAAGTTAATAAATTTTGTATAGTAATATACTGTTTATAATAAATAGTTTTTCAAAGTTATACCTACCTAAAAATAACAAACTGAAAGGAGTATCCCGTGCAGCGATTCTAAATTGACAGATTCGTGGGCCAATGATGGCAGTCAATCTTTCAATATTTGCAATCAATACTGGACGAAGAAAGTGAAGTAGTCAAATGAAGAAGTGAATACGTTCTAATGAAGTTCACATTTGTTATCATAAAACACGTAAGAATAAAAAATGATGATAACGTATATGATTTATTACTCGTGTCTCATCGTGAAATGCACGATGACGAAAACATTTTTTGGTGTAGTTTGAAGTTCAGTTATACAAGTCATTGCATGTAATAAAGTCAGGCAGTTGGTTGTTCTGAAATCAGTTTAACACAAGACGCTCGTAATTGGTCTACACGTTATAATATTTAAAACGCGTCCGAGCATATCGATAACATGACACTCAAATTGTAAATATTAAAAAACTTAGTTTGACAGATGATTTGATTCTCTGGATTAACGGAAATGCAGTAACTATGTTATTGAACGAGATTGTTTTTTATCTTATTCTGATATTAAGTACCAACTGTATATAAATACAAAACCAGAGTGAGACTGCATTTTTCTCGTAAAACGAAATTTCGACTATTCACAAATTACTAGCAGACACGTATCAATGACTTGTTTCGCAGCAAATCTCTTAAAGAGATACAGATTATGGCCGCAGTGGTTGGCGGCACTGAAAGGTAGGTGAATTCAAATAATAATCACATCTCTAATAATTAACATACCTCATTAATACATATCCTTAATACGTCCATTATAACGTCATACGATATCAGTAAAAATTTATATGCTTTCAGTCGCGTTGCTATCTATGTCGATCGGAATGTCAGGCGGCTGGACTTCGCCCTATTTAGCCAAATTAACGAGCAAAAATTCGACACTTTCAATCACGGAAGCCGAAGCATCCTGGGTAGCATCGGTCCTGAGTATCGGAAGAATATGTGGCTCCATAGTCGGTGCGATATTCGTGGAAGTACTTGGCAGCAAAACATCATTGTTGCTCACCGGGATACCGCAAGCTGCTAGCTGGGTGCTTCTGATAATCGCCAATTCGGTGGAATGGATCTACGCAGCAAGAACATTGGCCGGCATAGCACTTGGAATTTACTTTTGCTCATTTCCACTGTACATCGGAGAAATATCAGATCCCAGAATACGTGGTGCTTTGATAGCTCTGTGTGCTAACGGTCTGCCAATTGGATCCCTGCTTGGAAGTGTCATGGGGCCTTATCTGCCAATGGCGGAATTCTCTTACACGAGTCTCGTTCCTACTATGCTATTCCTCCTTATTTTTCTACAGCTACCGTCATCGCCACACTATCTGGTACGATCGAAGAAAATGGACGATGCAGTGAAGTCAATACAGTGGTACAGTCGGGATGCTGACGTCGATGCTGAACTCGTGGCATTGAAAAATTTCATTAAAAATAATGAAAAGAAAGACTCCTTCTGGGAATTGCTCAAGGAGTTGTACGTACCGAAAAACCGTAAGGCTCTTATTGTGGCGAACGTACTTTTTCTCTTTATGCAACTGAGTGGACTTTATAGTATTATATTTTACTTGGAGATCATTATGACTCGTGCACAAGTGACGGCAGTACAGCCTGCTAGCGTGGTTATCATGTTGAGTGCTACAGGTATGGTTTCTGGATGGTTTGGTATGTATTTCATCGATAAATACGGCAGGAGGGTTCTGCTTTGTTCATCAAGTGCTGGCGTTGCTGTCGCCATGACGTTGCTTGGACTTCACTTCATGTTGCTGGATTTGGGTTACGACCCTGTGTTACTTCAATGGATCGCGATAACGTCGCTTTTTCTTTATCAGTTGTTCCTTTATATTGGAATCGTAATGGTTCCGTCCACTATGCTGAGTGAATTATTTCCGCCGAATATCAAGAGCACTGCTTCCGCCGTTACGAACATTAGTTCCGGACTTTTTTCATTTGTCTCCAGCAAGACGTATCAACCCATGGTTGACGTCTTGACGGAGAAATATGTTTTCTGGATATACGGTGTATTCGTGCTGCTTCTTATAATCTATACCATTGTCAAGATTCCAGAGACTAAGGGAAAATCTCTTCAAGAGATTCAGGAGATGTTAGCTAAAACGTGATTGCGTAGAGGATACAAGTTTTTGTACTTGATAATCATTATAACAGAATTTTTCATTTGATTTTCTGATAATAATTTTTTTTAAACAGATAATTTTAATATTATTTTTTTTGTTTAGCAATTATCCTCCTGCCAGTCCGATCTCTTATGCAACGGTATAATTAACGTATCCTTGGATCAGATTATTGTCACTTCAGTATGTATATATTTAAACATAGTGCCAAGAAGAATATTCCTCCCGAGATGGATTTTACCGAAGAAAAAACTTATTGAGCTTTCCTATATGTATATTCCTGGTATATATTAAAAGCGTCGCGGCGTTTATCGTCACCGTGTCGACGGAATGTTACTTAATTACTGCGACTAAAGCTCATGAAATGCTTGTTAATGTTTAATCACCGAAATATACTTTGCCTTTATAACATTAATTTTTATTACATACACTATGTATCTTGTAAAGTAAAAAAAATCTTGCATCGTAATATACGACTGGTAATAACAAAATTTCTTAAAGTTGCATCATCATTCGAAGTCCTTACATAAAAAGATAACGGAAACTGATACTAAATAGCATGAGGCATATACGGTTCAGTATAGTCACGGTAATTTTAATTATCTTATTATCAATTTTAATCCAACCTCAAAGTGCTTTTTCTTTCCCTCGGCATTTACAGGCAAATCCATCTGCCATTCCAAGAATGAGTCATTCATACGAAGGCTACCAAACACCTACAATGGATTGTCAAATCACCGAAACGCTACCCAAAAGAACGTCATGGCCACAATGGCTACCTGGAAGTGGAGGTAAGAAAAAAAAATCAAGAGCTACATACTCGAAAATGACAATTTCAAGATCAGTAAAAAAAATTATGAAAAAACAGCGCTGGCTTTTCTGTTCAGTAACCCTGTTGGCCCTGCAGCTGTGAATAATGGTTAGCTGGTCCTTTTCATACTTGGCCAAGCTGACGCTACCAGATTCGCCATTGTCAATCACGATGGAGGAAGATTCCCGGGTGGCGTCGCTTATCAATCTGGGACGAATAATAGGCGCCGTCTTGGGCTCTATCGCCGTGGAATTTTTCATCGTCATTCAAAACAACGATACTCATCACTTCTCTGGCCATTATTGTCATTAGCTGCATTTTTACCGTTGTAACAGTGTCGAATGCCTCTATGCATTTAGGACGTTCAGTGGTTTCGGACTGGGGACGGCTTTTAGCAGCTTCCCATTATTCCTTGGCGAAGTATCCGATCCCAACATCCTCGGTGCTCCGGTTACGTTAGCCATATGTGGTTTACCCGTAGAAAACTTAATAGGAACGATAGGAAGCTCGTATTTACCCATGGCTGTTACGGGCTGGATCAGTCTTGCGCCACGTTTGGTTCTTGCTGGTCTGTTCGTTTATCTTCCCGAATCGCCGCACTACTATGTGCAGTACTAGAAAACGATAAAGTCCAAATAATCGATATTGTGGTACAGTAGGGATGCTGATGTCGAGATCGAGATTGCGAAACTGGAAACGTTTCTAGAGAGAGTTAATTCTCAATCCTTTAACGAAAAGCTGAGAGAATTTCAGATTTCTCAATGAGAAATCATGAGAAATATTCCTCCTTTGAGGAATCTGAAATTCTCTCAGTTTCTCGTTAAAAGATTGAGAGTATCGTGGCGTATGCCACGCCTTGTTTCGTACATGCAGCTGTTGGGCATGCATCTAATATTAATTTATTTGGAGTTATTCTCACAACGAGTAAGGAGACTTTTGTAGATCCGAAGATAATCTTCATAATTATTAATGTCGTTGGAATGGGTAGTTCCGCAGCATGATTGAGACGACGAGAGTCGGTGAAGTAATCTCAAAGCATACAC
Source organism: Pachycephus smyrnensis (assembly GCA_030142225.1). Lineage (NCBI taxonomy): Eukaryota > Metazoa > Arthropoda > Insecta > Hymenoptera > Cephidae > Pachycephus > Pachycephus smyrnensis. Next base: position 303,587 of record JARQST010000365.1, read on the forward strand.
GACTGAAATTCGCTATCTTTATTTTTACGGTAACAAACAACAAAAAAGGCGTCGAAACATGTGGCATGCGAAAACTTGAAAAAGAAATGGATTACGTATTTACGTAGAACGAATGAGATTTGTTTCTCGCCGAAAAAATAACCATGCAAATATGTAGCGTATACTAGTATATACATAATAAGCTATTATCCTTTACAAAAGCAGTAATTATCATGCAAATTTACATCCCGCTATACTCAAAACATCAGAAAATCTTGTCCCACATATATATATATATATCTATGTATAAAAATTCCATATACGGGTAATCTGAACATTCCAGCAGTGCTTTAATATCTTTCCATGCGTAACGCAATTACTCCGATCTTCGTTACGACCGGGGTACAGAGCTTTTAATTACCGAACATTGTCATGTCTCATTCCCGCTCTCATACGTCACGGACTCTGAATTTCGATGGTTTGATTTGATTCCTTCTCTTTTTTTAGGCAAGACCGCATGGAACATGTGGGAGCGTCTTATACATTATCGCCATAAAAGAAGGAGTGTGTGTGCGTAAGCGCACACAAAATTTTGTGGCTAAAATTCCAAACAAACGGCTGAACCAAATGGGCTAAAATTTACAGGAAGTACCAAGTTCCAGATGTGGGTGGAACAGCAACATTTATAGATGTCCAGCATTCCAATTTCAAAACGGTGCATGCGCAAATTTCCGGCAAATTAATATTAAAAGGCTATATCCGAAATTCTGGACGAAAAGCTGAACCGCTAAACTTGAATTCGATAATCACACTGTGCGATATAACGTGAGTACAGGTCGTCTCGCAATTATGGGCCACTTCCCGTCCGTTTAACTCCAATGATTCTCTAAGCAAGACAAAACTGGAATTTACATAGAATGAGGGATTACCTATTCGTCTATATATGCATAGAACATGACTTGAGCACAAGCTCGACGTGCCGTATATAGTTGATCAATACTATGCAGAATACCATGTAGACGAGAATGATCTGATAAAAAAAAGAAATAAAGTCAAGTACAGGAAACGAAAAAAAAATGGAAAAACCTTTCATTAACAATGCACAGCAAGAGTCATAAATAATGGGCAATGCGGAAAATAATCATATATTCAGATAATTTGCAATCTCCTATAAATAGCAAGACGCGCTTGCGCAAACAGCGTTTTAATTCACATCAAGATAAACTTTATTATGCGGTTATCGTCAGTATACTTTTAAGCCTAAGAGATGCACCATGAAATGCAAGAATGATATTGAGCGCCATAAGAACGTAAATGTTAAATACTTTTACCGAAACATAAATAGCGCAGCTATACTCAATAAACAATAAGAAGTTCAGTAAAGTACAAGCAAATAATATTTTCCGCAGAAAATTCAACTCTGAACAAATAACATTTCCCAGTAAATTCAAAGAAATCATAAAGCAATATATATACAAATAATACCATTCATAAAAGTTTATCCCAGTAGTATCAGCGTGAAGCTTATGAATGAAAAAATTTTTTTGTAGAGGTTATCTACACAGTATGATAGTATGCCTTTTACATCCTTTTTTCACGCGATAGATGCGTAACTGTCTTCCTTTTTTTTTTTACACGTGATACGTTCAACCAAGATTTTATCTCCTCTGAAATGACCTGCTGACCCTCATTACAATTTTCTTCGTTGCTGTTATAATAGCAAAACTTATGAGTGCGCGAGAGTCATAATGTCATAAACAATCTGTTTGCGAAGTAATGGAGTCAATTATTCATACAAACCTCGTCGAGCCTTTACGAGCTTTTCGTATGGACGAACCGATTTTCATGAATTATTCCAGACAGCCTTACGTAACGAGTACGCAATATTGTGCGCGCATGAAACTGCATTCAAGTATATATCTAATAATACACCATCTGTTCCGAGATTCAGCGCGCGGTGTGTTTTATAACGCGTTTAGTGAAAAAGGTCAAACGTGACCTCGGCAAGAGGATTATATCTTGGTAAACTTTGGCTTTTGTAATTCTTCCTGCAAAAAGTTGTCTACTGTATACTACAGCATATACACCGATATATAACATAATGTAACGTGATTCGGTTAGAAATCTGATCGCTATTACAGATACAAGTGTGCCTCGTGCGTAAATCAATATGTATGGAAAGGGAAACTTCACGATTACGTAATTAGGAGGTACGCGTAGCTTTGTAAATTCCACGTAAATTTCGCATTCCAGCGAATTAACAATGCGAATAAAATGTTTACATAAAAATTCAAGCCACTTCGGAATGACGTATAAGTCCAGAAGGGTAGACACACGCTATGCTAAATTCACATCATTGTAAAGATTTATCTTACAGAAAAAACAATGTGGAAAACAGGAAATCAGAAATTCAAGGGATTTTACGTAGGAAAACTGGAAATCACAAGTCCTCGTGAGATAATAAGTCGAAGTTGGAGCCTGGAGCTTTGCGACGTAGCTACGTAAGCACTGTTCTAAATCTCAGTGCAGAGGTGCACAGAAAAAGCACCTGGCAGTGATGAGAGTTGAAGATGCTAGTGAAAAAGTACTTGTGGGTTTGACGGAAGACGCACAGCTATACATGTAAACTGGGTAGTTCGTTTCAAGATATGATTCACGGGCCAATTAAACTTACCTTCTATACCCTGAACGTACGTACCCACTGTTTTCCGTCAGGAAGTTTCGGACTGCCATTATCCAACCACTATATGATTTGGACAGTGAATACATTGCTCATAGTAAAACCAAGAACGCCAAGCTGCTCTTATAGTTATCATTAACAGAAGCAGTTAATCAAGCGAGTACTTGACTGTCAATAAAAGCCAACTCGGATCCCTACAAGACTGTTACTCTGAGGAAACTCAACAAAACAAATTTCCCTAGAAGTCATATTGGTTCTTCCACGTAAAATCTTCGATTCCTCTTCAAGTTCCTGAACTGAGTATATATATATATATACACACACACACGTAACGAAATTGTTCATAGGAGCAGTGAAAATCAAAGATCTCGTAAGACTACACCTGCATTTTCCTCGTTTCATCCACTTAGGTTAAACAAAGGGAAAGGCGCGCTCAGGACTCCTTTCTTGAACAGCCAATGCTATCGCCAACTAAAGATATAGGTATAGCCATACCTACAGAAGGAAACGTACCTACATACTCACCTACGTAAAGCTAGAGCATGGATCGTTTTGTGGCACCAACCGATTCACCTCCTACACGGCTGAGCTTTTCAAGCTGGCATTGCTTTTGCGAGGGCATCGATCCTCCCTTCTTCCTATATACGAAGGATACCGCACCTACCAGACTTTCTCTCTACCTACTACACGGTATACCTACGTTAGGCTGGTAAGTGTATCTGTTAGCACGGGATGAGACTGTTGGTCCCTAGCCAAGTTGTGGATACGCATTAACGGGCAGTGACCCAAATTTTCAAGGAGGAACTTCCGCTCATTCCCTACGATCGATCGATCTCTACGCAATGCACATAGATAGACAGCACTTCCGCTCATCTCGATGATTCTACAAAACTTGGCCTCGAGCTCCATTGAGCATCCGTTCCTTTATGCGAATATTCAACAAAGACTAACGTTCTCCGCGCGAGATCCAGGACGATGTATCGTGCACTCAGTTTTTCAAGATGGCGGCTGTGCCTTCCTTTTGAATTTTTCGGTAATCTTCGTTGCAAATCCAAGTGCGTAGATACGTGTGTTATTCCCTATCCTTTCTATGGCAGTCACTTTTTACACACTTATAAGTGTGTTATTAAGGCCGATTCACACATTTCAGTGCCGTATCCGTACCGTGCACGTCCGTGCACTGACGTAAAAAATTATTTCATACGTCTAAGTAGGACTGTCCTCACATTTCAGTGACCGTCTCAGTGCCTTACCATCCGTATCAGTATCCGTGCCCGGACAGTGATCTGCGACGATATTTTCACTGAACGGACGGTACCGAACGGTGGCGACACTGTAACGTACTGAACGGTTTTGCATTGATGCAGACGGATACGGAACGGATCGGTACGGATACAACACTGAAATCTGTGAACATTCCGCACTGATGCAGACGGATACGGAACGGACCGGGACGGATACGGCACTGAAATGTGTGAATCGGCCTTTATTCCCGCGTATTCCAACGTAAAAATAACACTTCTAAGCGTGTAAAACGTAACTCCCATAGAAAGGATAGGGAATGACACACATCGCTACACACTTGGATTTGCAGTGTTGTCGAATACAAAGTATTTTTGTATCATTGAAAGGAATCAAGTACTTACGATAACGTAGAATAATTGCAAGAGCTACAATACTTGCGCAGTCCTGCCGGATAACTATAGACCATTTCCAATTAAGAAATATGAGAAGAACTAGGTAACGAGTAGAGATGAAATATATTTCTGATGATAAACTCAAGGAATTTTATATACCGGTAAAACTGATTGTTACATCGTAGAATAAGTACAGAGAGGATATTCTAGATGGTTCTAAGAAAAACAGAAGACGAGCAACATGACATTCCAGTTAGTAGTAGAATCTCGTACGGGGCGGCCCCTGACAGAGGCTGTAAAAATATGCGAGTGAGGCATGAATATTTACACGAGGGAAATGAGTTGCAGGAAGTGAGCAAGAGCGAGAACTCGCTAGGGATTGGTCACTCCGATGCCTCCGCCAATACATTACCTTTGACCTTACGCCATAGCCCGTGAGCATAATTGTATGAGAAATATAATAATTTCAATTCCACTGTAAATCCCGCCACGTACAACTAGCCATATACCTACAGCTATAAATGATCATATGAACTATAAAGCATATGCTGATATCACGTGGACGTTTTTCTGTCCCGTCGATGCATACTGTGTGATACACTACGAAATGGTCCTTCCATAAAGGGAAGCTGCAAAACAATTATGTAAAACGAATGAGAGTCCAAAGCAGCAAAGACTTCGATCCTTCCATATGCGATTACCCGACGGAGTGGCACTAGGTACGCGAAGCCAGAAAGAATATTCCTTTCGCTTAGTGAATTTCTGCCGCATCACTGACGCCCCGAGATGAAATATGGTCAGTTCTCCCTCTGGCTGGCGAAGCCAGACTCGCTCGGCCTTAGATCCCGAATATTCTAGAATATTAGAAACTTCCTTTACGAATCATCCTTTTGTATAAGCTGTATATAGATACGTGTTGGGAATATAGAAGGCATCTTGCCCATCTATATATCTATAGGGTACTGTACAGGCTCGCGCATTGGCAGGTCAAATATAAAAATCGTGTCGAAGGAGAAAGTCGGGATAGGAGTTGTTATATATACTTATCTCTTAAAACTCACTCATCTGTATTAAAAAAAATCTTAGTTATTTGAAAAGATGTGAAGAGAGGAATGCGAAATCTTAAGAGTTATATTCATTGGTTATAGAGGAGGACACAAGATGAACTCTGTGAAGGGTGAATATACATATGCTTCCCTGTCTTTGTATGATATCTGCCTATACTTGTACCATTGAAAATGCAGATGCTGAATAGAGAGAGGAGAGAAGCAAAAGGAATGAAGATTCTGTGCAGGTATCTACATCTTTCGATCATTTATTACCGAATCAATATACAATTGCAGAGTAGAAACCTGATAGAGAGGGAAGTCCATAATAAATGCGTTGTAACTAACTCTTGCACGTTCTATCGATACTAAACACGATTCCTACGATACGTCCTTGCGAATTACAATATATTGGAGGAGGTTTGTGAAAGCTTGTGGTACTACATATTGCAGAGTATTGTGCCCGAAAATGACGTATGCTGGTACAAGCAATTGAATATACTATCAGGAAATAGCCCGATTAAGAATCGATTATTTGTAGATGTTCATATTACGATTTTTTTTTGTTAAACAACTTCAAAGTGATTCGCACGGGACAATATTTCTAAATCAAATGCTGATTCACACTCAGAGAAAAAGATACCTGAGAAAAAATAAACCCCACCTGCTTTAAAGCATATCTTTTAGTTGCATATGATCTTACTAGACATTTAGTTTAGATTATGAAAATACACGTGCGTGATTAGTCTTTAAACTTTGTTTAAACTTTGTTTAAATAACGAGATTTATTTGATTCTGGGTACTAGTGCGCTCTCAATGCATATTTGTCGTGTTTGTATTCACCTAATATTGAGGTTCAACCTTATCCGCGAAATAACATGAAAATCAAATGGTGCAGCAAAACGACATTAAATAATAGCTCAAACATACACGAAAGTAGTTACATTAACTGAACGGTATTATCGACACCGCGATTCGGTTATTGATACTAAAATGTAATTAATTAGATGAACCAATATTTGCAGTCGGAGTATTGATGATCTACGCAGCGCATATCCGTATCTACAGGGTAAACGTATCCCAACAAACCCACATAATCTGCGGTCTATATTATTTTATCAGACATAATCATACGAGTTTACACAACATGTTATATCAAGCAAGCACATCAAAACCAAATTGTAACGCCTGTACATAGTATATACCATTATTAATAAATAACTAATAATAGGTGCTAATAATAAAATCATGCCTTCCCTCGTGATCGTTACGTATGCCACTGACATTGAAATCCCCGTGGAATATTTTTCCTGCGATACTAAAATAATGAAAAATCGTCGAAATCCGAGTCTAAGACCGTATAAAGACATAACGAGCATGATGTGGGAATGTAGAAGAGGCCGGAAGCCCCCGAGCTTTGAACTGCGAACCCTACTGGCAAATGGAGACTGGAGAGACTCCACAGCTCGCCACTTGTGCTTGAAGAGCTTTGCTTGTCTAGAACTCTCGAGCCCTCTGTTAATAGGGTGTAATTCCGCTGCGATGCAATGCGTCTCGACGCGACGTTCCCGAGACGCGGGATCATTAGAAATAATTTCGATAAGACGTAAAAAAAAAGCCAAGAGAGCTGATACTTTCGAAAGGGACTATATATTTTCAAAAATGAAATTATTTCCATTGAGATTCCTTTATTGTAAAGTCCTGCCAATATCTTTATTCGTTCATAGTGAAAGAATTGATTTCGTCAGAATGGTTGAATCGGTACAAGAATTCATATAGTTCAGACGACACGCATGGTTTCACACGGTAAATTGTTCAGGCAGAGATATGCCACTGGTTCACATGGACAATGTGAGATACGTTCAGCAGCTATACCCGTATGCTCTCAAAGCTATATTCCAGGTTGAATATGTGGATGTTGATGTTGACGTTGATGCTGTACAGTGGTATATGGGTATGTCAGTGGCATCAGGTGTTCGAGACACATATGGTTAAGAGCAAAATCTCAAACGTTTAACGACGCATTTCGACGGCAGTATGTATAACGACGCTAGTGACCTTATCTGTATACCACTTACGACTCCACTTATATGACAAGTGCAATATTTCTATAGGAATATTTCTATGGGGTTGACTTATGCATTTTTCGTGTCGCGTGAGTAATCGGCCTAATTGACGTCACGCAATCGGAGCGCGGTGAAAGGAACAAATTCAATTCGCCAAGAGGCTTTAATCGTTGTAATACAGTAAGAATTATTGTGGAAAAGTATAGAAGCAAGCAAATGGACGGGGAAGATTCGCTTTAAGGAAATTCGCAATTCCTCATCGGATTATATTATACATTATCACCGGATAATCTTGTGGTCCAGAGTGAAATGTTTGTTACGTTTAATTAAAATATTTATGAGCTTGCTTTTCCACTTCCGCTTCGTAAAGGGATCCAAGCAGCCAAGTATTTACTTGAAGCGAATGCGAATGCTTGCCGGATAACTTTTGCTGAGAAATACAAAATTCTCTGCACGCACTTGTAAGTGTGCTTGCATGCACAAGCCTTGAACCATCCGATATTCTGCCTGAACCCTGTGCCACGAGTAGTTCAGAAAATGCATTCACGAGAAATGCAAAGCGCATCCAATGACGACCAACCATTTATGAAAGTCTTCCTTATTCGCGAAAATCCAGCGTACCCTGCATTTTCTTAGTGAAATTCGCGAAAAATGTCAACCATTTACTCTCTTTTACATCACAACCGGAAAGCTCTGCCTCCGTCCCGGTGCATTCTTGAATCTTATCTATTCTCCCAGATACATTTCTCAATTTTTACAGAATATACTTAACAGGAACAGATAATTCAATAATTTTCATCCATTTATAAATTCCTATTACCCATACACCACTGCGACAGATACAAAAAGTTATTCGCCATTTCCAATAGGTAAAAGCAAGAGGCTCTTTAAATAAATTACGAGTTCACTTGCTCTCTGACATATGCTACGTTATATCTAAGAAGGTATATCATCCTGGAGTATTCCAGGACGAATCAAAGCAACGCTACGCCTTTGTAACGCATTCCAAGGACTGCTTCTCATCCTCGAAGAACGTCGAGTTCCGGAGCCTGGTTCACGGAATAGGAGAAGTAGCATGTGTAGAGTTGCATTCTGACAGTAGTATTAGCATTGCACCTGTCATCCGCACACTCGCGGTAGGTACGTACTGCGATTTGCAGCTAACAAGCGAGCTTTAATCTTCAGTTTAGTGTCTATGGAATTTCTGTATACGCTTTGAATTAACATACTCAAAAGAGCAATTAAGGTAGATACGGTTCAGCTTAGAATCAAGCATGGAGTAATTAATAAATATTCAGTTGTATCGTACGCATTGATATTTATATACAACCGATTCCGATCAGACCAGTGAAAGCGATATTGGGAATATCGAGTGAAAGCCACGTAACCACTTGTCTTCACAAAAGTGATGACAAACCACCCTGTGAAATTTGAACTTGTTAGTTTTACCAAACCACATATTTTTTGTCGAGCCAAGCAGCCACCCCAGACTCTTTGATACCGACGTCGCAAAGACGCCCACCACGCTTAGGTATACCGAACGACTTTAAAGCGTTCAAGGGTGAAGTTTTCTTCTCACCCCTTTCACACGCCAACTTGGAAAACTCAGAGTAACTGACGATCCTCGGAACGATCTCGCGAATTGGTCTAGCTTGCTAACTTTCAATGATCCGCTTGGAATTTTTCTGCGTCAGCTGCGCTACGATTAACCAATTTCATCCTGAATCGCGGACAGCTACCTTCTAGAAGAGGTTTCAACCCGGAGCATGCTGAAAGTTTTTTAAAAGCGACCTTGATAAAGCTCAGTTGAAGTGAGTCAGTCATAGAGAGCATATATAGGCGGATCTATCAATAATAATAAAAATGGATATTCTGAATAGTCTAATCGGATTATATATTCAATGATGGCAAATAATCAATGGAATTCAATAATTACCCAAGCGAATCGTGAATATCGCTATGCGACCAATTACGTATACGCCCCTATTCCTCCTAAGCTGTCTTTGATCCCATGATGAGTCCCATGATGAGGCATCAAGAGCTATCTCGAATTCTCTCGCATGGCTCGATACGTTACTCTCAACCCAGTTAACGTAATTCATAATTGGATTCATCATCGTTCTCCTATGTAATAGCATAGCGGGATCATTCATTGGACGCAGAGTGAAATCGATCGATCAGATCGTATGAGAATAGGACATCAACGTAAATCAAGGATCCAGCTCGTGGAACGACGGCGCGAATGGAAAACGCTTCTATCAGTCGATTTACAAGGTCGTACCCCTTGGAGGACTTGGATAATCTACGGGGTCGTAAGAGTCGTAAAAAAGAAAACGAAGAAGGAAGTAAAGAAGGAAAACTTGGAATATATTAAGAAGATCCAAGAACGAAAAAGACGCAGCGACTTTGCGGATCTGGTGCGGCAGTAAAAGGAAACTCCGCACAGTCGTAGGACGTTGAAAAAAAACTCTGACAATAACGTTTTAAAATCATTTTACCAGAATGGCGCACGTGACGTAGGTGTACGCGGACCTAACGCTATCGTCCATTTTGTACCCGGTGGTATAACACATAACACAAGTTAGTGAACTTTAACACCGGGTGTTCCGGTATCTGGTGCAACGTATCCAGCAGTGAAGCTGGACGATACCTATGCCAGTTCTCGTAGTATAGTTACTGCATTGCATATACAGACCTTAGCAGCCTTAACCTACCTACATGGTTCACCTTTTACGCTCAGCGACAGACTGTAGGGTGAAATATGGAGCAGCCATAACGTCACGACGTTACCAAGTGCTGCTGAGGTTGCACCTTCATTCTCGATTTAAGCGATTGGCAGATCGTAAATCGATCCCCGCAGCACCCCTTTTTTCAAGTCTTTTCCAAGCGGAAAGCAAAGTATAATATTTCTCTATAGTCAGCTTCTAAGGGACTGAACAGGTTTTTCAAAGGCGCGTAGATACAATCGATGTCGGACATAGGGCCGCCAACAGTTTCGCATGTAAATTTGCCAAACAGTTTGAATTCAAATTAGACGAGAACCCCTCGGATTCTGAAACCGTTCTTCCTATCGATTGGCTCTTTAACGCGTTCACGCGCGAACAGCGAAAACGCACGTGGCGATTTGTTTCTGTGTTCAGTGGCTCACACCAATTTCAGAAATACCGACAAGGCGCAGGTATCTCCCCTAGCGTGTATAGATATAGAAGTTGAAGAAGGATGATTTGGCGGAAGTATAAAAGCAGGGAGGGAATGAGAAACACAGTCGGGATGAGAGTATAGATATTCACACAGCCAGAAAATGCTCAACGAACGTATGGTCGGCAATAAAAGTGCAGCAGGAAAGGAATCGAACTCTAATGCGGCGTTCTCACGACTCACTTCCTGTTCGATCCGTTTCCGGTGGCTGCTGGGATGCTCAGGGTGCAGGACTTCCGGCGCGAACCAGTGAAGCAGCGAGCAGGGCCGCACGTGCAGTAATAATCCAAAAAGCGCACGTACCTTATAAAGTGAGTAGCTATACCATCCACCTTATACATACCTAGTCTAGTCTAGTCTAGTCTAGTAGGTTGTAGGTTGTAGGTGGTTCATAGACGGCCCTCCGGTGCTTTTGGGAGTAGATAGAGCCACGTATCTGTATGATACCGACACCCCATTTCTCTGAGATTTATGGGCGAAGTACCTGCCAGATAGGCAAGGCTGTAGATCTCGCTTGAATGTCAGAATTTGCGGTCCCGCAGCAGCCAGTAAAACATCCGATCATACTTTATTTTCAATCTCGAAAGTGCACTGCATTCTTTCTTGATGCGCCCACACTAACTTTGCTCAGCTTTCTTTTCGTCGGCTTGACGGAAAAAACGTGGAAAACTTTCACCAGAGTCCACAGACGCTTCCAGAGGAAGAGGTGCAATTCAATGTTACCCGGTACCACTGTGCACGTATATACAGTAAGGCCGAAAGGTGACCGTCTTCTTTTTCATTCATTTTTTTTATTCTTTACATCTCCTTCACTTTTTATGTCTTCTCCCTTTATTTCTTCGTCCTTATTTTACTCCTCGTGGAAACTCGAGAACGCGGATAACTCGAATCACGTTTGCCCACTTACAACGTCTTGCCACACTCTCCTCCTCGCAATCCTTGCTTATTGCTATGCTTGGCTGTCGCTTTTTGCTATCTTTTTTTTCTTCCTCTTGGAGAAATATCTGGGGGAAACGGCTGTTTTCTTAACTAATGGCATAACGATACCCACTCGTCAGACATTCTAGTCCCATGCGCAAAATAATGTATCGCAAATTCACATTCCAATTTCTTTCTCACTGCCTCTAGCAAGGATACGCGTTGAAATAGCACGTGGAATCCGCGCCATCTTCCTGACGTCCATAATCTCGCGTGTCTATTGTCGATAAAAAGTTACGATCCTCATGGAAATAATATTAGCTACACGAGAAACGTTTCCGACCCTCGCAATTCCTTGGGATATCACGTGAACTCGCTAATGTATCATCCGCATCCTCAGCATCAGGTTATCAATCCTTGAATCTTATCAATCATGAAAGAATCATCTTTTTCAAAATTCCACTTCTTATTAATAAGAAGTATATATTTTTAACATATATGTTATTTTCATCCGGCTTCTTAAGAAAATATCCATCTCTGTTTACAAAATATCAGACATTATAGTACGGAATAAATTGAGATGACATTAAACTTTTGAATCTCGTGAAATATTATCAATGAGGTTGAAGAAATCGTAGAATGATTTTCCGTAATAAAGTTGAAGTGCAAATTTTGAAAATAGCCGACGGTGAGGAGATGCACGACCACCATTATTCACGAACGATTTAGCGCTGGAATAATGCACACAGTGATTTATACTCCTTCCTATACTATAAGACCCATGCGCGTGTACCGTATTACAGCAATGTATTAAGTAAGACAAGAGGACACTTAAACTTCGTTCTTCTTACTCTATAAAAAAAGGAAGTTCTTCTTTGAGAATTCAACTTGACATTGAGAAAAGTCTGAAAAATATAGAACAACGTTCATACTAGTCGTACTTTCAAAATATATCACTCAACGTCTTGCGTCGATCTTAATGTAACAAAAATATGTCATTCGCGTGATAAATATGTTTGTACAGGTTTGAATTAACCGCCAAAAGATGCTGCTTCGATTTCTTCGACCTTTTACGTAACATGTGTCGTAAATCAGGGTTATCAGGAATTTTATGCATACGCGATATTTCGTCCATGGGAATTAGCATAGATCTGAGCTTCTCACTGCGAAAAGTTCTAATCGGTAAAAGTTTCTTTCGCATTACAACCAGCCAACCCAATTCCCAGTGGTCCGCAAAATGGCATTCGCAGTCTACACACAAAATGGATATGCGTATATCTATATATTCGTAAAGGCATACGTGTCCCTTAGGAGAAATCATAAGGAATATCTTTGGCCAAGAGTACCTGATGAATTTCAAAAATTCCAAACTTTATGCCGTCCCTATCGCGTTGATAAATATTAAAATCACAAATCGACGACTGTTCTTGATAAGTAGATATAAAATTTTCAACAAAAAAAAAAGAAAGAAAGCCGCTGGTTTGAATATATATTCTTTTCCATTTCCCCGGCACGTAATCCATTTTACCATAGGCTATAGGTATACATACGCACATAGCAAAACGTTGCTACGCAAGAATCAATTACGAAATCCGCGAATTCTTGAATGTTGAAAAGGCGTCAGCTGACTGACTCGTGACTGAAATAAACTTCGCCTATAATTCTCGATTCCGCCGACAATTTCCGCTCGTCCCAGTCACATTTCCTTTTCCCCTTTCAAATACAAAATTACAGTTTTCAACCTTGTGACTTTTAGTCTATCTCGACATGGATTCCCCTAAAAACACGTAAAACTTGTAATACACGTAAAAACATTACACTACAGTAAACTTTTGAAATTAAGGAATTAACTTTGACCAAGTCACTCAGATTTTCAAAAATGTAAAGTTATAACCAAACCAAGATATTTCAATCCACGTATGAATTACGAGTGTTCGCACTCTAATCGATACATTCCCACTGGCCACCCTCACTATACGTCTTCCACCTTCCTTCGACATAGGATGGATACACCTACCAGCTAGCTTCCATCTTGGCTTCTGATAAACGCTCGAAACTTTACCGATAAATCCACAAGCTTTTAATGTTAAATTCAAGACTGAAAAATATTTGCCTTAGCGTGTGAAGATTTTGTCCTTTTCTTTTAGCGCGGTATAGGTACAAATGAAATTTTCTTTATCAGATACACATCCAAGTGTATCCAAGTGAAGAATACTTATTTGCCAAAAAAAATATACCTCTAATGAGAATTTCTAAATATCACACAACAGGATTGTCGATATCAGCATGCTTTATTTAACGTACATTCTACGTCTCTAATCCGTTACGTCCACGATTTTTATGCCAATTTAATTTTTATGCTAACTTATGACAACTTATGTCAGATCTTATTAAAATATAATGATTCACAAATATACCACGTCTGGTTCTATTTTGATAGGTACCAGGTTCTACTTACGTAACCCATCCACAATACAGCGCTACACAGAACAAATTAATCGTGCAAGTGATGTAAGAATGAATAAGTATACGTCTAAAGCACCAATAACACACGAATAGCTTATTAAATCGAGAGATTTTTCACAATTGTATAACGCTAAGTCCATGCGACGATGTCTATTTCTGCGACTGAATATTTAAGGACGTGGTATCCTCTTGAAAACGATTCTGACCCTGCTTCGCCTCACCTTAGACCGCCAAGACTTTAGATAGAATCACTAATGAATCGAATTAATATTTACAGGCCGTTTCTAAATCGATTTCCTCAACCGGTCGAGTAAACCCCTTTACAGCAGTTCGCGCTTGTAATTCACTCAGTCGGCGCGCCGAATGATACGTCACAAGGATGCCGATAAAAATACGCGTCGCTACGTCAGAAAAAAAGGAGTAGGAAACTTCTCACTTGAGCGTGATATTTCAATAAGCAGGCACGATCGATCAATTTATCCCACGCAAGGCCGCAGTGCTTCTGCCTCTCTGCCATTTGGCCCTCTTCGTGTTCTCTACGCCACAAAGCATTGCCTGGATAGTAAACACCGTTGGACCAGCTAAACCATCACTTGCACCCTCATCCCCATCGCGTCGCCGCAATCCCCCCAACGAATAAATGGAGGATGAACACGGTATAGCGAAGAAGATAATGTACGTGTACGTTGTATCCAAGGCAGAGCAAAGTAAGTGAATTGTCTCGAAAAGACCTTTACGTGGATTGCAGCACTCGTTTTATATATCCCTTTTTTCCCCCCATTTTATTCCTTTGCTTTCTAGCTCGTGTAGAGCGGAGTGTTGGTATGCGACGAAGGGCTGATTAAAGGGCTTCCCAGACAGGACTGTAGATGGTTGAACGCACCAGCTCGGCATCGCTCTCCTGACACTGATGTATACGCCGCCGTGCCACAGACGCTGGAACTAAATTGTTTCAAAATAAATGGGCTATAGGCCCAAGAGTGGCAAATTGTAACCCTCCACTTTGTACAAGCTAGCTATACATAGATGTTTTAGAATGAAATGGCTCTGCAGTTTATATCCAGGAAGCTTAAGGGTTCCTACTATTTTTTAGTCTATCCCATAGTCTATACAGAGTTATTCAAATTAAACGCACCGACTGAAGTTAGCCGGTCCATATGATTTCTATAGTTAGAACCAACTTCAGGTAGTACATATAACTACAGTATGACGCGTGACTCTCTCACGGCACACGTCGGCCGATCGATTAAAAGAATCGCAAGGTCACGGTCGCCGTGTCGCTCAAGTCTATTACTCTTCGAATGCCGAGTGAACAGGTACATCACGTAGAAAAGCTCGCAAGGGCGTAACGCGAAAGCAAAGTGGCAAGTCGATAATCCATTGGAGAAAGCTCTTTCCCGAAGCACCCCTAACGATTTATTCTTATACCCTCTCTTTATAAACTTGAGAGCCGGTGCTCCTTGTGCAATTCAGGTATATAAGTATGCGGACCTTATACTTGATAAAATCGATAAGACAACGTCCTGGAATCTATGCTGCAGGTGTATATAGGGACAGTTTTACGTAGACACATGAGTGTTATACCCCCACTACCATTTCTCGTTTACCCTCCAGAGAGGTAAACCACAAAGATTTTTCTTCATTTGGGTAATGCTGCCGTTATACTGTATGTAGGGAGAGACGCACGCATCCTCGTCCATACGTGCTGGCATGCCAACACCTGGCAGACCCATGGGGTCTCGCGTAGCGTGAACGCAAATGATTTATATGCAATCCCGTCCCTGCCATTTACACTCTCTTGACGACTAATCCGGTGCATGCGAACGTACCGGCTCTGTGCAGGGGTGCTGAACGACGTCCCCCCTCCACCCTCCATACCGTCGAAGCACTTTGCGTCGCGACGCGTGCTTTATGACCGCGCATTGTCATCAGACGCTCTAGTGCCGGCAAATGACCGTGCCCCGTGCTACATGACAGGTGAGCGTCCGCGAATTATTGCTCCGGACTTCGCCTTCTGGAAGATTAATTTCGTGCAAGATACCGAGACGGGCATTCATCTTCTTTTTCTTATTCTCCATCTACTTCTTCTTGTGCGCTTGCTCGATACTTATTCCTCCTAGTTCCCATCCCGCTCTAGTTTCTTTTACCATGGCGCCGACAGCGACGACGACGGGGAATCGGTGAGGACGATTCATTCACTAATTCCCGGGACAGGGCGAAATCGAAAGATTTTCAAGATACAATAAAATTTTATCTGTAGGAGTTCTTAATGAAAATTAGTAAAGAGCCATGTCCCTGATAGGAATGAAGGTTAAAAGTTACCCCTGTTCAGCATGTATTTACACCTCTCATACAATCAGTAGTCGATCTCGGGGGATAAGAATCTCATCGGGACAATAATGCGTAACAGGTGGTAACGATGTCATCGTGACAGGTTAGAACAAAGATTTCCGCAGTTTCCCAAAGAAGGTTAAATCGAAGTCAGCATCAATTAATACGATTGCCGAATCTGTACGAGAAATTCATGTAACGAGAGGTCGACGACCGACGTCTTCACTATCGACGCGATGCGATTTAGCTCAAAAGGGTTTCGTTACGAAGTAATTTTCCTCGCTTTTCCCGTATCCCTAGCTTGCCTTCCATTCCCAATGAAATGTTTAGGACTCCGTTCTAGGTAATGTCCCGCACGATTGACCGCCGCCGGCAATCGAGTGTGCAACATGACGTCCATTCGTAGATGTTATTTCCTACGTCACACGAAGTAGGTATCCACAAATTGCTTCTGTGAGGATGAGGAAAAAAAGAAAAATCAAAAAACGAACCACAGGAAAAACTGTTTCGGACAACGTGACCACTAACGAACCTTGTGCCCGGAAGGATTCCCGTGAAAATCGTGTTATATATAGGCATACACGTTGTACACAGTGCATGTAGTACTGGTCCTACGGGTATACTCTAGTACCAGGGAACACGTGTTGCTTTTTAAAAAATAATTATCGCGCCAGTAACCTCGGGTCACGTCAACAATAAAATTGACAGATAACTGCAGCCGAGATTACTAAAAACTGTCGAGTATCGATCGCTAACAGAATGAAAAGTGATTGGTCGTTGGCGCATCCTCCCAAGACGCTCCGACGTCTACGAAACCGTGGATTCGCTTAGGGAGGTTCTCTCGGCTTCCGATTCCTGCGACCCTTCAACCCCGTACCAGCTCCCCTCCTCACCTTTCGCTCAGCCTTCCCGAATCTTAGGGGACTTTTTTCACTACTGGCCAGTTTGTACTCGACATCCGTGACCCGACCGCCGTTAACTCACTATCAGCTGTGGTTCGAGGAGACAGGAGGCTTTCCCTCAACTTGACTAAATAATGGACTCCTTAGTCTCGGTGCACATGACTAAACGCCAATACGAATTTCTGGTGGCAGCGAGTTAAATAATTTCTCCAAGTACTCGATGGCCTATACCTTGTGCCCATACAAAAGCGTGCCTCCTATACAGCCCTCATATTCTTTTCATTGTGACCATTTTGATGAATGAACTTCATCAGGATCACTGCGTATTGTTGGATGATACTGTATGAATGCTTAGATATAAATCCTCGCATAGAAAATGAATATAAGTACATTTTGAAGAAACAATAAATTTATACAAACCTGTTTTCCGCAGCTGGCTGTGGCATATTGTCTAGACTATATGTTACGTTTCTCCTGTATGATCTCAATAGATAAAACTGCATAAAAGCAACAACGGTGATGTGAATACAGTTACTTTGTGATCTACGACATTATTCATCTGATTCGTGACCTTTGACAAGCACAGGGAATCCATAAGGGCAAATATTCGATGCAGTGATAGTTTTTACGACGTAGCACTGTCATACGTCTAGCTGTACTACTACTTCGAACCGAGATGCGTCACCTTTAACATCAAGAAACATTTCCCCTCGGGCATAAAGTGAAACGCTTTTCTCGAGAGAATCAATAAAACCGATAGGCATAACGATGTGGTATAGAAATTTGCGTAAAAGTTTTTTTTAACAATTTTACAAAAACCCAACCATATTCCTTCAGTGCAATGAAAAATGCATGGAAAAACATCTTCTTCGAACACTTACACAGTCAATGGAAGACACCAGATCATCAATTCAGTATTAAAAGTCACGTTATAGTTACGTTGCCGCATATCGAAAAATATCTCGAAAGTAATGTTGTCGCTGTTCCGCGATTCCGATTGGTTGTCGTGGAATGCGTTAGATTTTTCCGCTTGACGTGCGTGTTCACGGTATGCAGTCATTTTGACATATAGCGGTTACTTTTTGGGCCATCGCGCAACGACAAGGAAGTTCGACATAAAAAAACACATAGTTCTGGGCAGTGCTAACGACTTCCAACAAATTGTCGAAACTAGTCTTTCGGCCATAACTTTGGAACGGGTAGGCGTAGCGAAAAAAACCGGTGTGTTGCGAAAAGTGCTAACGATTTCCAACAAATTAAAAAAAAATCATTGAAAAATATGCATTTTTGACATGTGGGGAGGCAGGATCCGAAACTCTTTTTCCGGCCATAATTTTGAAACGGGTAGGCCTAGCGAAAAAAACCGGTGTGTTCTGAAAAGTGCTAACGATTTCCAACAATCCTTTTAGTGTAAGATCCATGTCTGAGATAATTTACCGCATATCGAAAGTATCTCGATATTTTGTCACCGCTTTTCGCGATGTCGATTGGTGGTCGCTACAGCCGTTCAATACGCGCTTAGTGTGCTTATTCAGGGCATGCAGTTAATTTGATAGAATGCAGTTCCTTTAGAAATGTGAAGATATGAAATAATTTTTTTATCGTTTATAGGATGCTGGTTAGGCGCGCGCAATAGGCCTCTATCTCTATTAAAAAAAAATTCGATTACACGTTGTATTTAACAAAGCGAAAGCCGAAAGTTACTTCGGAGCACCAAATAAACGTTCCTCAAAGAATCCCGGCAGAGCGCATAAAAAATTAACTGTCTTTTATCGAAAATAAGAGACAAGTTCTTAATAAACATGAAGTCAAGTTTACTTTCACGTGCCGGCAAAATAATTCTTACGTTCTCTTTAACGAAGTTACATATTCAACTTTGCTTCCTCCGTATTGGCGACGTATATTTCCTTGTTTCGTACGATTTTACGTTGTCAAACATTATGAGCATCTTCGGGAGATGCGCTGGAATTAATTCAGGATGCCAGATGCACATATGTACATACAGGAATACACATACCTCCCCAAGCGATTGTCCGCAGCACCCATTTAATAAAAATGTTCTCAAGAACGTACCATGAAGGATTCAACGGTGAAAAAGTACCTCAACAATCGCAGCAGCTCCGTGCGCGTAATTTCCTGGAGACCCTCGTGGTTCACGCTCTTCCGACATCGCATTACCCAATAACCAGTGCATTCAACCTCTAGCAACCACCACCCTCACCCCACCTACTCACCGTTCACCCACACCCTGACTGCATCCCTCCGTGGATGCCGCAACATTGTCCTACATGGGAGGGCAGCATCTATATCGCACCACGGAAACCAATGGACCCGTATATCGGTCACATAAAATAGCGAATTTTACCAACTCAAGAAAAATAAAAATACATATCATGCGGCTATGCACAGCTGCTCCCTACACGTGAATCTACAAAGGAGAATTCCGCATCCATTCCCATACGTCGTTAAAAATTTGTGCGTGACAAACAATTCTCGAACACCCTGTATATCCCGTGATACTCAGATACATCAAGAATAACACATACAAGCCTGTCCGAATATAGCAATCCATTATAACACACGTGTGACAAGAAATGCAGAAACGTGCATGAGGCCGAGTTAATTGTTTCCTATGTGACCTCCTCTCGTTCCACTTCTATATACCAACAGCACATACATACATCAAGACTCGCACAATCGAAAAGTAATGCAACGTAACCCGTTATGCATCGGTCCCCTCAATCCGCAGCCACAAATGACTAAAACGGCAGGAACCGCAGCAGCACTTCATTTGGTCCATGGACATATAACAGAGTCACACCTCGTTTATTAAAACTATAGCCAAGAGAAGCGAACGCGCTCTGTAGTATATTACATATGACAAAAGACACGAAGGAAGCTCCAGAGGATAATACAGTGACTGTTTAAATATACAAGAGAGCAAGGACTTTAACGTTCGTACCTCATAAGTATTGCGTAACCGACAGTTTTAGGACATTGCTAACATTAAGAAGGACAAATGGTCGCAGCGGTGTACTTGACGGTCTGATATTTCTTTCCACTTAGGAAGAAGCCACCAGCAGCTATACACCTGCGGTACAAGGTGCTATGTAGTTGCGCCAAGGAAAACTTAAGTAGTCCGTTGTAAAATCTCTAGAGATGGAGAGAGGGACATAGTTACCTATATACGTAAAGAAAACTTAAGAACTGAGGTGAAGCTGGAATTGCTATTTTGCACTGTATTATCGTTCACCCGTATCTTTACGACTTGATGCAAGAGATAATATATTTTAGAGAACGTCTTAACTGTAATTCGTAGTACGGGAGACCGTTGCTTAAATTGCTGGCTCAATGGTATCCGCAGTCAGATGGTTACAAGAAGAGCACTTACCTGAAACAGATAAGAGATAAGAATGAAAATTTCCTCTTGAATAATAAAAAACAAAATAAACACTCAGGACGCTGACATACAAGTCTCCCGAGTCGTTATACTTATTATTTTATATCTCAAATGACACTGCTGCAGATTAAGGTATATCAACCTGTGCATCCTCAGGAGACAGTTCAGTGTCGGAGAGTTCAACGAAACGCTACCATTCGTTAATTACGAAATACAAAAGGTTGAAGTATCGTGTATTTAATAAGGACCCAGCAAAAGCAGCAATGGTTTTTGCTGCGGGTTAAATTACAAAGTTCTCCGCGGGGATATGGCAGAAGATGAAGGGAGCAAAACATGGCAAATGGAGCCTGTGGTGTCTATACGGTTATACCGTACTGTATGGGCGACAATGGAAGAGGCCGAAACTCAACGTCGCGACGATACAGGTCGCAACAGTTCACTGAAGTTCAGCTACTGTAATTAGCGGTTTTATCACGTTCACGATCTTCGTAATACAACCACTTTGCTTTTGCGCTTTAACCCAGTTAACGTCGTCGCGACGATCCATTATATTAGTCGAGAAATCGTCGCGTCAGGGAAGATAGCCAAACGTTTTCAAGATTATCAGTCCCCGAGCTACAGGGTTTTGACATAATTAAGCTCCTTTGGTCCAAAAGAAGCTGCCAACTCGGAAAATAGCCTTTTCTCTAGGAAGCTGAGAATTTCGAACAATCTGGTAAAAACTATGAAAGTATATACCAGTATAATATCTCTATATACGTATAGTTATAAAGGATTTTTTTTAATGTATGCTCTCTTTGAGTTACGTTATGCCATACTCCGTGTACACGTATCAACCTCGGGTCTGAAACATATTAATGATTAACGTGCACGGTAGCTGCTGCTGAGATACTCGGATGCTTCGTTGCAATATTCAGAAGGAGATTGGGTGGGATGCAGGGTTGTATAGCTAGATGTATAAATAGGGGGATATTATTGTGGGAGTGCAATAACAACGATATGCGAGGACAGAGTGCAGCAGGGTGACTCCATCCCTGACCTAGTTCGGCTCCCGGGAGCTAGGGGGTGCGCGATGCATACCCATCGAACAATGACGTCACGGGTCACTATTCTACATATACCGATAGATATATAGATCTATATATATCCGGGAATGAACTAATCGGACGCCCCCCCAACCTCTAGACGTCACGGAAATAAAGGAGAAAACGAGGAAGCGAATTCCAGTATGAATTGTCCTACGGAAAGTGCATTTTGGGAAATCCTAGTATCCAGGAATCCAGTCTGCTCTAGGCTACCTCGTCGAAGTTACTCGGATAAAAATCGAGAAACGACCAAAGGAATTTACTCCACGGGACGGAAGCTACAGTAGTCGGCATCGATAACCGTCTAGGTTTTCGCAAGATGCAATTGCAACGTCACCTTTAAAGCCCGGACGAGTCAAGGAAAGGGGGAAAGAAAGAGAGAAAGAGAAGAAAGAAGTCAAGTGAAGGTGGAGGATAGTAAGAGTAATAAAAAAAAGAACGGTCCACAGTAGACACAGAAAAAAAATCAAATTGATATCGATAAACGATTAAAACGTAATATCCTGGATCCTCTTGAAAATCAAGGATGTCATAGCAAATAAACTTTGACTACTATTTCAAGAACCCTTGGGATGCCATTGGCTGAGAGTGCAAGTACCTACGCCAGGGGTAGCTGAACATGTTGTCCAAGGATAAAAGTACTGCAGGTCGCCGTTCCGAAACGGCCGCTAGGAAGCAGAACGTAGGGAGGAACTTCTCTTAGAGTTTATTTCACGAATTAAAAAGTTTCGCGACCCACAAAAGGTCACACGACGAGCCACTCTGGTCCTTCGAGAAATCCACAAGGACCGAAATAGAGCACCGCCGTTCTTTGCTTCTCTCGTTAAGGCACAACGCTGAAGAAGAAAAAAGATAATACCCAACTTTGTGATTCATACTCATCAGAGCATGGGTAGCGCGAATGAATATTTCTTGTCTCTCTCAATCACGCTTCGTATCTGTATAGGTACTTTGATGCTTTTTGCGATTAAAATATTGAGTCGTATAACGGCAGGCCACGTGGAGGAGCCAAGATAAAGGTGAAACTGAGTGGGACTTGTCCCAGGAACTTCAGGCCCTTTTCCAGGTCACCCGGAGTATAATAGTCGCTAGAATGATAAAAGCGAATAAAGAGCGGCTCGCTATCCAAGGTAAAAAAATGTAGAATCGTTCCTGTTTTAGTGCTCGGTTTTAGCGGGGTACAATATCTTAGAATACGTGTCTAATAATAGCGACGCTATGAAGAAGGGTCGGGTCGCAAACAAAGAACTGCTCGAACAATGTCCGAATCATTTGCTCCCATTGTGGGCGTAAAGGTGGATCCGCAATATCAGGGTAGTTTTGGGAGTAAAGAAGAGGGTGTCCCTCCTCTTGTGGGATCCGAAGTAGAATTCCGGGGTGAGTAACCCTTTCGTCTGCTTGAGGAATTCTCTGGGGCACAGAGCTTTTTGCGAAATCCTAAAAAGCAATTTCGACCTGAACGCACAACAAAGGGCTATAAGACAAACATAATTCTACCTCACTCAGTAGACTGTCATATGCTAATTAAATAATTAGAAGCAAGTATATCTAAAATTTATAAAGTAATCGAAGCAATACTAATTACTATGCATAAAGTAGTATGAGTAATACATTCTCATATTTCTAAAAGATCATTTTCATTTTCAGATTCCCAGCATAAGAATTACTGGACCAATATATCACAACGGAATTTTCGACAGATGAAAGCCTACAGCGTATATACCACGAGCTTCTCGATCGCATGCAGATCAGACTTCGGCAATTTTCTACCGTGAGGAACTTCACTATGAGTGCCAGGTCGACGACACGTAACAGAACGCAACTACTAAACTATTTGATCGTATGGAAAATTTGAATGACAATCCAAATAAAATATAATTTCACGAGTTCGCCTCATATGGTCCATACAAAAATCCAACGTCCTCTCAACGAATACGTAACCCTAAGTAATAATAGAAGAATAGCAAGCTAACAGGATATCTGTTTAACTGCATATAAATGATAAGTAGCTACCCTGCTCCGGAAGTTGTGTAAAATACAAAAAAAAGGGAAACGTACAATAGTACGTCAGCTGACGTCCTAGTTTTTTTAATCAACGTGAATTCCACAGTGGCACTTGTCTGGGATTATCTGTATCGTTGAAATTCACGTGAAATTGAAAATAGGATTGAACGACACTCACCGAGAATCATTTAATTATCTCGAGGGAATCGAAATATCCTGGGTATATTAATGAATGCTTGGCGTGTACATTCGCGAACGGCGTGAAATGGAAATATTTAATCGTCGGTTATCGCCATTTAATAAATCTCCCATGTCCACTCTTGCTATATAACACTTGCATCGCTCATAAAAATTAACGACTGTCCATCAGCAAGTCCCATCATCAACTATAGGAACGATCATCAACAAAAAACAATAAAATTGTCGAATTCAATTAAAAATCAAAGCATACCAGGAACTTCAAACCAACAACGACTATCAGGCATCATTGGCAAAACTTTTCTCCGGGAAGGATAAAACCTGAAAAACCAACATCAGCCACAATTCCAGCGCAGCCGAATTATTACGTTCCGCTTTACAGGACGGACTTTAAAACTTCGTAAGTCTTGGAATAAATTAGTTTCGTACCAGTTTGCTCCTTCCACTTTGCCCTTCGTCAGATATTATGTACCTTCCACCCCCCCCCCCTTCCGCCCCCCATCCCTCGCCCACACCTGCATGAAAATTACTTTTTCAATTAAACCTTAAATTTATAGACAGCTTTATAGCTTAAATCATTTAATCGATTTCGTGACTTGAGAAAGGAATTCTCTCACTCTCCCTCTCACATGTTTGCGTGTAGTTGATTTTGCCAAGTCCAAGAATGTCAACGTTCCACGATATAATAATTCGCGCCATTTCACGCAAACGCAAGCTTCAGTAAGCCATGTCCATAGACTTACGTTTATCTGTTTACCATCAAATAAAGTATAGCATAGGATGGCATGGCACATATCCGAATACCAAAAGCGAATAGAAAATCTGATTTGGCAAAAGACAGGAGACTTTCTCCCACGAGACGCGCGCAGAAACAAGAAGTATCATAAAACAAACGTTACAGGATAAAGACCCTCAAAGGATAACAGCTTAAACCTATACGCGGCGAAAGGGAGTAAAAATATAATATAACGAGAAAATCTTTCTAAACGCAGAGCTCCTCTCAAGCAGAGAATATCTATTCATATAACTACTATAGGTAGGTGTCACAGAAAATTGCAAAATACGCTAAAATATTCAAATGGAAAATCCTCATGGAAGTTCTAGTGAAAATTATCAAGCAACACGAACATATAGTATGACGTATATAATCCTCCTACGTTATTGAGAGAAGCAATATCGTTAGCACGAAATCGCACAAGTTCCTCGATAATCGTGAATCTGCGTTCTAACGTGGTGATTTCATGGGACACCATGGTACGATATTCCAAGAGGTGTACCCATACACAAGAGCAAAGGACAAGGGAGGATTTTACGCGCTCGATCTCGTTTAATTGCCCGTGACGCGCGACTGCTCAACGTCGCAAAGGCGTCAAACTTAAACGATACATTAATTTCCGCCGTGAAATTTCATTTCTTGTGTGACAGTGTGACGGGGGGGGGGGGGGGGGCGATGGAAAATAAAAAAGTACCCCATAAAAAAAAAATATATGAAAAAAAAAAAAATTAAAAACCCACCAACCACACACCAATTGGAAAACCGC
>JARQST010000365.1:329047-542659 GCA_030142225.1 Pachycephus smyrnensis
CCCCCCCCGCCCCCCCCCCCCCCCCCCCCCCCCCAGGGAAATCACAATAGTACGCGATATAAAACATATATATGAAATAAAAATATATTAAAACCGCACCATCCACACTCCTATTGGAACACGGCTCCGGCTTTGTAGCATGGCGACGGCGTGACTATAGAACGAGCAGGCAGGTAGGTATTCATTTTAAGATAATACCTTGGAAATATATTTACGAAGAGCCCAAGAAGGAGAAGAGCGATGGGGTCAGAGGGTACACGAGGCCAGCCACCGTTCCAAATTAAATTTCCTTTGAGGGTAAACTAGGGCGTATTCTCAAGTATATTACCTGGACAAAGAAAGGACGCCGCCGGACGTAAAGTGGGCACGAAAGAGTCAGGGAGTGTCTGGAATCGCATCTCACTGATTATATTTTACTGCCTTACAGCATCCTGATGCAAAGACAGGTATTCTCGCAATCTGATACGAATCTTTCTTGGGACTCCAGATGGTTGCATCATCAAAGCGCATCAGCAGGACTACTGGAAAACTCGAATGTTCATATACCTAGTGAACCCGATTGTTCGCCATGCTACACTGCTGTCACTACAAAAACAGTACCTCCTACAATACAGCCGAGCCTACTGTCTGCCGAGCTATTACAGCTAATATCTGCAACCGCAGCTATATACACTGTTTCTGTTAAAGGACGCAGCCATTCCAACACGATTCTGTCATACTTCTACATCAAAAAGTGCATGAACTGCAAATGTTGCTCGCAAGCCAAACGAAAGTATAAAAAATCGATTGGATTGCCTCAAAGTACTGTACCGTAAAAAAAAAAAACCTTAACTATTTACTAGTCTAGATCCTAGTGCATAAAGATAGAGAGCACACCAGAAGGAAAGAGCGTACACTCCTGAAGGTGGTCGTAGACGGCGATGTCTTCGCCCAACACTTTTACGAAGAGTAAACGGTTCACCTGCTCGTCCGTAACCACGAGAAGCATAGCCACTCTCGTAAAGAGGAAGCAAACATGAAAGAGCAGGAAAGAAGAAAACAAAGCGAGTGATAGAGAGAGAAGAAAAAAAGAAACAGGAGCACTCTGTAGCAGCGTCTTTAGGCAGGCTGCAAAATATCGTTAACGAAGATACACCTCGAGAAGCGAATAGAAAGGCCTTCTCCTAGGACGCGCTTGCCTCGGCTAAAATTAAGTCTTTAATCTCTCTAGTCGAGTCTGGATAGTTGACTTTCGGGTTGGAGAAGCTGAGCTGGCAGGTCGTCGAGTCGGAGGAGTATGATAACCGGCGGCCATGAATCGTATTATCTCGCGAGGACAGACGTTCGCGATGAAATTCTCAGGTGGTCTCGGTACATATATAACTACCACGTGAAGGAGGTTGAGGCTAATAACAATTTCCCAGGTAAGCACCAATAAATAAAAGGGTGGTCGGTCCTCTCACTCGCGTACGCACGAGAGAGGTAAACAGCCCCTATAGTTATATAGGCGTCGGGGAGGTTCTTTTCGCGATAATGCATGCAGTTAGCAGGCCGAGTAGGAAGCTCGTTAAGCAAAGCCACGATATATCGTGCCATAACTCCTCGCGTGGAATAACACGTTATAGCATTAATCCGCGCTGCCACCGGGAGAAATTATTTAACGACAAATAACAGCTCGCGTACAGGATACCACCTTACGCCGACCCAACAGCGTGGACAAACTACGTCACGAACTTGTCCAGCGCTATCGACAAAAGCACGTTGAAACCATAGATAATCTTACGCACGATAGCACGCAGTGCCAATCTGCGGGAACGTATGAAAGTCTCTGAAAATACAGAAAATGCAGCCAAAATGAAATACCCTTTGGCAAGGTAGAAATCGAGCTGTCGATCGAATGAGGGGACACACCATTTTGAATTAAGCCCGTGAACGAATTAACTGTGGATATTCATTTCGTGTCTAACAATTTTATACACGGGATTTCATTTAATCGTTTGAGCAAAATTGAGCAACGTCCCTCTGATGTATGATCCGATGCATTATTTCATAGTGAAATTCGCGAGTAACATCAATTGCACGAGATGATTGAAAAGCGATCGGAGAACATGCCAATCGATCGTACATAGACCTTATAGAACGAAATGTAATCAATGAAACTTTTGATATAATTTCTCTTAAGATTTTGTATGCACTTAGCGCATGAGATAAATGTTTGATACTATCTTCCTCTAGCGTCCGTGACACAATAACTGGCGTGCGTAACACATTGCGCGTGCAATGTGTCTGGTTGGGGTTATAGTACGTACGAATTGGCCGTGGCTGGGCCACCGCGGGACCCCCGGCACCTTGCTTAGTATCTATTTTTAAGCAGCTCAC
Organism: Pachycephus smyrnensis; assembly: GCA_030142225.1. Lineage (NCBI taxonomy): Eukaryota > Metazoa > Arthropoda > Insecta > Hymenoptera > Cephidae > Pachycephus > Pachycephus smyrnensis. The sequence continues at coordinate 331,406 of JARQST010000365.1, forward strand.
TACGTCACCCGATGACCGGAATAGCGAACGCCTACGTCATACGCGGTCTTCAGGAACATCACGTAGTCAGCTGTTCGCAAGTGTCTCAAGGACTCGCGACACGTGAAAGACGCGATACCTGTATCGGGATAAGTAACATAATTTTAGGTGAAACAGGTTACAATGAGTACTAAGAGACATCGATTCGTTTGGAGGCATATCTGCTATATTACATAGTTCATATTCAAACCCTTTATCAGTAGTTTTCCTTTAATTTATTTCAAGTACTTCAACAGCCGAGACGAACTTAGTCGGACGAGGAGAACGAGGAGAGTAACGGAAGGTCGCTCGATTGCCAATAATTCAAAGAATCTGAAATTCAGGAATCGAGATTCTTAATTGAAAAATATTGAATAGCCAATACTCATGGGGCTAAAGTAAAGCTAGCTCGCAGAATTAATAAAGATTTTCTCCGTCGATACGGCCGTTCTTTGTCAAGATGGAAATGCGGAAGTTCTTTTTTGTAAACTTACAAGAAATTCAATCCAACGTTCGCCACTCAGACGAAACCGAACGATTACTTGAGAACTCAACTTTGATTTTTGCATCGGGTCTCGACGTTTAGCCTGCTACGACTTGGTCGCAACGGACTTACACTTCACCGTAAATCCCGTTTGTATTTCATTGGCCTCGACAAACTATTCTACACGTTAATGGGTCAATGGACCTGTGTCCAGAGTTCGCGCTGAGTTTCGACAAGGGATCGTAAGATTCGATTAGCCGAGATTGAATCAGCTAATTCATCAAACTTCACAATTCCAAAGTCCTGCTCATTGAACACTCGTCGTTTAGACTGTACCTATATGATAAAAGTAGACGAGGTATAGTCACTGCATACAGTATGAATACTTTCATGACTAGAATCTACTTAAATTTCGGATGCATTTCAGGTGAATTGCACTGTATACATACATTGCACTGTGAAGAACAGAACCTGGAAGCATTCTCCATTGCAATATTTCATAATCATATTATCCCGTCTGTCATAGACCTGACTCGATATTCGAATTGACGGCAATATGCCATATCAATTCAGAGGTGCAAAGAGACATTTTATATGGCGCATGCTGATAACAGAAACTTGTCACGGCGAATGCATAAACGATAGTAAAAACGTACGAATGAAGCACTGCAAGTATGCATGTAATGCATTTAAATAGCGCTTGTACCATTCATTTGGCTCTTTCGACTGCATGCACTCTCGTTATTCGCTAGACTGGTCGACAAAAGTCATAATCGTTTCTACGAAAGAGAAAAAAAACTGAGCTAACAGTCTCTTGTTTGTTTGCAGCAACGAAAGAGTAGGTACCGGGAATTGTAACGATTAACAACACAAAGCGTATATTGGAAAAATCAACCACAAAACGGTTTACCGTACGTATTGGATTGTCTATTATCAGTTTTTTCGTCCAGTTAGTTATTTATAAACTTGTCTCTATATACACCCTATAAATGTCACCTACGTTAAACTCGTATTATCAATTTTGCACGAGAACTCATATAAATCATGCATACCAATATCCCATTATCCAACACCACCTCCTACATATTCAGGTGTTCGATCTGAATCACTGCCAACTCCGTTATTTACGTAACAATTTCACACCTAGCCAGACTGCACATCTCCACAGTAGACTGGGATCAGACCAAAGGAATTTTATTGAGAGTATATTAATAATATATAAAGTCATGCTTATAACACATGACAAAAATATATTAATAATGATTACGTAATAATCAATTAAAAAATACCCTTAACGAATCATACGTCAATGTACACAGGTTACCTCGAAAGATCCATTGACTTTTCCATAGAGAAAATTCCCGATTTAATAACAAGCGTTATCGGGAGGCTTGGCACGTAATAACGAGGGTAAAGCATCGAACAGAAGACCCAATTATTGCCGGATATAGAAGAACGTATGTGTACGGTATAACGGGTAGGATGTTTTTGCGCCATTAGTCCGAAATGGTGAGAGGACGGTTGTCCAACCCCGTACCATCAGTTCTTCCTAGCAAGCTGCACATATGCCGTTAATTAACAAAAACAACACACGCTGTTCAAACATCCACCCAACAAATCCGCGAAATCTCAGCTAATATGTCACAACGAAAACGCTCGCACATTGTCCAACAAATATCATCCTACACCGTGTACTCACTCGGAAGTCATTTGACGATCACACCGATTCATACATAGTATAGCTGCTATACGCTTTATAAAATTCACTGTACACAAGGTACCTATGTTTGGTGAATGGTCCATCGATTTCCGGTACATAGATTTATGATTACAATCGATACTCCCAGCAGTAAATCTGCACGTGCAACACGTTCTATTAGAAAGTCAGATTAAAATGATGAATAAGCGGCCTTAGGAGAGTAGGAAGGCTTAAAATTTCAAAAAAAATCGTATTTTTATTATTGACATACTCTATTAGTACAATCTTTTATGAACATTTTGGCGCAAAAAAAACTGAAAAATGCGCAAAATGGAGCTTAGGAGAGCCAAAAACCGTGAGGCGGTGCGCGGCCAGTGCAGGTGGCCGCACGCAGGCAGCGTTACAGTTTTCTACAGTAATACTACGCCCGAACTTTAAACGCGTTTTTCTCGAAACAACATTTTTCATTAGTTTTGCCACAATAACTCAAGAACGCCTGAAGCCATCGCCTTGATTTTTTTTTTAAATTAGCCGCCATTGTTCTAATTTTGATGTCTTCTTTACAATTATTAGGATCAATCTAGGGAGGCACATCCCCCCAATAGAATGCCGTTTGAAAACTTCGAAAATTCGCATCTGGCTACTTGGATTCGTGGCAAGAAGCGAGCAATGCGCGAGACGCGCGGTCGTCTTGAATGCTCAATATCTCCCTTAATTATTATTATTCTTTTTACGAATACCAGTGATTTTCATCGACTAAAATGTGATAAACAACTTACAAATAAGAAAAATTACGTATGTTTTTTCGTCTGTTCACAAACATCATTTGAAATTATACCCCATTTTCAGCCGTCAAAGCCTTCCTACTCCCCTTAACGGTGTACTTGAAAACGAATATGCCGTTAAATCGGTACGATAACGATTTTTTACAAGCCGCGCTTAATCATCGTATAAGCAGCCGATCTGTGATTGCTTGTTGATACAGCCGATGGATTTCGATAATTATCATTTGACGCGGATTACATCCCGTTAATTAACAGCATACAACGAGAACAGACGAGTGAGCGACAAATCGTTGAAATCTCTACTAATGTATCACTAAATCACGCGTAAAGCGTATATGCGGATTTCGGCCTCGTTTGTACCTCATACCTACGAGCGCATAGTTGGATCTATTGTTTAATCCCGTAACACGTTACATACCTTTGTGCTAGGGAACCTAGGCCATAGTATATGTATCTATAACCCTTGCCATAAATCGTTGCGACATATTTAAAGATTTCTGCATACCCATTCTAACCGTATTACCGTAAATCGTGGATTCGAGCTACGAACCCAAAGCTACCCCCTAGGAATGTTCAACACGCCATTATATGCAGATCCTCGCAATACAATACCTTTTGAATTCCTCGGCGAAGCGTTTGATGAGTTTTCCATTTTTTTGTACTGTATCAAGTACACGATAGTCCAGACTATAGTGAGAACTGGTATCCACATTTCGTATAAATTAAATCAAAGAATTATCAATCACAAGGAATTTTAACGACACAGAATTTTCGCGGATTCGAACAGAGGCAAGGGTTTCCCACTAGGGAAATAAACTTGTTTTTTTAATTTCGAATGACAACTTTGCAAGTATTTCCTGATTTAGCATCTGGTTATGCACCTTGGCCCGTGGCCAATACCGCTGTATTTATTTATGATGCCACGTGGTTAGCGCTCGCTCACGTGTCGCGAAATTACCACGCGTAAATTGCACGAATTGCACAAATCGCGAACAGAAGGTAAAGGAGAAAGAAATTCGAATCACGGCACTGTTCTCCGATCAAATAGACACCCGTGTAAGCACCTAAGTCACGATTGATTTACCCGGAAACGCGAAAAAAATCCCCCAAGAATCACAGTGACAGCTTGCGGGGGCACGATTCGTATTGGAACTGCCTGATCTAAGCCTAAATTTAGGTTTGTCAGGGCGCCCTACATAAGCTCCACTCGTATCTCTGCCATCGGTTCTAAACACGGATACCGTTTCACACTAGCGAGATCAGTGTGTTGCACGTATGCACTTTGTATACATGCAACCCTATATAAACGAGGTGTGGAGTGAGTCTATCGAAGCTAATTGGCAGCTAAGCGTTTCCTTCAGGCTAAATATATCACTAAAACCAAATCGTCTCTCCAGCTCCTGTGAAAATTCATCCCTTAAGCACTACACCCCTCGCGTACAATACGTATATATCCAACGAAGGTCAAGTTTCATTATCACAATGCGGTACCAAAATCAATTCAGAAGAGGCTAACTGCAACAGTTAGCGAACGCTGCTCGAATGCAATTAGGTACGCGATTACGATACGTCATCGGTAATATCTGGTGTATGAATAATTCTATCGAGTCCCGTGACGTCGCTACGATATTAATCGGTATGTACCCACTCACGGAAGCGAGTATACTGTCCATTAGGGTACCAGAGTGATTGAGCCAAGTTTGATGCATATTCGATCAGCATATCCATGTATCAATTTCATCGCTACAAGCATGTATAGATGAACGCAATCCACATAAAAGCAATGCACGTAGCGACGAGTAGTTCATTAGAGATTGGGAAGCTGCGACGAGGCAAGGACCAGGTAATTTTCAACGTATTCCTTGAGAAAAGAGGACTTGACGATACCGAACAGGGATAACGTGTCGTCCACGTGCGACCTGTCGACGTTTGGAAACGAAATCAAAAGTCCAGTTACAATTAATCCGCTAACGAGTCCTCGCAGGAAATTCTTTCTCGAGTGAGCTGAAAAGTAAAATCACCGTAGACGTCTCCGGCTGTGTAATCAGCGTGAATCACGATGTTACATCGCTGAATCGCTACCTAGCACTAGAATAGAGTCTCGTAGGTACCTACTTGTCGTCGGTCGCATGAAAATCCCTTTACCCGAACAAGTGCGGCGCTTTAAGCACCGCGAGAACTAGGACGACCCGTTTACTCCGTGATATAAACTGAATAACTCGACCTCAATACGGCTCAATCTCCTGTGCCGCTCTCTTCGATCAGACGCTCTCCATTCTCTCTTTCTCATTCTCCCTTCGCTCGCTCTCCGTTCGAACTGGAGCAAGACGGCGAAGACATCTCAGGGCGATAGACTCAGTGGAGCCAATAGCAAAAGGTATACCAGCTGCCCGCTGTTCAACCCTCCCGAATATTTCTCGCCGATCACGTATCTCGGCAATTTCTCGCGGACACTGGTGGCGTCCGACTGGATACGGTAGCATAAGTGGCAAAGGCTGAACTTGACCGCGAATTTCTAGTGTAAATTGACAGCTGCCGATACGTGACCCAATCGATCATCCTTCCCTTATAAAATGGGAATGAAAAAATTCCCAGAAGAAAAAAAAACAAAGAAAGAATAACGAACCCCTTATATACTTATTGTATACATAACCCATACTTTGACAATATCACATACTAATAATCTCTAATGTTAAGAACTAACCATACCTAGAAACCCCTTTAGTACAAGATTCATGTCATCGTTAACGTGCCATATATCGAAAGTACATCGAAATTCTGACACCGCTTTTCCTCGATACCGATTGGTTGTCGCAATCGTCAATCGATGCGTGAGAATTTGCCGGTTGGCGTTCGCGTTCACGGCATGCAGTCAATTTGACAGATTGCGGTCACTTTAGAAATGCAAAGATTTGAAATCATTTTTTAATCGTTTATAGAATGCTGGTTCGACACGCGCAATAGGCCTCTGGTATGATTAAATCGATCAGTTATCGCATAGAAAATTTCTTATACTTTTCCCATGCTTAATATGTGAATTCTTAATTATCGTAGGTCGAGCCCATACGTCAGCTCTACCAAACATTTGTACCAGAGGAGACAGAGACAGAACTTCATCGTCTGATCTCTCACCTTTTTCCACTACGTAGACGCGAAGATAAGATTCAAGGGGTAAAATTTGTCCTAACGACTTTTCTACACGCTACGCGTCGATGCTCGATAAACCCTATCAGTATACTTTAAAGCACCGTGAACCTAGGAAGACGATACCTTCCGTCCTCCTAAGGGATTTCCGGCTGGGCAATAGCGTAGAAGCCTTTAAAAAACACAGGCATCTCGTTGACAGGCTCGGCTGCCTTCCTATCTCGTATCTTGCACGACGCTTCGTATCACCCGCAGTCGCACCATGACTACACAATATTGATACAGGCTTAAACTATTCGCTCTTCGATCTCGCGAGTCCTCCGTCTCACTGTTATTCGATCACAACATATGATATAGTTATATACATAGTAATAGTCATATTTCGATAAATAAGACTATATACATATCTACCGTCACAGAATTTCACATGACGCGTCAAGACGTCGCGTTACGCATATTGTACATACGTATTACATCAAGCAAAGATACAAAAAGTACACAAGTGTATACGAATAATAAATTTGCCAAAGTCTCCCTGTCTGGAACGTCGTCGCGGAGCTGTTTCTAAATTTACTTCTTTCTGCAGAGGCTTTAGTGCATCGTATGTATACATGTCTTGAAAAAGGGGTCAAAAAGAAAACATTATACAGCGTCCCGCGTACGAGATGAAGAGATAGAACTGATTACATGAGACAAATCCTGTAAAGAAGAACTACAGTGTATACCACCTCTGCACTCTCCCTCGATTCTGTCTCCTGCTTGTTTAATCGTAACCGGCGTCCCTTCTACGTACGTATACATATTATGTATAAAAATATACACGTCACGTAGCGTCTACCCAGGGCATCTAGCTTCTCAACGTTACCAGGGGCTCTGCAACCCCTCTATTGTACCTTCGAGAAGCTCTACCCGCTCTTTGTCAATCTATGCACAGAGTCCAATGCCAAGAGACATTTTCCGACACTACGACCTTTATCGATAGTACCTGGAATACAACAAAGGAGCCATCGCGTCATGGTTCCTTATTACCGCTTACTTCCTAGAGGATTTACCGTCGCGAGTCGAGAACGACGGACAATGCGACCAATCCGTAAATTGGCTTTCAAGCCCTTCTCCTTCCGGCTACTTACCCCCTCCACCCCGCACCAGTCCCAGCGAACCGTTAATCCGATCGAACTCAAGAAAATAAAGGAGTTCGTATTTCAAAGACAAACTTCGAGCAAAGCTCCGATCCCCTCCATCTGATAGAAGTAAGAGAGGAAGGACGTAAGGGATTCAATATGAATGACAAAGACAGGGATAAAGGCTAAGGGACGAAGTAATTATGACACGTGATATCTGTCGGCACGCGTCATACTATACGTACTTCAATTACAACTGTGATTCTAATCCTAATTATATCATACAGTATGGCACGCAACGCACGTACATTGTCAGTCAAATTGTAAACTAGCCTATAAATGGAGAGGAGTCTGCAGGTGATACAGGATGACGCGTACGATGGTCGCGCTGGTTGCACGAACAGGTTCAGACGAGACTGGCAGGGGTTAGAATGGGGTATGCAAATGGATTGGTGGGAATATTTGGCGTGAACGTTAATGAGCTCGGTTAACCTCTCTCGTACAGTATATAACATAGTGAAGAAGGCAGTGAAAAGCCAACGAAATGAAATATCCGGAAACTACCGTGTCAAAGTCCTTCGTCTGAATTGTTTGGCCGAAAGTTGTAGGTGTTTTTGCACGAGTGCCCTATTCCGCCATTTGCAGTTTGAGGTAACTTAATAATCTCGTTTTTATGGACCCTGAGAAATTGGAACAAGCACCGTACACGGAGAGACTTCCTTATTTTTCTTCCTCTGATTTCTATTTTGATGGAATGTCAAATAAATTCCTAATTGTATGGCAGCAGGAACCATTCACGGGTGCTTAAAGGACTGCCACTCGTTTCCTGTACCTCGGGAAGACCAAGAGAGAAATCAAGGCACGAGGAATAGGAAGTAGGTAGTCCAGACGAGTATTGGCAGCGTCGCCCGAACCTAAAATGAATTCGCTGCTGGTCCGAATTGTGAATGTTTAATGATTCGTGAAAAGTTCAACTAACGGAGGCAGTGTCTTTTTTATGAGGGATCCTAAAGTCTGCGACGATAAAATCAGACGTAAAATAATTCAGCTGTCCTATTTCGCGTTGTTGTAGATTCACATATTCGCGTGTAACCTGTTAAGAAAATCAAGAAGCAAAAACACGCGAAGGCAGCTTAATGGTCCTGAGGATTAATGAGCACGAGCTATATCTCGTATAATATCTCCTTTGATATATAAAAATATTTTTATATATAAAAATCTCTTCTTTTACGGATCGGGCCATTTATACGACACGTATTGAGTTTATTTTGTGCTACTGTAGCAAAACAGCAACGCAGTGAGCCAGTTGATCCATATGGACAAAAAAATCTGCAGGATTTCAGCGACAGATTCGTGATTCCCACTCCAAGGAAGCGATTGAGATAACGTCTTATCAAAAGAATCCTTTTTCCATGGTATTCAGCTCGAGAAAAACAAGGCGAAAACCGGCACACTGTGGATGTTCAACCGGTTGGAAGTGCTTTGGGATCTTTCCGGAAAAAAAATATTTGTGGCGCAAAAACAAAAAAAGAGACCTAGATCTCAGGGAGCATTTTTTTTCGAAATTAACCGTCGCACGTTATAAACGGAAACGCGTGTTTATGCGCAGCATTACCCAACCAGGTGCGATATCGCGTATTCCGAAACTCGAAAAGTTTGTTAAAGTCGTTCCCAGTCTTGGCTCAACTACCCGCCCGTGAAGTAAGGAGACTTCTCATTCCAGCAATGCGCACCCGTGCACGGCTGATCACTAAATTTTACACACACAGGAGGAAGTTACCTTGAGAGTTGCTAGAAAATTACTCGAGGCCATGATAAATAGGTACAAGGAACTGCATTGCCGAAGGAACGTAAATTGTGTCACGTTATAAATACATTTTTACTCTACATATATCTCGATCAACACGTTTCTATATCGCGATAAGAATTATTTTAAAATTACATAAAATTACTATATCGGTAATTTTACCTAGAATCGATGCACCTACGACATGTAAGACGCGATAAATAATTCCCGCAGCGTCAGCGCCACTATACAGATAGTACATTCATTAACAACAAAATAAGACTTCCCCATACATTACAAGTACTAACACTTGACGATGCGTATCACAAGTACACAGTAGAACAATAACTATACTTGCGACAACAATGTTAAGTGCTATCACCTGAATCTACTGGCTAGCACAGCAAGTGTTATTTACGACGTTGCATACTGCATACCTTTGCGTTTTCTTACAAACCTTCTCAAATTATGCAGAACCAGAGTGGCTTGTGAGTAGGTAAGCATAAAAAGAGAAGATCGCAGCCAAGTATTTCACTAAAAGAAAAAAAAAGAAAAAACCAAGACGTATCACAGTATCTACGGAATGCGTCAGATACAAAAATTTCAAAAATTACAAATATTTATGAATAATGAATTTTCTATTAATCTATCGTTTCCTCCGTAAATCATCATAAAACTCCAAGCCACATGTGGTCTGATGAATCGAGCGAATCGATATCGCAGACAAAAATTCACAAGATACTATTTATAGCACGTAAGCGTCTTCAGAGCTCCCAGCAATTTTCGTAGATTCTATCGCGAATTTCCACGTAGTGCACGATAAAAATAATCCAAAACAAAGTACTACCGAAAAGTAAAAAAGAAAAGGGGAATGAAAAAGCAGAAAATTCTTAGGCTACCCCAGCGACCTCGAACGCTACGTAAGTCAATTAGCTCGATACGAAGAGTGTGTGCACGTGATATATCGACAGGAAACTAACGCGCTACGTGTAGATGGTTAGGTACTGCGTGAAACTGTGGAGGAATCTACCCAGACGTAAATGCTACCCTTCGTGACAGCCAACTCCAGGAGCTCATACCACGTGCCCCACTTCCCATTCATTGCTCTCATTATCAGCACCCCCTTGGTCCCACCGCCTACATTGTCTACACACCAGGAGTACGGCCAATCCTTGTCGCTCATCAGCTCTGCCGTGCGGAGTCTCTGCAACGCGAAATTGAAAACTATCGCAAGTTTCGCGTTCTGCGCTCGAGATTAGCCGCCCCGTAACACGTAATACGTACACAGATATCTGTGTATAAATACCTACGTGTCACTAGTCAGAGTACGAAGCACTCAGATAACAGGAGTTATCCAATCTGGTAAATATATGTATGTATTCAACTTGTAAAATGATTTCATACTTACTTTCTCGGTATCGTTATCGATTGATTACATAGATTCGAACGTCCCTCTAAGAGGGATTGATAAAGGATTAACGATAAGGGAAGAAGATTGGCAACCTGTTATACCTATTTGATAAGTTCCACCAAATTATACTTTTCCTAGGGACATAAGATTCAAACGATGAAGTGCACAATGCAACCCCTATTAGAATAATAGTACACGATTGGGGTGAGCTCGTGCTTACTGAACAGATGTTCAGGTACCTGTAGAGGATGATACGTGGAACTCATGCATCCCATGAGCACGCATAAATTATTTTTTATTCAAGAAATTTACATAGCCTGTCAGGACCTTGTCATTAGTCTGACACGAACGGAACTAAAATCCCTTCCATTGAATGACGTTAAACCAAAGGATGACTACCCTTTCTTGTCAACGTAAAAAAGAAGTACAGCTTGACCAGTGTTCAACGGGACATAGAAATGCCTGAGTGACAGTAGCATTACGTCAGTATGAACAACCAGACGATATCCACAGGGCAAATGATAAACGTCCCTATATATACATACACAATGAGTACAACACAAAGTATTATGATACGCCCACATATTCGCGCGTGCAATTGAAGGAGGGAAAAAGTCAAGATAGTATTACGTAAAATGAGAGGCAATGAACAATTGGTGTTTTCTTGTTTTATCAAGAGAATTTTGCACTGAAAAATGGAGCACGTCGAAAAATAACTACTGTTGCCACGTATAGAGCTACGCGTAGGTAGACAGCTGGGTAGGTATGCCTGCAAGTAGCCGTTACGTCCAAGAGACAAGTAAAACTACAGCACCAAGGATAGGCGTTGGATCAGTGCGCCAAACTTATCTCTAACTAAACGACCAAGAATTTAAAATGCATACGCAACAAAGAACTTGCACGTAGTTAGAACGTTTTGCTTGGGAGACCTCGTGGCCGTGAGTCGTTCCGTGTAACTACGGTAAAAGCGTTCGCCAGCACCGAAATTATTGCGTTTTCTTGGCCAACACCCAAAACACCGACAGCTACCTATGGATTATTGCAACACTATCTTGGCCTACATTAATGAAGACGATATTCGCTCTCTACGAGCTTGTAGTATTCTCGAGGATATAGTATCCTGCGGGATATATCCTTTATCAGGATGTAAAGAAAAGTGTCGGCAGTATAGTTCGTTGAACGTTTTGAATATTTATTAGTCCCTCACTTTCTAAAAACTATGCTAACTACACATGCTCAAAAATAAACCCTTTTAGAAATTTGTACTACCTTGACGTTGGTGCGTACGTTTATTTATTCGCGTGAAGCGATTTTCGCGGCATGTTTAATAAAGATTGGCTAACGTAACTCTCCGAAATAACGGCTGAATGAAAATGTTTCTTTTCAATAGGAGAGGGGAAACAATAGGGATATTTCAAGTGTACACGTTGCGTAATACGTTAAAGTAGTGTAGCGGAGGAAAAGGAAATGGTAGAAAAACCATGTTTTCACATTCCACGCATTTCATTCGCAAGACTTTCCTTGTGTCACCTCATTTTTTTCAAATTTGGACATTTTGAAAGCGACATTTCTTTGTTTATTACACCTACTCTGATATTTTATCTATCGTTCTCACTGTCAACAATAAGCCCAGGTCGATTAAAGAGACATTTAGTAAATACGACAAACATCACATTGTTTTCATATAACTTCGAAAATTGGAAAAATAATTATTTACGTTTATTTCACTTATAAAAGATTGTACAGTAATGAATAATGATACTATTGCCATAAACTTTGCCGAAAATCCTACCAACTGATTTCATTAACTTCATACAAGTAAATCTCCCGAAATAGGACTGAATCAAATGCTATTATTATGTTTTAATAACCAATGACATTCTAATTGTTATATACACACTTTGTTTTAGATGTCATCGCTAAATTCCTAATGTACGTGAAATGACAGCTCGTGACAGCTGACCGACTGACCCGCAGTCAGCCCCTCCCACAGTGTAGGCCAATAATTCGACATATTAGAGTGATACGAACGTTGCAATATACTTCAATTGAATCTAAATAGTTAATTTTATTACCTTGCTTGCGTACGGGCATTTTCGTGTAGCCAGTAATGTTCGAGGGTTGATTTAATATCGGGGGTTGAAGCAATTCGACAGCACGCAATTGACGCACGATTCCAAACGGAGTTCTCTTGTAGCTTTGCACACACGGATATCACAGAAAAGGAGTCGAATTTGTACTGTGTACAATTCACGAAACATCTACGATTTTCGTCACCCACGGTACCTCCTGGGAACACAATGTAATTCGCGAAACAATCGGATATAAACACGCCGCGGCGACGGCAATATGGCGTCACGCGAGTTTAGCAGCCGGAAAACTGACTGGCGACTGGTTTGATTGGTCGATCGCGCAACGTGACGTCAAAACGCGTCGCGACGCGCCGCGGTGGACAAGCAGGAACAACCACCCTTCGTATATCGGCGTCGGGACGCCTCGCGCGTAACACAAATTCGCGTAACGCGTTCGTCGATTACCCGGCAAGCGTCGCTATCCAACGGGTTGCATTCAACTGCCATCTTCAAAAAAGTTAGTCAAGTGTATTCGACCAAAAAATGTTTGTTAAAAAGAATTAAATATGTGGCATATTATTTATTGATTTTATCAATTTAATTAGATTTTTTAAAAAGGAATTACTTAAAAATTGTTAAATTTTGTCTTTCCTCAAAAGATCTATTGAATTTAGCATTCAACTTCAGTTACCGGCCAGCTTTTTATACTGATAAATACGAATTTATCATATGATTAGACATTACATTATCTTCCGATGGTAAGGAATCCATATCAGCATAGAAGGCCACTAATTACTCGCTTATGTTTTCAATATTAATAATACCATAAAAATATTGCTAAATAAAAGGATTATATACGTTTATCAAGTTTGAATAGTATATTTCAGTTGAATAGTTCTGTACACTTGACATAATATACAATATTTATAATAGTTTGACTTAGTGTTATTCAGGAATGATTGATGCAGTATGATACAAAATCTTTGTACAGCAATTTTATAAATTATTCTTCTTCCTTTAAGAAACCGTTTTTTATATTTTTTAAGTGTTCAAGTTTTTCTGGTATTGCTGTCATTTTAGCACTTATATTAGCACTCTGTACAGCTAAATACAATGCAGCTTGAAATTGTTTTTGTGCGTCTCTCAAATTCTGAGGCACAAGCACTCCAAACCACTTTATAGGATCTTGAAGTTCTTTTTTGTCTAGTGCTGTTTCCTTTCTAGAGATGTCAAAGTGTACAGCTTCATCTTCCTTCTTATCGTCCTTAATAATAGTTTCAAGTTCAAACAACGAATTCATTTGTACATCTTCAGTAGGAATTTGCAGTACTCCAATATTCTCCTTTCCTTGAATATACCGTGCCTTAGCTAACTTAATATGACCATCACGTAATAATCCTTCTAGTTGTACATTGACTATAGCCTTTTGCTCCATCAATTCCAAACTTTGCAATGTCAGCTTGTCAATAGCCACACATACTTCATCCACACTTGTATACATGTTTGTCCTAGTACAAGATATCAAAATTATAAATGAAACAATGAAATCTTTTATACCTATACCTTGTAAATAAATTGCGCTTGCCTAACACAAGAAAATGTCGTTTCTAGTAGAAGTCAAACAAAAATATGTACTAAATTCGTCGTCACTTTAACTTCTCCCTTTTAAGAATAAACGCTTTACTGTTTTGAATATGAGGTTATTTTACTTTTCATCTAAAATAATCAAGATTTTTCTTGTCAGAACAAGTAGTTCACGATATCTCTCCGAAAGATGTCGGACCTCTGCATTCGGGAAGTCGATAGGTTCACCTCAAGCTGTGGTCGATAGCATTTGCGCGTCGTTCTACTGATCGAGAAATTGAAGTTCGATATCTATAAAATAGTTCGACAAAAGTTGATCAGAGATATCGTAGTATTCGCGGCAAAATTTGTTGTCATTGTTATAGACAGTCAAAAAATTAAACAAAACTTCGAAAAATGCATAAACTACCGTATCTCAAAATGTACGTGAAGTGTCCTCCATTTTGTCAAAATAACGAAGAACACAAGGTACTGTAGATAAATTAACTGCATATTCGTTGATTATAATGAAAAGTTATTCGTGGTGGAATCCTACAAGTCTTCGTTTTGACGTCTAGAGATGGAAAATAAACAGTTAATAGCGTCTAGTAGTAGCAAACCAAATACGTCGGATGATACCAATAGCGATATCCAAATGGTGTTAGCCAAAATGATGGAAGAGAAGCATACCTACACCTATAAGAAGTTGGTCGTCCCAATGTCTATGAGAAGCATATATTGGAAATTCTTTGGTTTTCCAGCGACTGAAGAAGGTGATATTCTCACTAAAGTCAAAATCGTTTGTATAATATGTAAAACACAAATTGCATATAATCGTAACACCAGTAACTTACGTATGCATCTACAAAATAAACATGCACAAGAGCTCCTTGAACTGGAAACAACAAATCCTCCAAGAAGACAAACTCTTTCCCAAGAAACGAAGGAACGCAGAGCACAAAAGCGAATGCTTAAAGCTGGTGTTAACGCAACACATCATATATATACTACAAATGCTGATGGTACAGTACAAATTGATGGAGATATACAATTTGTTACTGATCCCAATGTCAGTCTATCTAGTGTTGAGGATGATATTAGTTTTGGCCAGCCGCTACGTGTGATGATAAAGAATGGAAATACTATAGGACAAAGTAGTCAGAACGTGACATTCTTGATGCCTGATGAAAATTCCATAACTCGATCTGGTACTGATGATAAAACTGTATCAGATGCAATTACAGAGTTTATTATAATGGATCTGCAGTTACCTGAAGTCGTTGAAGGACGCGGGTTTCAACGCCTTATAGCGACTCTTCGATCCCCTTGCGAAATTCCTAGCAAACGAAAGTTGGAAGACGAAATAATACCAAAAGTGTATGACTCGTTTCGTGAATCCGTGGCAGCAAATTTATCCTGCATAGGAAGTGAAATTGGTTTAGCTATTGAGGAATGGAAGTCTAAGTCAAATGAAAGTTTTGTGACTTTCTCAGTGTACTTTCAAAATATGGGTGAAGCATCACTAGATTACAAAGTTTTAAGTACATTACATGCTCCAAACGAATGGGGAGAAATACAGTGGGGAACTGCAGTAGATTCTCTCTTACTCGACTGGGATCTTAGAGTCGAGCGAATAACTGCTGTTGTTACTGGAACTTCACGTACGGAACTTCTGGACGCCTTGATTAGCAGAGGTCTTGCTATAGTGCCATGTCTTCTTCATACACTACAAGTCTGTGCACAAGCATGTTTCGATGCTCCGGAAGTTGCTAACATTTTATCAAAATGTAGAGCAGCCATTGGAGCTATTGCGAGCCATCCAGCTGCATCTGCATCTCTTGCTATGCAAGAGCAGTTGTTAGAGGTATTGTTTTAACATGCATTTCTTACTTTATATGTATTGTGTTATTTGATTTTTTATTAACTTCACAGTTTGATGAATATCCGATGGTCATGGATTATCCAGCGATATGGACTTCTACATATAATATGTTAGAGCAGATAATTTTGCGAAGAAATATTATAGATAATATCCTTGAAAGTATAGAAGGCATCGATCAAGAAGTTATTGAGCTCTCTAATGAACAGTGGAAAATTATTGAAGACCTCGTCTCCGTTCTTGAGCCATTTAAAGTTACAATTATGACACTTAGTGAAGAGAAGATACCATTAATATCATTATTAAAGCCATTACTCTGGCAACTTGTGTCGTCGCATTTGAAAGTGAAGGAGGATGATAACGATATCGCCCGATCATTTAAAGAATCCCTCTCTGAGATGCTATGTGATCGATATGCAGATAGCAATATTACTCTTCTGTTACAAGTTGCAACGACACTAGATCCGAGGTAACCTTTTGGTTCATGAACGTTAAAGTAAGTTATAAGAAAAATATAAAAAAAACTTTTCCTCCCAGGTTTAAGCAATTACCATATACGACGGAGGAACATAAAAATATGGTTGCAGCACCTATAAAAGAAATGTTAACAAAATTAATAGAGGACGAGGGTGAGGATCAGGTTGAAATGAAGATGATGGAAGAGCCAGTTGGTAAAAAAAGTCGCCTATCAGGTATTTGCATTTTGATATTATTCTATGTTCCCAAAATCCAAACTCTTCAATTTCTATGGTTTACAATATCGATTTAAACATTATGCAGGCATGGAACTTTTACTTGGGGATCTATGCACCGTGAGAACTGGAATGCCAGCAGATGAAAAAGCTGATTTAGAATTGATACAATATCAGTCTGAAGCAACTGCACCGCTCGATTGTTGCCCTCTACAATGGTGGGCTAAAATCTCAGCAAAATGTCCCAATCTTGGAAAATTAGCCCGCCGGTACAATTGCGTTCCCGCCTGCTGTTCACCGCCAAATCGCATTCCTCCAGATGCTCAAGTGATTCATGACATGAGACGTGCCGCATTACCACCTCATTTGACTGATAAGCTACTTTTCCTTCATGGTAATCATAACGTATGAGCGACTGATTAACTATATGAAGGAAATTTCTTGAAGAGGGTCTTGAAAAAGACTGCATATGTGATTACGCAGTAGATGCCATATGAAAGGATACACTGCGTATATGTACTAAGATACTTGAGGTGCATGAATTCGAGTCAGAACATCGGACGGAACTTTTAGAACTATGCACAAAGTGACTTGTACACTAGGGTATGATTTAATAAAACTTATAGGCTGAATAAGAAAAGTCAGAAATACGTACAATTGTGTGATAATAGATCCATTATAAAATTATCAGCCCGACTGAATACATAATCTGGAGAAGAGATAACTATTTATCAGAATACTATTTGTTTTGTACTTTGAAATCTGTTTCGCTACACTGTAGTTGTGTAAAGCGTATTTCCTTGGCCATGTGACGTATATATGAATTGAATAACAGTACAGTAGTAGCTATAATAAAAAATTGATAATATTCAGTCAGTATGTGCATTTGACCAATGAGCATGGAATGAATGAATTGTAATAATAATGCAAAATCATTGTGAAAAAATATGTATTATACTATCTTTTGTACAAAAAGAAACATTAAAAATCTTTTATGAAAAGCTCAGTTGCTTTTGCATCCAGATGCTACCTTCGTGAAATCGTGGGTCTCCGACTTTTAGTGCAGCTCTCTTGTAAAAGTAGTAATACAGAGCTGCAACTTTATATACAAATACAATGATAAAAGTTTTTTTTATTAACATTAACAATCCTCATATAATGTATTTCCATTACCTATGATTTTTAGTTATATTAAATTTTTACCTATTTTATGTATAGCGTTGAGTGCATGAAAACCTTTGCTCCAATAATAAACAAACGGATCATGCCAAACAATAGTTACATGCCAAGCATGTAATCCAATGCTAAGTATAATATAAACCACAGATAAGAGCAAGGTAAGACGAAATCTAGTGTACAGTAATTGCAACAGTCCAACCTGATATCAAAAAGAATTTAATATAAATTATTATATGATTATTAGTTTTTTTAAATGAGAACAAATCGGGAATATTCATTACCTGAAAGACATATGTGGAGAAGAAGCTTAGCAATAATATAGCAAGAGCAATGATATGGCAGAAGTCTTGAACTCTGAAAATGGAAGTACAAGTATGTATTTAATATTTACGAGAAGGTGAATAAATTCATATCTTACACGTAAAGAATGAGTAGATCCACAGGATATCGGCGTGCGAAACTAACGAACGAATTAACAGATATATCAAAGATCAGTAATATTGACTGTAAAATAATTATTACAGAGTATCGTTTGTAAGTGAGAACAGTCATTTACTACCATAACAAATCGTCATAAACAGAATTTGACAGTTCGGTAAAAGTAACGGTGTGTTTTGTCATTCTAGAACGACGTTGCCAGGGCAACAAAGGCTACGTTCCAACAATCGACTAACAAGTACACCCTCGCGTAACCAAAGAAACAGAACAGCGCATTCAGCCAAACACAACTCGTCGGAGCGACGTCATCAGAGCAATGACGTCATTCGGATTGGTCGAACGCGCTGTTCTCTGTTACCTATTCTTTATTCCTTTGGTGGGTGCGCACCTTGATAATATACAGTCGAATCTCGTTACAAGTAACTGTTCGGAGCTGTATGGGAAATAATTCTAAGAAAACTTGGGAAGAGACGTTACCTCACTACCGCACAGTAGCGCAGCCTTCACGTGTGCTCTGTGAATGTGTGAGTTACGTCGGCGAATTACGGCAAAATGTTCGTATAAGCAACAGAGTATATACATATCTTTCGTGAGTTGTTGCTTATAATGAGCCATGTTGCCGAAGACTTAGAATGTTCTTAGAGTGAGGGACCTGTCTCAAGCTATGCGGAAAGAAAACGGAGGGGAAGTTGCTTATACATCGACTCTTCAAAGAGACATGCCCGTTTCCGTCAGACACACAGTCCCATAAAGCTGGACCTCGTTACTAGTATCTCCTCGATGCTGAGTACTACTAGTTGAATTTTTCTCAAATGCATACAAATTTGGCACATGTCCCCCGGAGGGTAAGGCCATAAAGGAAAGGAAGGAAGATGCATACAAATAAATAACGACATCACATTGTTCGCTATACTAGCAGTGATTTTCAGACCGTGGCCAAAATCAATCTAAATAGCTTACAAACATTAGCAGGAGAATTTTATTCTTCCTTCGTTTATTCATAACGCGTGCTCATTTGAAACATACTTAAAATCTAGGGATTTTGTCCAGCTTGTCGTGGTATAGAGCGCCATTTGAACGCAGCCGATCGCGTAGAAGCGCTCGGCCATTTTCGCGTTTCGCTTTGACGGGTCAACGGGTCTTCCGTTTCCTGTGAAACTAAAATGAAGTAAGTGATTGCTCTTGGTGTATCAAACAAATCCAAAGACTCCGATACAATCGTATAAACTTTACCGGAGATGATGGAAATTTGTGTCAGCCAATGTACTTGGATTAATCGTACTTCAATCTTTTCAGGATCGGACTTTGCGCGTACAGTGGATATAAAATATATCCCGGCCATGGCAAAACCATGGTCAAAGTGGACGGAAAGGTATGTTTTTATGGTTTCTTATTCAATTTTGTTGATTTGCCAATTACTGATTGTATTACTATTTCATAGTTGAAGGAAAAGTTATGTATGCACGTGGTTACATTAATATGTCAGTATGTACTAAACATAACCTTAATGTTTTCAGACGTTCACCTTCCTTAACTCCAAATGTGAGTCTGCTCACCTAATGAGGCGCAATCCCAGAAAAGTGACGTGGACCGTCCTTTACAGGTATAAATATATTTACAATTTTTATTATAAATTCCAGATAAGTCTTGATTTTTGCCAGTGGTCCTTCTAGTAACTAGATTACCCTTAGTATATAAACAATCGAGTGTATACCACATGTGCCAAATTTGTTGAAGTTCTTGTACTTGAATTAAAGTGTACTTCAATCATACTTTTGTAATTTAACAAGATCGAATATTACATTGGTAATACATTAATTTAAACTACTGTTAAACTGACATATATTTGTCTTTGTTAGGCGTAAGCATAAGAAAGGCCAGGAGGAGGAACAAGCCAAGAAGAGAACACGCCGTACTCAGAAATTCCAACGTGCTATTGTGGGTGCATCTCTTACTGATATCTTGGCTAAACGTAACATGAAGCCTGAGATCAGGAAAGCCCAAAGAGAGCAAGCAATTAAGTAAGCAACTATTCTTTTCCGTTTGTCTTGTTTTTGTTACTCTATCAAATTAACAGTTACACTTCTACATTGTTTTATTTTGCACTATATTTATTCCTTAACCAATATCACAGACATCTGTTCCTCTAACATGATTTTAAATATAATGTTAGATTTCAGTATGTCTAAGATAAATAGTGGGCTGCTTCACCCAGAATTGTACATAATAATTACACTGTCTGGCTTTGCGGGTCCATACATTTCTAATTATCATTAATATTTTGATGACTGACTCATTTTATTACTCTCGTTTTAGATGGTTATAAACTTTTCATTGATATTTTTTACTCTCTCCATTTTCAGAGCTGCAAAAGAACAAAAGAAAGCTGCAAAGGCCACAAAGAAAGCAGCTGCTCCTCCCAAGGCAAAAGCACCTGTTAAGCAGAAGGCCACAAAAGTGACGCAGAAAGCTGTTCCTCGTGTTGGAGGAAAACGCTAAACTTATTGTAATAATACAAATAAAGTGTTTCTCACTTAAGAGGTATAATGTTTTTCCTTCACTAAAATCACATAATTTATTTTGAAGATTAGGTCCTTTAATTCATCAATTTTCAAATTAACATCTGTAACAACCTATCTCGATCTGTTATCAGTGCAATGGCACAACTGTAATTAGCGTAACGCAAAAAAATATCACTAGTTATAAAAATGGAGTGCTTTATTAATTTACCACCAGATAGGTATTGAAAAATTAAAAACGGCATATTTACACGTAATATATTTAGAGTCAAACATCTCATAAAGTATAGCTTTGGGAAATTCAAACCCCTATAACGTATATGCTTCCTCTTCGTCTCACTCCGTGGATGTATGTATGTACACATGACAAGCATACGCATTCAAATTGCCTAAAAATTTATGAAGCGGGCATTGGAAATATAAAAATGACCGAACCACAAAAGTGATCAGAGAAGAAGGATCTATCAAAGCAAAGGAAAATATAGTGAACAGAAGTGAGAGTGACAGCGAATTGGATTGTATTAGGATCTGACAACTGACGCTAAAATGTCTAGTGGCAAAAATGGAATTTCTCTGAAGGTGCATGTTTGTAGACGCTGCTTAGTATTGTACATATATTCGTCGAGAAAAGATCTTGTATTTGCATATCGACAGACATTATTTATAATTTTAAAAGCATTTTATACTAAAAATGTAATTCCGTATAATGCACTAATTTCGAAAGTGTACGTACTCTGACGCCATATTGACTACGTCACACAAGTCCCTCCCAGATGTCAGATCCCAATATATGCACAGTACACTTCCAATAACTGCATGCGCGTTAAGTACACCCTTTCCCTCTTCGCCTTTCTCTCCCCAGATAGCACATGATATTCTCAGAAGATACTCAATATTTTTAGTAGATCCTAGTACATTTTGAGAATATGTAGAGAGAGTTCATATGTCCTAAGAATATCATTGTCCTTTCTGGATTGTCGGTCTCCATCGCCGTCCAAATCATTGACAGCTACACAGTCCGCTCGGCGCGAGCGGAAAGAACCCACAAAAAACGCCGTTGTCAACCCGAACTCTCTTCAGGAGTGGGGGCATTCGTTATGTATGAAATTACTTCCCTTACCACCCTATACCCAGATAGCACATGATATGCTCAAAAGGTACACAATATTCTTAGAAGATCCCAGCACATTCTGAGGATATGCAGAGAAAATTCATATATCCTAAGAATATCATTGTGCTATCTGGGCATGCGAGCACTTATCAGAAGTTTACTGTAACTGTAATCGTATTTTTCGAATTTGACATTTTGCGTGCATAACCATGTTAATTATTGCGCATGACCGCGTCTACCATAACGGAAGAAGTAAAGGACAAAAATATCCATTAAGAGAAGTTAAAATGTATGCATGTTATAGACTATGCGTTATGAAAGGTTTGACTGTATGTACATCATATTAATCTATTATTTACATAATGTTTATATATTCGAACGAGTGATTCAAATTCTTTTGTATATAACTAGAAGGTGGATTTTGGAATTCGAAAGTAATAGGGCACTAAAGCTAAATTGACGTGGCAATGTTTATGAAGTATTCACTTCTTGTACTGGTTATTCATTTCCTTCTTCAATATCGACAACTTCGTAAGGGCAGCATCGCGCCATGCTCGTCTTTCTTGCAATCTGTCGAGCGGACACATTTCATTAAGTTCATTGCTTATTTTCTCAGCATTCGGTCCTTCGAACTTTGGAACAGGTCCAAAAGTCATACTGGTATTGTAAATGCCATCTTTATACACTTCGCAGTATTTCTTCATTCCTGTAAAATGATATAAAGAATTCATATATTATATACGCGTTATATTCAAATGCCATCTTCGTGTTTTCGCCTTTACCTTTTATGTAGACTTTTAAACGAATTTGCTTGGCGCTAAATTATTGATAGAACCTACCTTCTGAATTTAAATGCGCAGTCTCAAAGGCTCCAAGGAAAGCGTAACGCATTCCAAGTCCTTCGCTCATTACTATATCGACATCCTTCACGCTTAAAATGCCGTCAGACACTAACCGCCATGCCTCGTTTAGAATAGCATACCTAAAGCAAGAATATCAAACATGTAATATTCAGGAAGTTTCATAAATATATTTTTAATGGCCGTAGCGTCTTACTGTATTCTGTTTAGAACGAATCCATCGATTTCTCGCGAGAGAGTGACTGGAGCCTGACCAATTTCCGTCATAATAGCTTTAGTTTGTTCAGGAATTTCTGGACGGGTCCATGGAGCTGGTACTATTTCCACAAGTGGTACATAGTAAGGCGGATTTACCTAAAACAATATGAATGCATATTACATACATTGTTTTAAATCTTTGACAATAATTTCTTTAATTGTCGTATAGTAAGCCAAGGATATTCTATAATATTCGCCATAATCAAATATTCCATTTTTTCAATTTTATCATAATTCCTATCAAAATGGCTATCTAAAATAGTCTTCTCGTCATTATTAGCTAATAGGTCATTTAATATCTTGTATTTATTCTTCGAACACGCTGTACAAGTACGTAATAAACAGTGATAAGGAAGAGACTGCGTAATTCTGGTATTCGTAACGTCTGACAAAAGCTGATCAAACCCAGAAAATGTTGAAGTTTGGTTATTATCGACTCATTAATTTTATACTTGCGACATTTATAATATGGTTGTTTACACTGACGAGTTATTAATTAGAACTAAAATCTTATCAGATCAAGATTCGTGAATGTTGGTGTTAGATTGATTTGATATTAGATCTAATACTTAGAGATATGTCCTATACCCATATTAATATTGTCGTAAACAACTGTTCTGATAAATTTAATCCTAATAATCATGTTTGTTTATTTTGATTATTCAATTCCTATCTAGACATCTTTATAAGGGTATTTCGACTATTAAAGCGTAGCTACTACTTCATGGTTTTATGATAATATATGATACGCCTGAACATGTAGTTCTTGTGACATATGTGTACATGATTCGAATATACGTAATTCCCAAATAACATTAATGATTGCATAACAATAGCAGCGAGTATTATCTTATTTGTTCTAAGGAATCAATACGCGGGGATCGCGTTATTGGCAAGACAAAAAGACTCACGGGGTGCGAAACGATGACCTGCGAGCGGTGCTTAAGAGTTTCACTGAACAAAGATGGACGGAAGGTCGACGTTGACGAGGACAGAATGACATTATCGTCCACGAGCTGGTCAAGTTCGCTATACACCTTCAATTTCAGTTGAAGATTCTCCGGTACGCATTCTTGGATCAGCTTGGCTCCTTTCACAGCATCCGCCAATTTGGATGTACCTGATAATATTTAAAGTATGTTATAAAAGAAAGTGTTCGGCGCGTATGAGAAATTGTAATGTGTTGAAGGTTGTTGTATATTTCCATTCGCATGTATATCTACGGTGTACTGACCTTTAATGAGATTATATTGTTGGTTCGCATTAAGGTTGCCACGAAGAAGCCCGGTGCTTTCGAGACGGTCCAGTTGCTGACGAATGTCATCCAGTGCCTTCGAAATTTGTTCCTCGATGATATCGTAAATCGTTACTTGATATCCGACGCTGGCGAATAGCATAGCCCAGCTACGGCCGATTAAACCGCTGCAACGGAAAAATGTGTGTCATTAAAAATGAAAGATAATTAAAGTACATGTACTCTTACTAAGATCGAAACAAAAAAATGTCAACTCACAAGTTGGAAAAGGAAATTTTTAAATACTGCTTACGGGAAAAAGTTGAATCGATTAGAAATATTAATGAATGACAGTTGCAACTGTTGGTAATGGAATTTTTTACCAGGCGTGCAGATAAATCTTTAATACTAATAGCAATAATCTTATAGAGTAAAAATACAAGCTCTTAATCGATTTGTATGTGATAAAAATGTTTCAAGAAATGCATTTTGTAGAAGTTTAAAATTTCGTATTACATATTTTCATAAATTTTATTCAGCTTCGTAATGATTGGTTTATTATTGATAAAAAGTGTTGTTTTGAGAATTTCATCTCACCTGCCAATGATACCGATTTTCTCATTCTTGGTCGTCATTCTTGCCTAAGTAAACTGATCGAGTTCGAAACTTATGAGAAAGAATGCCCGCGCTAGACACCACGAAGAAAAGCGTGTTGGAACTGCGGCCTCGCTCCATAAATACGTTGAGTGCGACTACCCCCTCTTTAAATGAGTTGATTTCTTGTCGGCGCAAACGCCAGCAGGACTTGAGATTATCAAATCATTAGTTTTACAGTAAATATGTTTTATAATCTTAGTACCGATATTTCTGTTGCACTGTCGGCAAATAATTTTTATTACATCGACCAGTTGCGCGAACCGATCCATCATCCAATTTAGCTCATCACGAGTCAAAAATATTGGCCATTTTTATGTTTCCGGCAGCACTGGAAGATATATGGATACGTTCCGAAATTGACTGTCAGTATTGAGAGAATAGTTGTGTTTCTCCCAGATGTATACAAATAAACGAAGACAAACGTTGCTCGCAGTACTGGCAGTGAATTTCGGAATGCGGAAATTATAGATAAAAATAAGGAAGATCGTTATTCAATTATTTACCGTTCGTCGTGCAATTGTTTTGTAAACAATCTTTATTTTAACATCGTTTTTCTCGTTGGATGAAAATGAAATAATTTTCTTATCTCCAACGCTGGATATTCAATTACGCAATAACACGGATGGAAATTTGCGATCAGCTAAGCCGTACGAAATTATCTCAGAGTCCTGATACTCCGCAGAATCAAAATGGGATCAAATCCTCGCAATCTACTTCTTATCATTATAGGTTTGTGTGTTACGTATTAAATATTTGTGGACCTTCTATACGTTTCCCAGATAGCACAATGATATTCTTAGGACATATGAACTTTCTCTGCATATCCTCAGAATGTACTGGGATCTACTAAGAATATTTAGTACCTTCTGAGAATATCATGTGCTATCCGGGTTCTTACAATCATTCGCATACATCCAACTGGTTGATACAGTTGCGATATACGTACATATAGGTAAAAAGTATAATCTATAGTAGCACGGTCGTGATACTTAACCTTGAATTATTATGATGGCAGTTGTATAAGAAAGACTGTTGATTAGTAACTGTTATGGAACTGTGAAAAGTAACTGTTATGAAATTTTTACTTTGCATAATCGTATACGAATATATACATATACACATAAATATGTAATTGCAGGCATTGGCCTGCAGTTTATGTCCATGATAGTGAGTGATAAAAAGGAAAATTCCACTTCAATTTCGTTGATGTAATGAAACTTGCATGGAAGCGTCGCAGAATAATTATGAATTGTAAAAAAATGCGAAAAATATGTATAAGCTTGGAGTACGTGAAATCGCTATTGTTTACTATACGTTACTCTTTGCCAGCAAAATGATATACACTCACCTACTAGTTGTTACCCAAATTTAGGAAAATAGGTTTAAATGGAGAATGAAATGTTTGAAAAATGATTACTACGTGTTATCATCACTCTTCTTTTCGAGAATGGTGAACACGCGACGAGTAGACTTATCACTGATAGCATTGATAGGTATCACTAATAGATTGAGAGGGCTAATGCATATATAACCTTAAAACATATTGTTCGTGTAAAACCCAGATAGCACATGATATCCTCAAAATATCTTAATTTCATCCTTAACGTTCGAAATAGGTATTCAATATTCTCAATAGATCCCAGTGGATTCTGAGCATATACAGAGATAAGATCTAAGAATATTATTGCGCTATCTGGATAGACATCACTGATAAATTGAGAGGACCATTGCGTATGTGACTTTAAAATATATTGTTAATTTCAATGCTTTTTATAAAATGCGTAAACCGTAATACAAAGTCCTTTGTGATATATGTATATATCAAGGACTTTAAAGTTATGAATTCCTTGTCGAAGACGTCGATAATTCTAAACGCGAATAATAACTTTCAATTCTCTCAAACGCATACTTTATCGTTCTGTGGGTAATAAGAAGGTAACAAGCTAATGATATTATGACACCAGTGTAATAATTCCACACACAGATACAGGAATAATAACGTTAAACGTAATATACATTTGCTTATAGTTAATCCACGGCTAAAATGTACGCTGTATACATACATCTAATTTATGTCATTTAATGATTTTCGACAATTATATGATTTCAGATGGTATATTATTTTCCTGAAATCATACATTCCATTATAACTTTCCTTTATTATAAGTGTAATAAAGGTGCAGTTTTGCTAGATCAATTTTAAATATATAGACATTTGGTTCCTACTGTAAAGCAGAAGATCGTTACGCTATTTTGTATCACTTACATAATTTAATCATGTATTCCGGTCTTATCTTTTGTCAACGCAAGACAAGACTGTTCAAATCTTAGATGACGAAAATGATACAGTATAACCTTTTTCGCTGCGCTCTCGATCGCAGCGCGCCTACCTCACGTCGATGCACGGCGTCTGTGAGAAGTGGGGTGTCGCTCGAGTGGCGTCGGTTAGGTAGACAGCGTTCAACATGTATTTCATTCCGTCTAAAGCAAGTGTGTGATTGGTTCTCGTTGGTTTGTACGGATCGCTATAATTGCAAACTAATCGGTTCGCTAGGCATGCGACGATAGAGGTCATATTGTTAAAGACAATTTAAAAATTTTGATTGCAGATAACAGTACGATCGGCGCATAGCCATAAGAATAAATTTAAATAGTGTCCAACAAAGTATAATATCTACTGAAGTTAATACTTTGATAAGCATACATTATGTAACTTACAGTATACTCCTTGTAAAATTATTAGCAATTAACACTAAAACAAGTGTTATTCGCCTATGTCTAGGGATCCTGATAGGAAAGGCGCATTTAATGGAAGATGGCCTCCTTAAAAAAAATCTTCCCATGACAAATGTAGAAGTAACAAATAAGAACGATCATTCAATCGCCCATAAGAACGATGAACATTTAACGTTATCAACGAATACCTTCGCCTCGACATCCTCAGGATTTACTAATGCATCTGTTAACGACAATCATGGTGAGAGTACTTCTGCATAGTTATATTGAAACAATAATATATGAATAATTAGTTCTTAATATTGCAGCGAAAATTGCACTTGCAAAAGCTACGAAGATTAATTCATTGGACATTATAAGATCTAGACGACACTTGCATCGCAGCAAAAATTCCCGCAAAGATTCTCAAACTGAAAAGTTGAAAGATGAAACATCATCAACGAGGAAGGTTAAAGACATCCCGTTAGGTTTGCATCAAAGGTTCAATGATAAATCAGTCGATCATTCGACTTCAATCCACGGGAACGATGATCTTTCAAAATTAGACGTTGCAACTTCGAGTTCTATAGTAACAACGTCTTTGTATGTGTTTACGTCATCATCCATTGCTATATCCAGTCTTAATTCCTCTGAAGATATCAGTCCCGGTAATTCTTCCGGTACGACTTACAGGGAATCAAAGTCAACAACGAATTCAGGTAGTGTATTTAATAAAAAGTTTTGCTTGATAAAAGTTTGATATTATGTTTTTAATTTTTTTTTCTTAGATGAAACTAATAATTCAACATCAATGAAAACCGATGCTGCTGACGATAAGTCACACTCACAATCAGTGGAGCTAATGTCTTACTCATTTACAAATGTGGATGAGTCTAATGATACCAAAATTTTGTATAAACTACAGCAAAGAATTGATAATATCATTGCGACGCATACAAACTCCTCAAATTTCTTGAATAGTGTTGCTGTAGGATCTCACGATCGACCATTAATTCAGGGAAGTGTCCAAGATGGCACTAGTAGCATGACAAACGTTTCGTCGATTAATCACGATGGGACAATGAAAAAAATTCCTGAAATGCAAAAGAGTTATCATACTCACCAGTCTTCGTTGACTTCGCAGGCATTAAGTATTGAAGAACCGGAAGAAGTGTCAAATGAATTTTTGAAAATGCCATTGAAAGTCATTTTTCCTCTTATTTTGAATCCAACAGACACAGAAAATAATACAGATTCAGCTGGCGTATCTGAACCAAATATGCAGAGTAATAAAAAAGCGCAGGCTTCAAGGGAAGAAATTTCTCAGGAACAACCTGGCATCATTCATGATAACGGTCCACAATGCTCGACGAGTTTTAATAAGGAAAAGAAAGAAGTACCTGATAACAAGTTACAAAAAAATATTGCCTTTCATGAACGACTTGCTGATGATGTTTCAATATCTGCTTCCGCTGGAAAGTCGAAAACTGAAGCATGTTCCACAAATAATACAGCCCCTTCCCGTTTCGAAAGATCAATGGACGCAATGATCAATACAAGTACAAACATTCAAATAACTGTATTAAACAATTCCATGAATACTGAACAAGGAGATACTAATGGCTGCTCAATCGGATCGCAATGTGATTCGCCATCAATGAATGACTCAACGACACAATCATTTCAAAATAATAATCTAAACCTAGAAAATAGATCTATAGAAAATGAGACGCACTTAATAGAGACAACGTCAGTTAACAATACTCCCATTGGCAATGGCCATAATAATTCGGTGACGATACAACAAATTTCATCGGGGAGAATTGCTGAAGAAACGAATAATGAGAAGACGAAGAGTATTTTTCTTTCACATATAAATTTTCGTGATGAAACTGAAAGCACTTCGGGTGCTTCTACATCGAATTTTCATTTTAATGAGTCCTTGGATATTCGTGTTAAAGAGAATTCCACAACCGATGAGAATATATACATAATAAAAGGTCTAGGCTACTTCAAGGATAATCTAGATGATATGAGAGAATTCGAAAAGGATCTAGAAAAGCATCGCGACCCCTTGATGAATTATGGCAATAGTGTTGATGATACAATTTTAACACCGCAAGATAACATGCATAAAATGTCTGATTCGGTGCAGGTTGAGAGTGGTCCAGCGATGAAGCACCATGTTTCTACGACACAGTTTCATTGGGAAGGAAATCTTGTTGGTTAGAATGAGCTATACTATGACATTACTGTATATTATTTATTTCACTCCGTGCGAGAAATGCAGTTGTGAAATAAAATTTTGTTCGGTACTCGTGCGAAAAACCTTTTCTAAACTCGTGTGATTGCAACACTCGCCTTCGGCTCGTGCTGCACTCACACTCGTCAGAAAAAAAATTTTCGCACTAGTATCGTAAAGTACTATTTTAACACCGATGCCTTTTATTCTTTAATGTAACATTTTTTTCTGGTATTAAAGATCGTATTGTGGGGTCATGGTGGCCGAATGACGACTCTAGAGCCGTTCGAACTTTATATGACAATATTGGCAAAACAAATTTAGATCTGAATTCGAATAGTAAAACGGAGACAAAAGATAAGTCAGAATTAGAGCAGCTTCGCGGAAATCTTAATATAAGACACATTGATTATTCTTCATCGACGAAACTTCCCGGCGGATTGCATAAATACATTTTACTTCGAGCATTCTGTGGTTCGTAATTTTATTAAGTTAAGAAATATAGTGATCGATAACTTAAAAAAATACTCCATTTTTTCAGTAACAACTTTCGCGGTTATAAGTGTTTTAAGTATTTGGTACAAACGTGAGTTGATCACGAGGAACCCAAATATTTCAGGATTGAGAAGATTTTTCTTGAAAGGACGTCGACCAACGCAAGGAGCCGTCTAGTTTATTTAAACTATTGTAACTACCAATAGTCTCATGAATAAATTTCGTGACAAAGCCAGTTGTAAACGATTGTAATAGTTCTTTCAAGTAGAACACGGGAGTTCCCCAGAAGTCCTCATATTCGCAGAACTCTCGATCTCACCACACTGACAGCCTGACTGATGTCATCGTCGCCAAACGCAACTGTTCATTGGCTACTAATGGTTCCCTATCGCGGGGAAGAACCTGCAACGGCTGTCAAGGTTACGTTGCTCATGCATTGGTAAGGCAAAAGACAGTTTGCATTCGTCACCTACGTAGCAAGGTTGATGTTCTTCGATCAATATCAAATATCAATATAATAATAGTCAAACTGATTTCTGTGGACAAATAAATACTTATACAATTTCCAAATCGGTGATAAACTTTGAAAGTGATCTACGCAACACCACAGAATGCCTGAGATTTACGAAAATTTCCAGACCCTTCAAAACATCGTTGGTGAACCTTCAAACTTATATCCATATACATATGGTAATTGTTAGAAGTTAAAGTTATCCCCTTTCGTTTATGCAGTGATAGGTTAACAGTTGTACGGGAGTTGCATATTGCGTTGTTCTTTGTGGACATTGCCAGGAGCGTTCGATGAATAGTGAATTTAAGATGTTTGTAGTTTGGAGTGAAGTTATGGTTTTGGATCTTGGATGTTTCGAGTTGTTTTAATATTTTCAATTCGTAGGATAATAGCTTTGCAAATATTTCAAATTTAGAAACGATTAAAATAGATAAAAATAAAGGGTTTGATGCATTGTCATTTTGACACTAATTGATATTTCATTTTTTACTGTACTGTTTGGGTTCCCGTGTTGAAAGATAGTTCCTGGGATTTCCGCGTTGGGAGGTGCATCCTCTTGTGTAGTAGAAATTCATCAATGTTTATGATTGAATTACTGCAAGACCAATGTTTATAGAACAACATAATGTTGAAATGTTAGACTTTATATAAAATATAAGTAAAAGTATATGGAATATTCTTGATATATGTTTATGCCTTTTTTATGCTATTTGGCCGCAAGATACATTAGTTTTATGTTTCAGATTTTTCAGGACTTAACATGAATATCTTGAGTCCAAGTCATAGTTCCACTGATTCTCAAGGAACTAACAGCTCCGCATCACCAATGTCCATTTCGTCTTCCCCTCTTCACACACCAAATTACATTACCTTAAGCAATGCCACAGTCATGGGAAATCCACAACTTCGAATTGTGGTGCAACCTGTCGATAAATTCAGATTTCGATATAGATCTGAAATGATGGGAACACATGGAAGTTTATTGGGAGCCAGTAGTACTTCCAATCGTAAGAAGCAAGCACCTACAGTTGAAGTAAACAAACTTAATATATCATTATGTAACTTCCTAATATTATTTACAATTATAATTTATAAAATGTGTGAATGATAATTATTTAAATACTATGTTGTGATTTCTAATTATAGCTTTTGAACTACCCTGGAAGAGCAGTAATTCGATGTACTTTGGTAACATCTGATCAGACACAAAGAATACCTCATGCTCATCATTTGGTACGAAGGGAAGATAATAACGATAGAGATGATCCATATGAAATTGAAGTATCTCAAGAAAATGGATATATTGCATCTTTTCAAGGCATGGGAATTATTCATACTGCTAAAAAACACATAAAGGATGAATTGATAACAAAAATGAAGCTAGAAGCATTGGAAAAGGCACGGCGATCGAATATAGATGCAAATCTTACTATCCGTGAAGAAACTCAGGTACGTAATAAGTTTTTACATTTCACAATTGCATTGATAAGAAACTATATGCTTATCATATTTATTTTTTCTTATTAGTTTGTATTATCTTTATGCTTCGACTGAAATAAGATAATGTTAACTTCAGTAACTATTTAACACTTTTACTATTAACATTTCAGATTAAAATGGATGCTGAGGCAGCACAGAAATATATGAATTTAAATAGCGTCGCACTTCGTTTTGAAGCATTATATTATAACCAAAATGGTGTACTAATACCTCTTACACCACCTGTGTACTCTAATCCTATAAATAATCTGAGTATGTTGCATTTCTCATAATACTTATATAATGTATCATCTTGTAATGATATTTTAATGATGAGGAATTTGCATTGTTTCTGTTACTTAAATAGAGAGCGCCTTGACTGGCGAACTGAAAATCTGCAGGATTGACAAATGTACAAGTAGTTGTGATGGAAATGAGGAAGTCTTCTTATTGGTCGAAAAAGTTGGGAAAAGTAAGTATTTCCTATAGAAAACTATTAGCTTTGTATATAATACTTGATCGTGTCATTTCTGATGCAGAAAATATAAGAATCAAGTTTTTTGAGGTGGACGATGAAGATAAGATGATTTGGTGCGATTATGGACAATTCTCTGAATTAGATGTACATCATCAATACGCCATAGTATTTCGGTAATGGTATTACTATTTCTTAATTTCAAAAAAAGCAATGTACAATTAATTTCAAAGATGCGTTGTAATATTCATATTTTCTCTGGTGCATTAGAACGCCTGCATATAAAGACAGAGAAATAACAACGGTGAAAGAAGTATTTTTGCAATTAGAACGACCTTCTGATGGGGATTGTTCTGACCCCATAAAATTTACTTACAAGCCGAGTGATAAAATGAGAAGTAAGTTTATAACTTCATTTAAACTTAAAGACTCTACAGTTTTCTATTCATACAATTGAGTGTTTTGTTTTTGAGTATTTTGCATATTCAGTTTTCTTGTCCACAGATAGAAAAAGGCTGCGCAACTCGTGCTCAGGAAGTGCAGAATTGTTTCCATCAACACTTCCTCGAACGAATGATGTTTCTGTTATGAGTGATCTGTTTCCATTAAATACAAACTGTATCAGCTCTCACGAGTTGGAAAAATTGATTAACGCTGACAAGTGTGATTCTGAGGAGTTCCAAAATTATTGTAAAAACCTCAACTTGGATAGTAGGCATCAAATCGTTTTTTGTAGAATTATATAAGGTCTATCTTCGTTTTATAACGAATTTGCTTTTTAGTTTATTGTCAGACTCTTCCTCCAAACGATATCACAATGGACACTTCGGGTATGGAGACACAATTAACTGTAGATGGACTTGCCGCAGACCTACCTCGTGTAAGTGTCTTACGTCATGTTTTATTTACTGTTAAAATCATAACATGGACTACATTGTTCATAGTTCAAAAAATGTGCAATTATTAATTAACACAATTATTTCTTAGGACGATGTTAATTTCTGCAAGAACATATTTCTTGAAATAGTCAATACTTCGAAAAAAGAACCGTCAAAGCTGAAGGAAAAATGTATGACCTTATTAAAAGAGAGAACAGCATATGGTGATTCTCCACTTCACTCAGCCCTTCGTCATGGGCAAATCGAAATCATCAAGTACATTTTACTACTTCTCGATAGCGAAGCAGACTTTAAGGCCTTGGTTGATGCACAGAATAGTTCAGGAAAGGTAAACTTTATAACCTACTGCAGTCCTATTCAAAGCTTTGTTAAGCTCCGTTAAAATTGATCATAATACATTAGTGATCATTGAAACATGCAAACTTGTAATCAAGAACTTTATCTTTTAGACACCTTTACATTATGCAGTGATACAAAATCAAGTGGCTGTGACAAAAGCCTTACTAATGCTGGGTGCAGATCCAAATATATGCGATGATCGTGGAGTATCACCATTGCATGCAGCTGTTAAAGGTAAAACTAATGAAAACATTTTTGTTAAATGAAAATCTTGTTCTTTATTGTTCTTTGTGTATTGATAGAAACGATTCCGACTCTGCTATAATTCTCTTATAAATATACATCGTCAGATGCTATTGTGTTGTTTATTAACTAATATAATCATTGTATCTTTTTTTTAGTTCCGGAAGCAGGTCTCTGTGTTGATGCATTA
Source organism: Pachycephus smyrnensis (assembly GCA_030142225.1). Lineage (NCBI taxonomy): Eukaryota > Metazoa > Arthropoda > Insecta > Hymenoptera > Cephidae > Pachycephus > Pachycephus smyrnensis. Next base: position 365,904 of record JARQST010000365.1, read on the forward strand.
TTGACAAAAGACGTAAATATAGAAGCCCGTGACGATGCTGGTTGGAGACCTCTTCAGTTGGCAGCAGAAGCTGGATCTTTACATGCCGTAAAATCACTTGTAAAAGCCCGTGCTGACGTCAATAGCATTGAAATGTGTTATGGTCGTACAGCTCTCCATATTGCAGTTGAAGGAGGACACAAAAGTATTGTTGAATTCCTTCTAAAAGAGGTGAGATTATTTTTCTTGTAACTGTTATAGCTCTCATACTAATTTCAAAATATTTTTGAATAATATTAACAATTCTATATACTTGGATTGATTTGATTTTCAGACTAATATTGACGTCAATAAGGGCAATTTCAATGGCAACACTGCATTGCACAGTGCTGTCGTAAATACTGGAACACGTGCTAAGGAGTTATGTGAATTGTTAATAAAGTACGGAGCTAATCCATCAATTGCCAATCATCATCGAAAATCCATCAAGGTACGTATAAAGTGCTCACGAAATATTCTGTAAATTAATTATTTGTATGCTTCAAAAGACAGGAGGCGTTTCTGTAAAGCCTGAAGTCACTTCCGATGATGAAGATGGTGATGAGGAAAATGGACAAACCTCATTTGATCTTGCACGCAATAAGCCAGATGTAAGTTATCACTCTTTTCAAAATTGAATTTCATTTACAATAACTTCAAATAGTTTAATGATATGGCAATGAAATCATTCTTCTATTCTCTTTATGTCCAGTTGTATCAAGTACTAAGTGGTGAAGGGATGGATCAAATTGAAACATCGAAAGAAGTACGTGTGAAACAGGAAGTCGTGGAAGATTTATCTTGCTGGCCAAGCACTGACGAAATTTTGCGTTTAGCATCTATTCTTGATAAAACGCAAGGCTGGAGAAAACTTATAGAACGTCTAGATTATGGATTCTTGTTGTCTACTTTAGAAGATGAGCACAGCAGCCCTTCACTTACAATTCTAAATTATGCCGATGTGAGTACCAGACATTATTCATAATTGTCAATTTTATTCTGATAATATGGATGCTAATTTTTTATTTCCTACCTTTTTAGTTACAAGGTGACATTTCAATACGATACTTGCGCGAAGTACTGAAGTCATTAAATGAGAAAGAAGCCGTTGCGGTAATCGATGAAATCTTGTCGAATCGTTAATGAAATGAATATAGCAGCGGGAAAGAAAAGTATTTGATCATACTGAACCGTTTAATTACGTAATATTACCACTAATTTCTATGATTGATATATCTACTGCATTAAAATGTTGCAGTTGTTTAGTAAGACTTCCATTTCTTTAAGTTTTAAAATAACATTAGATTTGCACTATTATCTATGTAATTGATCTGAAATCGTTAGTTACCTATTAATTCATACAAAACGCCAATGATAATAATCAGAAATATTAAAAGTGTTGTACAATTGTGTATTGTGTTTAACTAGGAGCAACTAAGATGACGGGTTTTTTCCTCTAATGAATAATTATTCCAAATGTTATTAGATTAAGTTCTTGCATTGTACATAGTTATCATGAAGATAAACATTTTATTATAAACATATTATAAAATACATAATATATTTTTCACTTTAGTTTATACCTTTTACATACTTTCATTAAATTGTTTCAAAACAACTTTTCTCAGTATACTGTACTTTTCCCTCGAATTACCAAAACGCAGTTTTAATTAAAAGGTAGTTCATTCGTGGAATCATAGATCTGTTGAGTGCATCAACCAATCCACGAAGTAAGATTAGGGAGGAAATGAATCTCTTGCCTGGCTGGCTTTAGAAAGTGGACGTATTTGTAGATCCTATACAGGGTATGTTCCGGAACTTACTGACAGTAGGGTAAATATCTATATTATGGATCGTCTAAGGAAAATCACTCTAACCGTGTAAATTCATATAGACAACCAAGGATGCACGAGTGCGCCTATTTCTGACCGGATTAAAACCGCCCAGCCATTGGCTGTTTATCGAGTGGTGGGGGAAACCTATCTATGGTTAAGGTACCCCGGTCATGAATAGGGACATTTACCTTACTGCGAAAGTAGTTACATCTCTCTCAAATACCTATAGATGAACAAGGACACACCCTAGTTAAACAATTCGATTAAAACCAATTTGAAAAAAATTAATCGGAGTGAATCCGATTTTAGTCCGAAAAATAACCTATTGAAATCATTTTTGTTCCGATTGAATTTTTGTCGGAATTAATGGACTTGACACCGATTAGAATAATTAGAACGCTATAAAACATCAGAAAATTCCTTTATTTTATGAGAAAATACCAGAATAAAAATCCAATTCAAAATGATTGGCTACTTGCATAGTAAATCTCCGATTGAACCTACTGTTTTTATTAGATAATAACGATATATAAACACAATTATGTTCACTTACGCAGCCCTCGGGCTCCGCGATCGCTATTCGCGAATTTAATCAAAACGATACATACTGCGCCATCTATCATCGTTAAGCATCAACAATACGTCGTTGGTAGTTCCCTAGCGCTCCTAGTTACTTTTTTGGGCAAACGAATTTTTGTTTAAAACCGCCAAGCAGCAAACTGCAGCAAACGTAGCTAACGGATTTATGATTCAACGAATAAACTACTTTTTAATTAAAACTGCGTTGGGTAATTTGAGAGAAAAAAAGTACGGTATGCTGAGAAAAGTTGTTTTGAACAAGCCTAATAGAAGTATATGAAAGGAGTAATCTGTAGTAAACCAACATCTTTGCACATTAACTGAAGTGTTAATTTCTACGATTTTTTAACAATATTAAATTCTGGTTTCCGAAATGACAAGTATATTTAATTTATTTGATGGTGTGGGAGGACCAATTAAAGAAACCACCTTGATATCTGGTAAGAAAGCAATTATGTATTTAGGTTATACGAATGTTGACTCAAATAATTGTGATATAAAATCTGATATTACTATTTTAAGTTGTTTTATACGGTACTTTTGCATTTACGAACATTAATTTGGCCAATGAAATTATGAATTATTTTCAAGGTGAAATAACTGGGTATGCTGGTCCATTCAAATCAAATACTTTGGGTACAGCAGGTGGGACATCAACTAAACTAAATGGAACAATGGGTGTAAAACCAAAAGGTTTATCTTTACGCTCTATATCTGATATGAATGTTCGACCAAATAGCCCACGACCTACAAAGGTATATAAGGGTTGCAAGGAATATGAGTTTTTGAAGCCAAAATTAACTCAGATAGATGCTTTTGGTTGTCCAATATCACCTCATAACCAGAATAAGTTGCCAAAGGTATTTTTATGTAAATGCTAATGTTACCTATGCTAATGGCCTAGCAAGATACTTTATCCTAATATCATTATGTTCACAGAACCAAAAATGCCAGAAACCTTCATCAGTAAGAAAATCTCCAAAAGTTAATCTTATGAAAAAACTTAATGATAAACATGTTTTCAAAAGCCCATTGGTTCCACAAAAGACTGTAAAGAAAATATATCCTGAACCAGAGGTATTGGCTCCCTTCTACGATGAAGAACAAGAATTAAGTATAATAATTTTTCATATAAGTGTAATTGTTTCAGTATATGAATAAATTGCATATCTAATTAAATTATCATTTTCAGACAATATTTATAGCAGAACATTGGAGGAAGAATACAAGCATTTGACAATAGATTTTATTAAGGCAACATCGCAAGAGGATGAAGGATTTGTATCAGGTAAGAGCAGCCTTGTGTTTAGTGTATATTTCTCAGATAATTATTTTCAATGGAATTCTTCAAAACGGATATATTTTGCGTTTGTCATTAGATCCTGAATTTCTACCTTCACCTGAGAAATTGTCTGTTCAAATGTTCGACGACTTTTCCGATAACGAATCAATCGTCAATTACTCATTGGATCTTCCAGAAATATCAGACGACGACGATGTCGAATAAAAGCATCTAATTTTGTGTGTCCTGTTACTATAATATAATATATGCTAAAAGTGTGTGATTTGTAGAGATTAGTTTTGTACTTTTTTTTTAAATAAAGGAGCAAAATATTGTATATCTTCATTAAGAAATTCATTGCCTTTGTGTAATTGTTTGTTATAGTTCTTTCAAGCTTTTATTCATGCCTCTTATGTTTGAAAAAAAAATGACAGAGCAAATGAATTTTGTAAGTTCATGACTTACTTCAGTTCGTCATTTTATTATTTGAGATCCCAAATAGTATTTTGCTTCAGCCGATTGAAGAATAATGACTTCAAACGAAGTCGTAACTGTCATCGCAGGAATGCCAGAAGACTTGGTATTTGCGCATGCATGTTACATTGCTAATAATTTAGCGGAAATGTTACCGAATTTCCATTTTCATAAAATCTGCAAGAAGAAAGGCTTATGGGAGGTACCAGATAATTCAAATTGGGGAAAATTAAATTTTATAACTCATATTTAATATTGATTATTTAGCCGTGGTTAGAACAGATCTGTAAGAAATATAAATGGTCTCATACAAAATCGCCCTTGATATGGCGTGAGGTAGCAATGCGACATGGAAATGCCACTTATATTGGAGGTGCCAATGAATTTTGGGAATTTATATATGAATGTTACGGTATAGATTCGTGTTTATCAAGAGACGAACTTAAAGCTCTCAAACTTGATATTCTGGAAGTATGTTAATAGATGAAACTTAACGTACATTTTTATCATAACGTATCTCATTATCAATAGGCATACGTAGTTGAGAATATGATAGCAAGTTCCAAAATAAAACAAAAACGACATTGCATCACAATAATAGGAGCGGGTAGATCGTTATGTCCAGATCTAGTAGCTCAATTAGTATTGATCAAAGAATTATGGCTGTACTGTGGTATTATTATAAAACTATATGATGATCCAGGTCACTTTTTCAAAATAAAGGAAATTGTTAAAGATACTTCAGCAGTTGGAGGGGGTTTATGTGCCACAACAATTGCACAGAGCATGTCAAAAGCTTTGGAAGATTCTGACATTGTTTTGGTATTGGATCATTTGATAAGGTGGCATGAATTTAATAATTAATTTCAATCTCGTATTCATATTAGAAAATAATTGCAAGCTTTTATAATTTCTAGAGAAGATAATGAATTATCAGAGAACTGGTTGAGTCGGAATCGCATGGCTATAATTAAGCTTGCAGATGAAATAAATGAAGAAGCATCTTCTGATTTGAAAGTAATATTTTGCTCTACTGGCCCCACATGTTTTTCTGCTGCTGTACTCCTTGAAGCTGCTCCAAAATTGAAGAAAACTAATATCGTGGCAGTGAGTGCGCATTACGGTCTGGAGATTTTACATAGCTTAACAGAACCATTTGACATGCCGTTGAGGGAATTTTATTGTCCTCCTGTGTGGGGTTTTTTAGGTAAATACATAAAATAGCATAGTATGTTATATGATAAAAATAATGCACACTAATTTTACAGGTGTTAATCAGTATGTTGATATTTATCATATAATTCAACAGCATGAAGTGTACAAGCCCAACAATAGGGCATTCAAATTTAGTAAGGATTCAACCTTGCCGCTAGGTACAAAACATACTGAATGCAGATGGTCCTTTTATATGGCACATGATGCAAATCCTTATGAAAATCTTGCTGCTCGCAAAGTACACACTTGTAGATTCTTGTTTTGTCATGTTATAACTAAAGGGTTTTGAAATGCATACCATAATTTTAGGCAAAAGCAAGTTATCTAGTTGGTCGTACAGAGGATTATCAGAAATGCAAAGCTATTTGTGACTTACTACAATTGTGGTATGATCATGATAATGACACAGGAGAAGAAATTATTACTTTAGGAATTTGTTCAGATGGTTAGTCTATTACTTAAGGACTTGGTAAACATGGTACATGAGTGTTTTTTAAATACTTTTAGGTACTTTTGATATACCAAAAAACATATTTTTCTCTCAACCAGTTTACTTGAAGACTTTGCAAGATAAATCTCGAATCTGGGTACCATGCAAAGATTTCCCCATGCCAAATCATCCTTCTTGGACATTCAAAAGTTTGATCACAACCGCTGAAACAATTTCGCAACAAATGATTTATTCAAAAGAACCTACCACTTTATGAATAAGCAATATACAATTTTTAATTGGTAGCTATTATTTCTTTTATCACTAGACGTTGAAAATTTGAAATGAGTTTTGTTCAATGCTAGAATTGTTGGTAACTTATCATAAGAACACATACGAGGATATGAGTATCAGCTGATAAAATTATATTCTTTTAGGTTATGGCACATTTCTTTGTCAAAATAATATACGTCTGATCTCATGCCGGTTTGATATTAATAAATACGTCAATTAGAGATACATTTTGCCATACTGTTGTTGTAAGTTTAATCCTGTTTTTATAGAGAAGTACAATGGCATCAGATATTGGATTTGAAATAGATCAAGATCTTGCAAAAAGGCTTTTAGTTGAAGGAGGTACTTTGGTACTTTTAGATGTTCCATGTGGAACAGATTTTGGAATCGATTTAAAATCCTGGAACACGGGTGAGAATTTCAAAGGTGTGAAAATGATTCCACCTGGATTTCATTATGTCCATTACAGGTGCATATATCCTTTTTTTAATCAGATATTTGTGTTGCGTATGTAGACCAATTTCTATGTAATATACATGATTTAATTGTTTTTTTTTACCAAATGGTAGTGCAGCAAATGATTTTGGAGAATTGGCTCCACGAGTTGGGTTTATCCATAACTTTAAAAAGTCAGAATTTGTTGTCAAACGATGGGATTTGCAAAACGAAGACATAAGATCAGAAGGTAAGAAGGAGTATTTAAAATATATTATATCAAATGGAGGAAGTGTTTATATATGTTTTGTGTTTACAGTGGTTCCTGAAGAAATAATTCAAAGACTAAAGGATAACATAAAAAATCTTGACAGATATCTTGGACCATATCCTTATGACATATGGAAAGAATGGAAGGAATTAATAAATCATATTGATGATTCAATAGTACAAAGATGTGCACCTATATGCGGGTATGTAGTCATTGATCCTTGAAAAATACTATCATGTCAAACAGTTTTTACAAAACTAATTTTGTTATCACAGTTTTGTACGTTCAGCTCTAGAGTTGGAAAACTGCAATGACGCATCAAGACCAAGAGGTGGCGAATCAAATAAAAAGCGACAACGAACAAGTGGACTTTCGATAGAAGAGAAAGAAGAATTATTGCTACCTCACTTAAAACCTGTACCAGGTACAGAGCTTAGATTGACCGAACTACCTGAAAAACATTATCCAGATGGAGCTTCTCCTACTGAAATTACACAACACTCTCTTGACACCAGTTACACTTTAGAAACGTTACTAACAAAATTAAAACAGTAAGTAAAATTATCAGTTATATAAATACTGCATTTTTGACAAATAAATAGAAATATTTTATATATTTCCAGACCCATGGAATTAATTGGTGAGATGCAATTAGCTTTTGTATGTTTTCTCGTTGGACAAAGTCTCGAAGCTTTTGAACACTGGAAACGACTCGTCTCACTAATTTGTGGCGCAGATGCAGCAATCCCAACTCGACGTTCTATTTATGTAGAATTTCTAAGTGCACTAGAGGTCCAATTGTGTCACGTACCTGAAGATGTTCTTTGTGATATTGTAGCCAGCAACAATTTTGTTTATCACAATCTCCGCAAATTGTTCGCCAACATCGAAATAAGCTCGGAAGTGGATGGTCGTTTAAAATCTCAGGCCGTTAGGATGCGCGACAGACTTACTAGCAAATTTCAATGGGATTTTTCTGACTTGCAGGATGAAGATGATGAGGATGCACCAGTAGTAGTAACGTTTGATTAATATTAATTTTATTCATTGGATTTATTACTCCAATATTTTTAAACAAATATATAAAGTGTACAACTATAAAATCTTTTACATTTCATATTATCCTAATACACTATGCAATGTTGTAGTACTAAAGTGAAGCATGGAATAAGTTTTTAGTAACAGCTGTTTTGGTAAATTTATATTGTGAGCCTCGTAATATATTTACTGATATTGTTACTGGAACCTGTTATCAAAAACAAAAAACATTAGTATTTATAAAATATTGGATTTATAAATTGTCGGAATAATAACTTAACTTACAAGATACTGTCATCCAATATTTCTACCATCTGTTCCGTTGTAATACCGGGACCTTCAATGATTAAATCATCCAGGGCTGGCTGGACGCATGAATTCAAGATATTGTCGTCTGTCTTAGCTTCTGGTATTTTGTTTAAACAATTCCATGTTATATTAGCCCATTCTGGCCAAGATTCTTGTGTATAAACAAGATCAGTGTGTGGAGCAGTGTCCAATTTAAGCCAATTGGACATATCCGCCTGACATTTATGAGACCATGGATTTTCCCTGAGAGATATTACACTAAGACTTGAATTTATTAATGGCGTAAAATCAAAGCATTCTAACTTATTATCACTGAATCCCAGCGCGGTCAAATTCAGTTTATTGCTAAATACCATTGGTTCGATTTGTTTAATCCGATTATCATTAACAATTAAAACAACCAAATTTGATAGATTTTCAAACCATATAGCCTTGAGAACTTCTAACTTATTTTTACTCAAAGTCAACATTTTAAGTAGCTTTAAGTTATGAAAAGCTCTATCCTCAATTTCCTTCATTTCGCAACCAAAAAATGAGACAATAAGTAATTCTTCATGCTGAGCGAATACTCCTTCCTCGAGCTTTGAAATCTTTGTATCGATGATGTTTATCGATGTTACTGGAATTTCTTCCACGGTTTGGTTAATCCCATTTATGGTGGCTTTATAATCCTTTACGTTGAAACATTTATACCAAACTCCTGGCAGAAATTCATTTTGAGTCGAAAACCGATAAATACAGGATGCCGATGTGGACGAGAAGATACTCAAGAAAGCCACTACTGCAAGATACCTCTTCATATTGCGTGCGCTTAGAGACTGAAATGATGTGCAGTCGAAATAGAATTTATATGAATTAATTCTACATGTATAAACAAACATTATTTGCACGCAATTCGTGCCATGATCGGTGATAACGATGCCAAAGATCGTGACCTGAAATAATTTTATCCTGCAGTTGATGCATTTCGATAAGAATGTGCAGGAATCAACTTACGTTGTATGTATTAAAAAATACGCATCTTCTGAAAAATTACGTCGTTTGCTGTTCACGATATTTTTGTGAAAATGAGGATAAAAACAGCCTTGGACGTAAAGAATCTATAATCGTGATGCAACAGTCGGGAGCTAAAAGATTTATGATTTTTCTTAACAACAAAAAAGTATATGCATATACCGTGTGCAATTATTATTAATAATGATATCTCAGATCTGGGGTTGGCGTAATCGTAAAGCGGAAGTACTTATTGATCAAAGTACAATAATAGCTTAAAAATAATAACTGACATACACTTTATTGTTATGGAAGTAAACAATTTTTACATTTATATCTACTTTTACTTTTTTGTAGTAGATATCTCTTAATGGCCTCGTGAGTCGTGCGTCCCTTTTCATTATAGGTGACATCAAAGAGGGATGTCCATAATATAGGTTCAGGCATTGCAAGGTCGTATTCGTCCACATTCTCTAAACGTGCTGATTTTTAGCAAAATTACTACCGGAACAGTTATAAGCCTTAACCCATTCCGTTAGCCTCTCCAGGATTTTCAGAATCTGTCATTTTGTTATGTGTCTAGTATAGTTATTGTCGCTAGTGGTGAACATGTACTTTAAACCTAGACTCTGCAAATATAATTTTTTTTGCGTATACTTCAGACTGAACTAATGTAAGTGGAATGAATAGTACTTATACTATTTGTATTAAAACAATTAAAAAATTGGTATATCGCCGATTGCGATTGTCAGTGGCAATGTCGAAGATCATGACCTGAGGTACTTTTGAAATATATCATCGTATGTAACTAGGTGAAAGTGTGATGATGCTGACACGATTTTGCATACGTTGTTAAGAAATGCGCATCGATAATTAATAATCAAAAATTAGTTAAATTATTTAAATTTACCTTAGGTAATATGCATATACCTAAAAGTTATTTTATTCTTGAATGAACAGGACTATATGGATAGGATGTGATTAAAATATTGTGACAATTAAACAAGACCTTTTAGTCGTTTTACAGAAGAAAAAAATGATAACTTGGTTGTACAAAACGCTAATTATTTTCCATAAACAATATATTATCTTTCAGTTTTGTTTCGGACGCTGACCTTTACAACAGTATAATTTATGTACATAAATTCAAAATATATGTAATTATGATACGAATTTCTTAATCTTCACAATCTCTAGTATTCTCCTGAATAACCAATTTATTCATTTTCTCATCAGCGCACGCATTAAATGTTGTTTCATTAACATCATCAAATGATTGATCAGCAGCGCATTCCTTATAAACATCATAGCACTTGTCGCAGGCTATGTACCTGGTAAGTTGTTTAACTTCTGTTTGCTTAACATCTGTTACATTGTTCAACCACTCAGTAAGTTGTGCGCGGCACTTCCATGTCCAGTTGTTGAAATCCAAACCAATGTGTCTCAAATGCATCAGTGCTCGTAATTTTGGCATATCTAAGCATTGCAGCTTATTATCACCAATATTGAGCATCACCAGATTAGGAACATTAACGAAGACTTCAGGCTCAAGCACTTGCAATTGATTTTCGGCGACAGATAAAGCCTTGAGATTCGTGAGACTTGCGAACCAAACAGCTTTCAAAGTTTGTAAATTATTCTTGTCCAACATTAGTATCTTGAGATTGATCAGACCTTCAAATGCATGGTCGTCTATTTCAGTTACTCCGCAGTCCTGGAATCCAAGATCGATCAGGATGCTTTTGTGACTTTCAAACGACCCATTGGTGATCTTCGGCACGGGATAGAGTTTGAACGTCACCCCTGTTGGCTGATCTGTACTAATTTTTGCAATACTTTTTCGGTAATCCGTACTCCGAAAACAAATGAAATGTTTGTACTCTGTACCATTGTGGTTCATTGTTTGCTTAACACAGTATCCATTTACCGAGGCTAAAAAGCCCATGAAGGCAATGACAGCCAGACACCACCGAATCATCTCGATTTATAACTAAAGTAAAATCGAAGATCTTGAGTATTTATGCAGTTCTTATCGGTCAGAGCGGTTTACTTGCGTAACATTTGATTTTACATTCTGGAAGAATACAAAGATAATAAATAACTATATTTATCAGCCATAGTTGTAAATTTTATTTATTCGAGTCGGCTAATTATTTTTGACTTAATATTTACGATCAAGTAATCGTTTACATTGGATAAATAACCATACGATCTACATAAGGCATTAATAATATTCCGCTCCTGCAGAAATTGTGAATAACTACATACATGCGTCCCTCCACGTAGTGAACACGAGATTCTCGAATATTACTATAAAATAATTTGTCTGATTGTAAATAGCGTAAGATGATGAACGTTTATCATCAGTTCCACAAGCTACTATATAATACAAAGTAAAATTCACGTTAATCCTGAATAGCGCATGTGTTTCAGCTCTTCGTGGCACACTTTCAATCGATACATCTATTCGACGGCAGTTACAAAAAGTACACATTACGAAAATAAATTACAATTACGGAAAATAATACTTAATTCTATTTACAAATAGTTTATCTCTAATGAACGGGAATCGCATAAATTATATTAGGAGAACGTAGTTTAACTTAAATGAAAACCATCTAAGTGAAAAGTATTTCATTCTTCAAGACCAAACATTCATAGTTAACTGAGTGTCCATGAGGAAAGGCTCGTGTTATTTTTTAAAGTTTTACTACCGTCCATCTTCATAGTTAACTGCATATACTCCTGATACCTGAAGCATAAACCGTATTGACTTACTCACATAAGGCAAACGTAGCTTTTACAATAATAGTTCCTGAAACGTACCAGATAAAATATGAACGATCAAAAAAATGAATACGAGCATATGAGAGTGTTTGGAGGTAGAAGAATTTGAGTGAGAAAGTCCGAGGAAGATGTTTTGATTGACCGGACCCCACTCGGGAATGCTTCGCGTTTTTCGCTTCATCCAAAAGAAACCTTTCATTCGTAACTGTTTCTTTAATTCTAAACCAACTTCATCCCTTATACGTTGATTGTAGTTGTTAAGCCACTGTCTCTGTAACAGGTTTAAAGATATTACATTAAGGATAACTAAGAGATTGAAAATTAATAAAATAAAACGACTTACATGCGCTGGACTCAACATATTCACATCAATCAATTTGGGTTCATAGGGTACAAGAGTGGCGTCTCTGAATTCTAAAAATTTCTGCCCTCTGTAAGCCTGAAGTGGGATGACATCGTTAGATAAATGGTAATTGCATTTTATGACAAAAAAATATATACTCACAGGTTTCTCTGAAGGCACAACCTCGAGTATATTTTCTAATCTAACACCAAAATTTCCCTCCTTGTAATAACCAGGCTCGTTCGAGAAAAAGTATCCTGGCTTAAGTTCTACAGTATTACATCCAGAAGTTGATGTTCCTCCCACATACGATATACTAATTGGCGCTGTTAACACATACTCATGGATATTTGTTGCTGTTTGTAGATGTAGATTGTATGAGCGCATAATAATGTAATACATACGTTCATGAACGGAGAGGAAGTGGCCAATTCCATGGCCAGTTCCATGTAAATAATCATGACCAGCACTCCATAAGGGTCCTCTCGCAAGTGCATCCAATTGGTCTGTTCTTAAATCACTTGGAAAAACCAGGGAAGCTAATTGAATGGATCCTATCAATACTCTCGTATATGCCTTTTTTTGTTCTTCAGTAGGTTCTCCAAAATGAAGCGTACGAGTTACATCCGTGGTACCATCTAAAAAATTGTCCTCATATTGATCTGTTTGTGCTAAAATAGTTGATACCTTATTGATAATATTGAATGACACCGTACCCAAATACTGTCCACCAGAATCAACAACCAATGTAGAAGTTTTTCCAATAAGTATATTCGTAGTGTTCACAGGTTCATAGTGCGGCTGCGCAGCATGTGCACCATAACCAGCTATCGTAGGAAAAGAGATGCCTTTGCTTAAATCTTGTTCAAGACGAAATTCATTCGCCACTCTAGCTACTTGCATCTCATCCCATCCGGCAGAGTCGAGTTCAATTTGTTCCTCCATATATGCCAAAAAGTCACACATGGCCACGGCATCTCTGATATGTGCCCTTCTCATACCTTCAGCTTCAACCTTGTTCTTCTCAGCACGAAGGGCGATGACAGGAGAAGGTTTTGCTAGTCTTTTTTCAGCAGGTATCTAAAAAATTTAAACGAAACATTATTCCAATTTTTTAAAATTCATGTCAATCATTCAGATTTCAATGGTTCTTCAACTAGTGGTGACTCCTGTACTTCAAGACACTCTAGATCTAACGGATGAGGATTGGAAGGCAAAAGCCGTGCTCCGCAGTTGCTGATGCCGCGGGCGCCAAGGCGTCCTGTGTCTCGGGAGAGTAGAATTTCGAAGAGCTCTCACGACGGCGACACGTGGCTAAACTTTCTCCCGACAAGTCTTCGTTTCTCCTAATGATTATTTCGTGTCTATACCTTCGATGAAGGTTAGGCCTATCTAGCCAGACGTAAAACTAACTCCTAGATCGGATTATCGCTCGGTCTACGTCTATGGGGGCGTGTCAGCACGTCACGCGGGGATCAAGCTAAGCTCAACAAGCTCCTCGGGGCCAGGATAACATAGGAGTGAAGGGGTAGCTAAACCTAGGATTATCGCGTCTAAATCTCACAGCGTATACCTGCTTCGCGAGTTTTTTCCCTATGCATCGATTGATAGAAGAAACCCTGAGCAAGTTTTATGACAAATTGTCAATTAGATGATATAAAAAATGTTCATTGTTTATTGTTATTATATGTGAATAAAGGAATTTACCGCTGAAAAGATTGCTTTGGATGCTCCTTGAGCATATCCACAGGGCGATGGTAACCAGACAGTATCCCAGACTTGTGATTTTGTACGCAGGTCGTACCAAATGGCCGTGTAATTGTGTCGTCTTCGTGAAAGAAAGGTAATAAGAAAGTTATTCGTTGTTCTTCCATTCGAAACATGCAATTGCACGCTGTTTAACGTTCTATCAGAAATTTGCTTCCCGATTACAGTGGAACGTTAAACGCTGCTTTCTCTCATTGACTTAAAAATCGGAAATCGTTTGCACGATTTCCGCGCCTTGCTGTATCTAGCTTACGCACTTGACGCAATCTGCATGAAAACAGGAGTCCGTCTTTAGATGCATGTCGACGGATCGCAGAAGTTTGTGACGAGGTGCGTAGAGGTCAATAGAACCATGAGTGATCACTGCGTAGGCTCTAAGAACTGGAGTGTTGGGAAGATCGTAACCACGAATGTTGAACAGCCAGGCGATTTCATCAAGAGCGGTGATCACGAGAGCGTCGGCAACCACATCCTCCATTTCTAATCGAACTTGCTTGATCTTTTCTTGCCAAGGTCGGCCTGCGTATTCTTCCTTCAGGGGATACGCTGCGTATACGTTGTAAGTTGGTCGATCCACCTGCCAGACCAAGTCCACCAGGTTGTTATGGACCGGGACCAATCTTACGGATGAATTCGCTGGACATGAATATGATGGTTAGTAAGAGATAGACAATAGGCCGCGGGGAATGCCTTTATCTTTGTTATATGGTTAATAGATATCCGTTACACAAAAATGAATATGAGAACTCAGTTTTAATATTTTTTGCTGGATTAATATAACGAATTAGCTTGCTTTTTCTTATTACCCAGTTCATCCTCCCATGATTCCCATGTAAAAGCAGGAACTAAGGTTGGATCTGCGCCAATTATTGTACCAGGATGGTTTCGGAATTCGTATTTCAGCCACTCTGGTATTGTAGGAACCTAAGAATAAACAGCTTCAAGGAAACATTTATAAGAAACAATAAAGACACGTGTTCTCTAATTTCATATGGCGTTGATTTTATTATCTCTCTACTGTTCAAAATGGTTTAAAATGCATGATTGTAGTTTTTAACCCTCTATGGGCCCGTGTAACTTTCAAATCACATACTACTACTATATTTATTTATTATATACTCTGTCTTTATAGGTTGATTTTGTTGATTTTACGTTGTAGACAGAATTTTTTTTATAGTCATGAAAAAAATTCGGCCTATAGAGAGTTCCATTATAGAAAATAAGAATGCATTAGAAAAACTTTAAACGTGGGAAAAATCATGGATTGCTGTGCTTTGGTGCTCTTTTCCTCTTTTACATTACTTCTCTCTGACTACTACTTAATTATTCTTATTTGTTGATTTTCCCTCTATATTGTCTTTTCTCGTACCAAAATGGTGACTCTCCCCCCCTCCTCCTCTTACAAGAAAATTATTTTTTGGTTGAATAAAAAAACCACTCAGAAAGTCCATCTTTCCAGGCCTCCCATACGGAGTACAGAAGGTGAACGATCATCGATGACTGAAAACTTGAAACAAGTCAAGTTTCCGAGTCGTCCTCACGCTCAGGAAAGAGGACTATTCCTCCTCATCGTGGCTGCATCAACTCCACTTTTGAGTAGAGAGAATGTGAAGATATACTACAGAAATGATCCTGTGAAGTATGATCTTAATTTGACAACGCTTTTCTACCCAATATCTATCCTCGACTGTGCTGTTTAGTGTACGAGATTCATACGATGCGCTCGCCATCTATCCGCCAGCATAAGAACTGTAAGTGGTATTATGGCTTCATAGTGTTGGAATCAATGCTATTTTTACATACGTGAACACAACTTCTCTTAATGTCAGATATATGCATAGCATGGAGCATATCGCTAGAAAAATTTATTTCAGATATTAACTTACACCATTGCGTCCTTGCTTCATAAGCATCCAATTGCAATCTAATTGATTATCGGCCTGAATGTGGTATCTTCCATCGGTCCAAAGAACGGCTTTATTCAATGTTACTAAAGCATCCCCCGCACTGCCATAAAATCCAGTGAGAAATTCCCTTCTCATGTCACGCGCCGATACTGTCTCACTCTAGGAATAAATGATATGGATTCATCGTAACACAATCACAAATTAGTCAAAGAAAAATTTTTGTTAGACAACAAAATATCGGCACAAAATCAAGCAAGTGATGAATTCAATTATCATCCAACATTCATTAATATTAGTATATCAAACTATTGACAATTCGATTGAATTGTTTGTCAGATAGATGAAAAAACAAGTTCCGTCAAACAAGTTCATCCTGTGAAAATACCTCTAAAGGGCCATGAAGGCCATGTGGTAACAATCCCACGGTCTGAAAATTCAAGAAAAGCCTCCAATGAAACATACGAAGAGAATGGATACCGTGGTTAAAATAATACCAACGGTATTCAAAACCTTTACGTCTTTAACCAATATAAAAGTATATTTGCACAAATATTTTAAAAAAAGATGAACAATATTTTCGTATATACATGCCTGGTGATCGTCATCCGACGTGACGATGTATCCATCGAGTGGCGGACCTTGAACAGCCGTGACACGAACCATTTCTGAGCGTAGTTGTCTCAGCCTCACAGTCGTATCCACTCTGTTAGCCGGTTGATCATCCCCATCAGAACTGGATGAGCAGTGAGTTCTTGGAGAACCATGATAATTCAGTGGAGGCTCCGAAATACGTTGTGCGCTATGGGTCGATATAAAACCTAAAATAAGTGAAAATTAAGAGAATAAAATTTGTTTTAAGGATAACAAATATAATCTAAAATAAAACAAAAATTTCTGGAGGCGCCGGGTATCGATCCCGGTACCTCTCGCATGCTAAGCGAGCGCTCTACCATCTGAGCTACGCCCCCGATGATATTTGAGAAAGCCTACGTTTTCCAGTATGACATTGTCCATTTCGTTTCACTTAATTTGTCACTTGTACACTTTATGCTTCCCTCGTACTAGGAGCGCATACTAGACGTGGAGGATACGTAAATGGATTCTTGAGCCGTCAACACTTATTCTAACCGTCTTGAGAGAATACTATAAGTAACCACTAGAACTGTGTACTTTCTAAACTCTGGTTAACGTACTTGAAGATTTTCTGTTCGAATGACAATCCGCCATTGTGGAAAATTGTCATGTTATACAATCCCAAAGAAACTTTTCTCGGTTTTTAGTTTCGTACAAGACGTGGATGATTTACGGAATAAAACATATCTAGTAACAGTTAGCGTGTCTTTTGCGAATGATGCAAATAAAAGCAACCTTCATATTTTTTTCTCATATCTCAGTTTTAAAAATCTCTAAAATCGTTACTATAATCCTCAATCTTATACCCCAGTCATCATAACCAAGGAATCCATCAGAATTACAATATATCCCATACAAAAATCCAGAGGGTGTGCTGAGTGGTGTATGTATAGTAGGTGAACATATGACAGGTAGAGGTTGAAAGTACTGAATGCGTAGCGATTCATTAATCACTAGCAATACATTATATGATTTTATCTCGGAGCAATGTACTATGGTAATAAATATATTCGAAAGTAGCGTCGAGTGTATTCCTGGGAGTAATATACGACCAGGCGAGTATAATACAGAGCGTTTCAAATGTCGCAAATAGATAACCTACACAAAACTGTCATCCACACTAGAGCATTGTGGGGTGCATATGCAAGATAAGTTTCTGTATTTATTTGAACATATATATATATATTACATGCTATAGCTACAAACTACATTCTTCAAAGACATGTTCTCCTGTTAGATTTTAGTCGCAACGCGTGGCGCCACGGTCCGTCATCATCGGACACGATCTGGCAATGCACGTTGCAGGGCTTCTACTACAGTCAGTTGCGTCATTATGTGTTTCTATGTTGGCGACCTGCCGTCGGATTTAATTGGACTGAATTATTTTCCCCTAGGACAGGCGAGGAGTACTCTCCGCAGATAGCATCGCGTATTGATGATAATTCGGTAAACTTCCGCAAGTGATATTACATATATATATGTAGATATAGAAACACGTAAGCCATTCCATGCTCGTGACTATTGTTAAACTTTTCTGATACAGGAGTTATGAAACATAACCTCGTAATGTCTGCAAATCACTGTTCGAGCACAACACGATATCGGGTAATTTCATGTAATGATACAGATTACGCACTGATGGTGCAGCTTCGAATGATATTTTTAATTTTGTACAGGGTGGAAAATTATACATACGTACGAGTCATGATAAATCATGTTTATCCTTGGAATCATGAAGTGAACGTTTAATCCATTAGTTTTCCTTGGGTATGGGATTTAATGACTTGTGCAATCTTACAAGACACACTCTGTATGCTGACTGCGTATTTTTTTGTTGGTCTAGGTAAAGTAGTAGACAGCTGATCTGCGATATTTAGGAGCCAATGGGAAGCAGTTATTAGAATTGGAATTAGAACTAGTATGACCATGTTAAATTTTTCATCCCGTTATATTTTTTGATTGATATAAATAGCAATGATTATATATCGTAACAATAGATATTCCAATTGTCGTTAGAAGAATATTTTATGTATTTACTTCGTCATTGTTGTGTAATGTCCGGTTGTTAGGCGCGACTCTTCATTGCTCACACATTGGTCAGTAGAATATAAAAGGTACGGGTCGTGAATTCCTGCGGCATATACAAAATGTGGTTTGCAAAGTTCATAGTTTGCTCTTTGGCTATAAGCTGGACCAGTGCCGTTGAGGAAGTCCAGGTGGACATTCCTCTGGGTTCACTAAAGGGTTTTAAAAGTACTACGGTGGTGCAGAACAAACCATATTATAGTTTTAAAGGGATACCATATGCGAAACCAAGTGTCGGTGATAACAGATTTAAGGTAGGTACTATCTGCATACGTAAACATGAAGGATTTTTTTCTTTTGGAATCATTTGAAAAATTAATAACTTCTCCTGTGAAGTCGTCTGAACCGATAGAACCTTGGTCAGGAGTTTACGATGCCACTAAGCATAAATCCACATGTGTGTTTTATTGCATGCTGAGACAAGGTATAATGGGGGATGAAGATTGTCTCTATTTGAATATCTACACACCGGATATAAATAAAGACGCTGGCAAGGCTGTCATAGTAGTTTTTCATGCTGGTGCTTTTAATGGGGGTTCTGGTGACGATGAAATTTACGGTCCAGATTTTTTAGTGGAAAATGACGTAGTCCTTGTTACGTTGAATTTCAGACTTGGTGCACTAGGTAAGTTCGTACCAATGGACGAAAAGTTAGGATTCGGTCGATAATGTTGTGTTATTGTATACAAAAATTGTACCGTTTTTTTAAAAGGATTTTTAAATACGGATGACACAAACGCGCCAGGTAATGTTGGGCTCAAGGATCAAGTAATGGCTCTGAAATGGATTCAGGAAAATATTCAAAATTTTGGAGGGTGTCCCTACAGAGTTACCCTCCTTGGACAGAGTTCTGGAGGTGCTTCTGCTCAGTATCATATGTTGTCTCCTATGTCTCAAGGTTGCCTCCACTTATTAGTATTGTCGATTAGATTATTTTCTTAGATTTTAATTAAACGAGACTTTACAGGATTATTTTCCCAAGTTATTATGCAAAGTGGATCAATCCTAAGTAGCTGGTCGTTTACCTACAAACACAAAGAGTTGGCTTTCAAATTGGGAGAACTTCTTGGCATACACACAAGTGATACCACCGAACTGGTTAATAAACTCAAAGAGAAGTCGGCCACAGAGATAGTAGATGCCAGTGGTCAACTCATGAAGACTCTGGTAAATAATTAATTCAGAACCGAATGAATTTATTGAGTGTTGGGAGGTCCTTCGGTATTTTTAATTTCTTAGAATACTTTAAATGGACACATGCACGCTTTCGTACCGTCGATTGAAGCTGATGTAGGTCAGGAGATTTTCCTACCTAGCGAACCCTGGGATTTAGTAAAATCTGGAAAAATCGCTGATATTCCAGTGATCGCCGGTATTAACGCTGACGAGTGTATGATGTTCACTAAACGTGAGGAACGTTATATTACCAGACTTGAAGTATTTCAAGAGTATACATACGTAATATAATTTTTAACATCATACAATTTTTACAGAAATGTTACAGAATGCGGATTACATAAATGCGAATTTTGATAAGTTCGTACCTGACGATCTGAACATCACTGATCCGTCACGCCTTAAAGAAATCGGCGAATCCATTAGATCATTTTATCTCGATGGCAAAACGGTCTCGGAGGATACTGTTCAAGAATTCTCAAACGTAATTGCATTGCTTTACATCGACTGAATCTAAATTGCTTTTGGCAGGACTCCAAATTCCATGACAGAAATATTGACCTAGAAATGATTGCATTTGGATTCTGCATTACCCTAAGTTCTCGCATACAATGTTATTGCTTCGCGACAGGACACTTAAATACAATTATGTTCTTTTTTGCAGATGCTGAGTGACATCTTTTTCAATTATGGAGTTCTCATGTCCACGAAGATTATGGGGTCGCGTATAACGTCGCCTGTTTACTATTATATGTTTACATATGAGTCGCCACTTGGACTGATGAAGAATTTTAAAATATTTGATGTGGAGAACGGTAGGTTATTTCAATTTCTGAAAAATATCAAGAGGAATAATTTTATTTTTTTTTTATATATAGGAGTATCACATGGGGACGAAATACTATATGAGTTTTATTCGTCAGCTTTCAAAAATGTGCATCAACAGGGATCACCAGCTGAGACTGTAATGAATGAATTAACAAAGCTATGGACTAACTTTGCCAAGGAGGGGTAAGAATTAAAATATTTTTTTGATTTTATAATTTAGAAAATAATTTGTCTGATATTGTGTTTAGCAATCCAACATCAGTCATGGATAACTATGTGACAGTCAATTGGGAATCTATGGGCAAAGATGATAATTATCTGAATATTAATCAGAACTTAAAGATGGAAAAACATTTCATGAAGGACAGAGTCCATTTTTGGGCTGAAATATACAAGGATGTACTTGGTGATTACTCTAAATTGTTCTAATAGCATGTAGCTATGAAAAATGGCAGCACTTTTTATTTTCATTTCGTTTTATTTTTACACAATTGTACTAACTACATAAAGTAGTGGAATTTTTCATTAACCGTTATGTATCTCCTTTTACGTACTACAGTAAAATACTTCAAGAGTAGTTTATCTTATTATAGTAATGCATAGTAATAATAGTAATAAACTACTTATCAAAGAAATATGAAAATTTAGTGTAATTGTTTCTCATTGAAATCGTTCTTTTTATAAATTATTTATAATCAATGAAACCTCTGTTACCGTCATGTTTCTTCTGCGTTAAAATTTTTTTATCATACGGATGCTGCAGCTGTTGGTTCGCCACTCACTTTACTGTTCTAAAGAGATCAGGATTTCAGGATCACTTCAAAGTGTCAGAATTACCTACATAGCGTTCAATACAGCACACAAGGTGTTCTACAGATAAGTTCACGTCAGCATGGACAGTCATTCGAAGTGCCTTCCCGCATTTTAAATTTGCAACATAGCAAAAGTCAATTTACTGGAGAAAATTGAATCTCGTCAAGGACTCTTCCCGATTACCGAAGCATCGAGCATATCGCCAATCCGATACTGCGAATAATTCGTTCCGGAAATTTGTCAAGTATTGTGTAATATTTTTCTTTTTTTTTCGCCAATTCTTAATGGGAAATTCAATATTCGCCGTGACGACAAAGTATCCGTTCATGAGGAATAAGAGAAATCAAGTGATGCTTTTAGCATCATCATTGAGTCAAAAGGAAGTAGATAGATCCATTATAGGTTTCGCTTTCTCAGCTGTGTCTCACGTTGCTATTACTGCTGTCGTTTGTTCGCCACTCACTTTCATGTCTCGAAGCTATCAGGTTGCCATAATAACGAAGAGTTTGATAAGTACCATGAACTCGAGTTGATTGGTACCACCGGTTGCTGCGCTAACTCAATGTGATATAACTCAAGGAAAAATAACAATAAATTATTACGTAAAATTAAGAATTTTCCGAATATATATATTTGTTTAAATAGAAATATATTTTTTGGAATTTACATTGTGCTGTTCTTCTGATGACAATTGTATCATTTTTGCGCTAAAGTAGATTGAGCAAGTGTTCGACCATCTCATCGGCCATCTTGCGTTTCATTTTCAGGAATAATACAAAAATCAAGAGAAAAGATCAAAGCAGGCATACATAAATCAAAGCTGTCACATCATCAGAATCATCAACGTTGCTTTAATCGCTGAGGTCGATTACAATGATTTTGAGGTTCTCCGCATGATTCTGCATTTGTATTTAGAATTATCTAACTTCGAGATTCGTGGTGTACCTAATCGCACCTATCGAGAGGTCCGTGCGATGGGAGATAATCGAGATGCTGCAAGCGTGGTCCACGTCTCGAGATGATCTTCAGCATCTGTCTATTAGGGGCGCAGAGGAGCCAAGCTGGTTTATTTTCATCTCCGACTCATGGACCAGTTTTAATCCCTTCCCTGACTACCGATTCCCTTTCACTCCTCTTCTTTAGTGATCCGGTCTCTCCTCTCGTTCTCTCCCTCTCTCTCACGCTCTAGCCCTGCCACAATGGAGACGACAAGTCTAATCGAACGCCGATCACTTGACTCCAAAAAGCCAGGTCTTGGACTTAAAAAATCGGAGATGATTTTTCTTCAGTTTCTTTAGCAGACGGAGCTTAACCGTCGAGGGGCGAAGGTGAGGAATGCAGTAGCAGCGTCTCATGCAGCTGAGAAAGTGAATAAGCACCCTCCATTTCTAAAAATGGAAAGCACAATGGGGGTGCGCCTTCTCTATGTGCACTAGTCTTAAAATGCCCGGGAAAGAATTTCACTTGGCGTGGCTCGAGGCTTTTTACAACAGGAGAACATGAAATCGAGGGTGTTACTTTGTCTAGGGGTGGTTTTCTTGTCTCTATATGCTTTCGAAGGGCTTGTCTGATGTGCGGTTTCACAGAGGGTTCGTATAAATTTTGCAGCTTTGGATCGCAATGACATTAGCATGTTTAAAAAAGTATTATTTCGCAACAAGGGTTAAATCGATGTCATATGCGGTTGTACATAGTTTCCATAAAAAGCTGAAAACCTCTATGAAATATTATACCGACATATATAAACTATTATTGTCCTCTGTGTCTCGAATGCCCTGTGCAAAAGTGTGGAAATCATAATATTCAGGGAGGTCGACATTGGGGATGAATGTTGGCAACCAGGGCGAAACACCCGGCGAACACGTGACCGAGAGGGTAACGAGTGGCGTGCCATCTTGTATTAACAGCTCACCGCGTTTTTTTTTTCATTAATAAACATCATCCGCTTCAGTTTGCTGATTATTTTTCTTGGGTTACTTATGGGCGATTCGTACAGGCGCGTCAGCATAGGAAGAATAACGATAGTTCGATTGCAGCCTAAAACCTTTATAACACGATCTACAGTTTTCAGTAGAATTTTCAGACAGTACAGATATTCATAGTAAGTAAGATAATAATAGGTAAAGATTGTTTATAAAAATTTTCCAAACACCAATAAACGTATTGCTGCCAAGCGCAGTCGAACAACATTGGCGAATTTAACAGTTCTAGTACCGACAGTTATAAACTGGAGTTTTATCGGACAGATATATCTTTGCTAAATTATACAAAAAAAAGTTAAATCTTTATTCTAACCTGATAATAAATTTCAAGAAAATACAGGCTTAACACTAGATTCTACGCAAGTACAATATTGGAACTTCGACAGAGTGAATACTATATCGAGAACAGGGAGTTCTGTATCGAGTTTCCATTCATTTTGTCGCCGGCTAACATGCATGTGCATGCACCCCTAGTGTCATCGCAAATCAATACTGGGTATTACGAAGCGCGCAGCCCTGGCAAAACGTGACGTATGTACATGGATCGGCATCCAAAGTGAAAAATCCGATTCCATCCCCTAAGGGGCCATGCACGCGATGCGATATGGTGCAACCCCTTCGACGGGCATGCAACCCTGGCTGTAGTGAGACGCAATGCTGCTTAAGTGGTCTGTACGATCGGCGTTTCAAGGTTGGGTAGACTGTCTCTGGACGTCTCGCTGCTAAAAGTTGCTCAGCGACAAAGAAGTAGCGACATTTTTCTCGACGTCTTCTGAGAGGCGAAGCGTCGCGGATGCCCGCCATGATGACAGGATTACATCCCTCCGTGGAGGTATCCTGTGGCACATGAGAAACCTCCCAATTCACCTTTGAATAGGGGTTGATACAAGCCTGTTGCTTGACTGGTTGGGGGTAACAACGATTCTCTGCTGGCTGTACGGGGGATGGCTTTATCGAGAGGGTGAAGCGGCTCTGGTTGGTTATTGGAAACCGATGCGACAAGGAGGTCTTCTGTGACCTACCTCCTGATCAGGAACCCAGGACCATCACTAGGCTGTTTACTGCGTTATTAGATCATTAGAATATTTTACTACATCTTTTTTTGTTGCACTAAAATAATTATACTTTTATTCATTAAGCAACATAAATCAAATAATTATTATGAAGGTTAGAGACATTTTTATATTTTATGTTTGTGATATAATGACTGAAGGGTGATTTTTATATATATTTTTAATTGTTATATTAATATTATTGGATATATTATTATTTGTTAAACCTCAAGGAATTTGTATTTTAATGATAGCTACGATAGTATATGTTTACGATATCTAATCTGAGGCTCATACTTTTGTCATATCGCTCACGTAATTGGCTCTTGGTATTAAAAACGGACTTAATCAGTAACAAATTTATTGACATTCGATATCCAATAAATAGGGCTCTTAACAGACGAGAATAGGAATTCCCGATTGGTTCTTGGAGCGGGCTGCCATACGGAGTTAGAGGTTTCGTGACTAACGGCGTATATTCATGAAAACAAGCAGGTTTGGTTGGGTTCGTGTATGCTGGGTAAATCGATAAATCGAACGCAGCGTGGTAACGTTGCGATAGCCTAAAATAACCAGCTAGTAGAAACTCGACCGGAAACGGAATAGGATCTCATCTTGAACAGAAGGTAGAACCAATATTCCGATAGCGCTTATCGGTTTTCAATGCATTCACGCGAACGCCTGGCGAACGTTTTCGGTACTGCATGCAGTTAAGGGTGGCCAAAATATTACGTCACTGGACCAATGACAACGCGTATCGCTTTGTATTTATTGGAAAACAAGGGCGGTTTGGTAACAGGAAAGCACGACAGTGCTGGGGGTCGTGTCCAACCCCTGTGCAGGGTAGTCGGAATCGCACCCTCAAACATCCCTCCTTTATTCTCGGAAACAGCAAAGCCGTCATCGACTCTAGAGCTTCCTAGCTGTGACTACCAGGAGAGTTTGGCTAACTCCCTTTTGTCACTGGCCGACAATAGTTACCCTCGCTGATATAGAAGAATACACGAGGGAAATATCGACTCTACTAGCAGGGTTGTTAAGGGTGAAATTTCATGGCACAATAAAAATTGTATATAATGAGAGTTGGTTGTGAATGTTAATATTAAAAGCTGCAATGTAATAAGAGGAATGATTCAAGTGTAAATACGAATTCCAATAAAATTATATGACGTTTAAAAATCATATTTGAATTTTAGAACATTTGGATGACCACACATTTTATAGGATGTAATATTTAATAATATATTTTTGCTAGGTTATTACTTTGAAATGTGAAAGAGAGTTATGGGATGAGAAATATATGCGTATGTAAATAACGAATGATCGGTTATATGCGAACCGTCAGGAGTTCAGCACACGATACAGAAAAGTGATTCTGATTTGCTACTAGTGAGAACTATCAAAGATTAAACAGAAGTAAGGAGGTGGCATGAATTCGTCGGTGCGATATTAGAGGAGTATCAACATTGCAGGAGTTCATTTTCATTCAAACAAATATATCATTATTGATTGACACGAGTTGATTTCGAGTGTCTATACGTTGTCCATTACTAGTGGGCAGAGGAATACAGCGGAATTGAAACCTTTGATGGGAAGTAATGGGTTAGAACAGACTAGCCCCTTGTCTATTAGGAACGTAGGAATTGCAAGTTGGCTTTCCTGAGATGTTAGAGAAAATTATTCAACTTAGCGCACAGTTTTTCTGGGAATTTGACTGCCAAAATTTTTTACATAAATTTAGAATGGAGACTACAAAAATCAAGAAGAGATCAGAAAAACATGTACAGGGTGTCGATACAAGTTTGAATGATTTTCTAGATTTATAGTTAAATAAATTAATAGCCTTTATCTGGCTTTAAAAAATTTGGTAAGTACTTCATTGTACAGAATCTTTGTTTTTCGATGAGAACATCTGGATGAAAAAAATATTTTTGATTTTCGGCCCTCTGCCTGCGTTAAATAATGGAATTGATTGTTCTGAGGCTTTTTAACATCTTTAATTATTTTTTGTACACACTTCTCTTCTTCATTTATCTCGAAAAAATAGTGTATTATAAAGAGGACTGTCTACGTAGAATACCAGAGTCCCGTCAGTTTGTAATTATTCAGGAAACCAGAAAGAAAAGAAATAATGGACAAAAAGCAGACGACGTACTTGTAAATGTAATCCAGTCGCGATATACTAACCTGTTACATTGTGCGATATTTTGTATAAAAAAAGTCCAGCTTAACTTTACATTACTATAATATATACATCCCACATATGCATTGAAATAACTAATTCCATTACACCACTATAAGCTGGAGCCACTCAACAGAATAAAAAAAATTACTTAAAAAACTATGGAGCGTAAAAACCGTGTGAAATTTCATAATTGTTTTTAAAGCATTTATTTACCGATAATAACGTCTATCTATATTGAATTACTCATTATATTAATAGCATGAATATCAACGCATAGATAAACCCTACCTACCACCCATAACCACATAAGTGTTTGAATAACGTTCACCCTTAATTTCAAGTGGCAACAATAACCGTTTTTTGTTTGCAGATATTGGATAAGTGACAGCGTCGCGTAGCAGGGCCGTATAAAACGTAGGGGGCAATTCTTGTAGATCGGTCAGGGCGTCGTTACGGCACAGGCATTAATTCGGGTGGAACAATAGAAAACGAGAATTTTTACTAGGGTCACATCCCGGACAGGAGGTCGAAGCGTGGGAGTAGCAGTATCGCACGATGCAAGCGAAATCGACACGAATGGCAGCGAGTCAGCCCTCGGAAACATTACGGTACGTTCCCAGGTTTACAGTCTTACGTTCAAGTTACGTATAATCCAACTAACACGTATCTATGCCGTAATTGCACTTACGCTTCCAATCCGTACTACATCCATTAACCACTTAATCAATAATGCAATGGCGTGCCGTACTTGGTATCTCAGTGACGTGTCTTGTGAGATACGACATAACTCCTTGGCCGTCTACAGATAATCACGTCGACATTGACTAATCATCCATGCATGATCCAGTGAGGAACCATGTGCAGTATAAACACTTTACCGCCATCTTTTACAGTCTTACCGACGAAACAAAGAAACATAGCTACACCCTCAGAATTCGTAAAATTTCGAGGGTTAAGATTAATGCCCTTGACCCTTATAAATTTATATAGCTATGTTCAGGAGGGAAATTTAACGTCATACCTGATTCAAATTTTGTGTGAACCTATGTTGACGTTCGTCTGGAGAATGCAGTGAACTGTTGCAATGAAGTTCCTGGCGTTACTCAAAGGATAACTTGCCATGCGAAGGGACGACAAAGTTCAGGTTGAAGATGTCGATTCGACTGTTCTGAGGAGGCTAAGAACAAAGGGCCTAAGGGGCAGTGCGTGGCTCTACCAAGGAATCAGCCCCCGCAGGGAGTGTTCGAAGGGCCCGAGGGTTCTCCACGCACACGTGGAGACGCACACAACGCTATGTGGTAAAGTACACTCTGCCACGTATACAGAGTGCTGATGTAGGCCTATGTTATGACTTTACAGACTGGTTAGGCTCACGCACTGCCGGACGGACGTAGGTTATCGGGGAAGCATGATCCACCCTGCTCCTTTGGCTCCTCCTTTACTCCTTTTTGGGCGAGGCGGAAACCTGACTGCGGTCCAACTGTGCACGGAACGCATAAACACCGAGTATACACACTGTGTGTGGCGCGACATTTTCCTAGGATCCATTTAGCTGATCAAAGGATCCCATGTATGTTGTCCTGAAGTATATTTGTTCCTGGATCAATCTAATTGCAAATGTAAAAGGTCCTAGTTAACGTATGCACAGACCCGTACAGCATCCGGTTCTAAATGAACCTTACTTGGACAGGACAGTCCAAAAGTTCAGCTTAAAATGCTGAAGGAGTCTTTGAGTTAAATGTTTTTGTAATTAACAAGTTCCACCCATGGAATGTAATGATTTCCGTTTAATCAATCGGATTCACGTTGAACTGGTACGCTGAGATCGTGATGTTTTTTAAATATCCTGAAAGAGCCTGACTCGCCGATTCTGATCTTTTAGCGTGACTCGACTAGGTTAAGTCTCATTGACTGTATATCTTGATAAACGTGACTTAGTTTCTTATCATATGTGAACAGGGAGTATTGGCATTTTTAATTTGGGACGTACTTTCCATTATGTGCTGCTTTTCACTTTTAATTATTTAACTGATTTTTTTTTGTAAATTCAAGAGAATAGGTCTTTGGTAATTGTTTCTATTTAGGAATTATTATTAGTTTAGTAGTTGACTTCGACAATGCGTGTGACACGTACATTACGTCGTCTTGCTCATACACGCATTACTAGGGTTGCATGACGAGAAAGCCTTCCTTCGCACGCACCTCACGCACATGTGTGACATCAGGCTTTTTAATGTAGACTCGTATGGTGGTTAGACGTGCCTTCTCTGGGGCTGGAACGTTGCGTACGCAAAGCATGCCTGCCCACGCGCATAATGGCTCGTAAATACGGAAAAGTTGAACAAAGAAAAAACATGCAACGCAACAGGAGAACACGAAGCACGAGGGGTTGTGCTCTAGGCCTACACAGAAGCGTTCGTTTTATTGTGTTGTCATTATGGGAACAGTAGCTATTGTAGTATGACGTGGGTGGTAAAACGTTTGTATGACATTCGATGAATTGAATAAATAGGATGGAAATAATTTATAAAACGCTACTTGTCGATAAGTGATTGGGAAATTATTGATATTCAATTTTGTTAATAAATCTTTGGAAAATATTTTATAGCTCTATGGTGGCTATTAATAATTTTGTATACCAATTGAATGTGTTTTTGGTCGTTAATCTAAGCTTGATACTTCGGTTACTTCTGTTTGGATGGAATGCGGTAAACCAATTCCGGAAGTGTTACTTCACAACAAAATCTCTTAACAGTTTCCAGCTTAAACAACATTATCAGTGGGGGAGAAGCCTATTAATTTCAGATTATCGTGTATTATTTTTGTTCCAAGTTTTATATAGGTATAGTGAGTAGGCAAACTCCTATACGGAACGCTTGACCGCTCCTGGACAATGGCGCTGAGAACGTAGGTCGGGGAAGCAACCAGGATCTCAGAAAACCATTGTAGGGTTGGTAGGAGGATTCTGCTGTAAGAATTCGCTACTGCACCACCAGGAGGCATACAAAACTGTTGATTAATATTTGTAATAATATTACACAAATAATTCATAAATTCTTCTAAAAGAAATTCCATCAAGACCTGCTCTCGTAAATTCAAACCTTCAACATAACTTCGACTGCTTTATTACTAACACATTGTATAAAACCTCCTTGAAGAACATAAAACTTTTTAAAACACACACTCTCGCGTTTCTTCAATCTAGGACGTCCACGTGTTGCGAAACTAGTTTTTTTAAATTTTATTTTTGAGGCGTCGACCTATTAAACCATTAGCTATGCGAAATTATTAATAAAATTTATATACAAAGATTTGATTACAAGGATAATCGTCTGTTCATAAAATTCACGAAAAATGTATCTAGTATATTCTAAACTCTCCACCGGATAGGAGCTTGCAGCAGATTAGGCAAGCGACATTGAGGATTAGGATAAGAGAGGATTAAAGAAGTGCCGGGACTAAAAAGTGCAAGTGGTCTCTGCGAGATGCTGCTTAGTTAGCAGGTGGCATTGTGGTATTGCCACTAGAGCGAAAGGGAGATTAGGAACTGGATTAGAGGGAACCTGGATCGTGAACAGTGCCGGGTATCCGTCAGTTGTTGGTAAACCGTGGTTTAGAATCACCCGGAGAACATGATAGGCGAAGAGGTAGCGAGTGAGCTAAGCGAGCTTAGGATAGCGTGGTAGAATGTCTCTAAACACTATACCTGTTTATATCGACATTATATACATATATACAGAATGGGCGCATACCTTGCTTGTCTTTCATGGCTGCCTTTCGGCAAACCCGACAACTGCTACCACTACGAGAAAGGACTGCACGTTGATCCGCATTCGCCTTCTGCACGTAGATTCCGATTCGTTCCGAGCACGTATAACCAAAGTGGAAAAATTTTTTGTAAAAAGGTCACAAGCACAGAAATCCTCATTGCTCTACATACCGGATGGATTTACTTGGAAAAACGGAAATAGGGTATGCATTAGTTTTCATCGTATAAATTGCAACGATCGCAACGTATGGATAAACATGAGCTTTTCAACGTGAAAATTTATCGCTCGGTACAACTACGAGTTTCCTTATATTAGATGCATTTTAGAAGCTGAAAGTGGGTACAAATATTTTTATTAACCATTGGTATGCATCAGAAAGTATCTCAGGTCTTGAGGGAATGTTTGGGATATAAGATAAACATTGAAGGAAAACACCGGAAAACTCGTCAGAGTCTTGGCGTTATTGACGGTAGCATAAGATAACATAACACGACGCATAGTATAGACGTAGACGATCTTTTATTTATAGAATAATATATTTTTACAGACCGGCAGAGTCTCGATAAATTATTATAGTTAAGCACGTGAGACCACATCCTGCGGAATGGAATCGTATCGTATAAACGGTATCGACGGGAATTTCTGTCGAGTCGACATTTACGCTTGCAAAAACGACCCTGATAAGGACTCGCGCAAGTTTCCCTCGGGACATGGTGCTACGTTGCAGTTACCGAATTTATGTGTTCGACTATGTTGATAAAAATAAAAATGACAGGAAAAAACTATTTGGAGGCGCCGGGTATCGATCCCGGTACCTCTCGCATGCTAAGCGAGCGCTCTACCATCTGAGCTACGCCCCCTGTTTGAGAGATAAAAATTTTTTGTTTTCACCAGTAAATAATCGTCAACTTATTTCGTTTGGTTTCTCACTTGATCATTCGGCGCCACTTCTATCACAGGCTAGCATGAATAGTACGAAGGATACAGTATAGTTATGCTGGTACGTTCATTTCTGTAGGTTACTAATAAAAAATTGGAGGATACAAGTACATGTACAGGTATATGAATCGGAATATAAAAATCTTTTGTTTTATATAGATTTGCGTATAACAGTTTATATTCCCATAACATCGGTGGTTGGAAAGGTGTATACCATTGCGTACAGGCTTTACACCATGTTTCGATATACTAGGATTTTTGATAAATATTTTCCTGCAAAATATTTCGTGTTTGGGATGCAATAATCCCTGGAAATACTGTAAACTTTTAATGAAAATCATGTTGACTATGAATAATTCCTCTTAAGAGGAAAAAACGATTTGTGTAAAATCTCTGTACAGTAATAACAGAGTTTTAATGATCAGTAATTACTAGACACCATAGAAAATGGAAGCAATGAGAGGCCGTTAAATGGCCATGACACGTGATAGTAAATTGGAAAAGTCGAGACTTCATTGTCACGATACGAGGTGGCTTTAAAAGTGAGAAAAGAAAGAAGTAAAAGGGGTGTATCGATTGAACCAGGGACGCAGCATCAGAATCGATAACCAATAGTCAATGTGGGGTCGTCAATGGAATTACATTAGCCGCATAGTCAAGACGTACAATTTCTTCAAGGACCTTGAGAAGCAGATATACCAACCTCCCTACAGCTTAACCATAAGTGAGCCTACCACCTATACGACAAAGCTATTGGATTTAGAGTGAGTGGTACGCTTGGCGCTGAAGCGAGAAATTCTACCAACCTCCATTACGGTATGGAAGCCTGCTCCGCGAAGCGGTCTCTTTTCCGATAATTTACCACTCATTAACATAAAGCCGGTACACGGCGTTGCCAACTATCAAATCTAGCCGAGGCTTTCTAGATTAGGTAACCTGGGATTTCGCTATGGAATTCTCGAGTCGACTCCTTCACTCACTGCGGCCCTGCTCGGAGTTTGCTCTTATTTTCCAATACTGCCGCATTTCATTCCATCCCTTTTCACTCCATCTCTTCCTATTTCAAACGGTCTTTCCGCGGTTTTTACTTTTGCCCGTTCCTTCGTTTTCTACGTCAGGTCAAATCGTCTGAATTTTCTTCATGTCCAGCTCGTCTCTGTATAGTTTCAGATTAAAAAAGTTTTCCGCCACTTATTCAGGGAAGGATACCGGCACATTCTAAGTATTTTTATATCGAAAAGACATTACTAACAAGCATAAGGATCCTTATGGCGCATATACATACGCTATAAGTTTTTTTATTTTCATTTTGCATGGCAGTGAGAAATCGTCGAGGCACGTGATCCAATATTGAAATATCGGAGTCGTGTCAATGCTCTTCGAACGTGGTGGATTTTAAATGGTAGCTTTATTGGAGAAATAAGAAAATGAAATAATAGTATTCATATCTTATGGGTGGAGACGTATGGGGAATCGGTAGTTGATGATGATGAATAGAATCGGATTTGTCGTCAATCCTGTCACTTAACAAGTTAAAAATGGAGCATCCTCAAGCGAAAACGGAGAGAGCCGAACGTTCATCGAGAACAGACGTGAGTCATCGAACGAGGCACCTTGAAAAACGTTAGATAAAAATTTCAGATGCATCAATGAATTTTCAGAGTGAACGTGAATCACTGGAGAGAATTTCGTGCGGCGTTATCTATAGATAATTTCCAGCTAAACATAACCTGGAGCGACATTGAAACGATCCCAAAATAACATAGTTGCTATTCGCTTGTTTTGTTCCTAGAAGTAGAAGTTCCCATTTACAATGCGCGACACTTGGCGATGTCGCCCAGTAAAAAGTAACTTCCTCAATACGAGAAAGTTACACTCTCGACTTAATTTGCAAAAATCGATTTACTTAAATAACAATAAAAACGATTAATTATGCCTGAAACACACGTTTTTAAGAAAATTCTTTTCCTACGATTCTCAACAGTCTCAGTCTAATGACTTAGAAACGTTAATTACACAACAATATAATACTACAAACTGCTTAACCAAATTCCTATAGTAAACACCATAACCAATCAGTATTCAAGTGTCTACAAGTCTTGAAGGATATTGCATAACGCCAGGATGTAAGTCCCAATTCCTATGAAAGTCATTATTTCTTTTTCAATGACACTGACAAAAGTCACCAACATAAAAACTCCCTAGAAATTCATGGACTTTTGGTAACCATATCTAGTTCGTTAACGTATTAAATGTTGTCCTCCGACACCCACGCATTTTCCTCTTCACGTTGGTATGTCCGGCATGCAGCTATACATAGTCGCCCTGAGTTCCCAAAGAGTTTTCGCGGTTAAGCCAACGAATCGTAACGTTACTGTTAAACGAAGTGGAAGCCTTTTGCACTTTAATTTCAAGAGACACGGTTGCATTAAAGATGCCTATGATTGATCACATGGCCTAGTTTTCCCTTTGGCACGTTAAGGATCCTCATGTCACGTTTCCATAAACATTATCCCAGCATCAAAGTTTAAAGAGCAAATATTTGCCCTTTCTGCTCGTTATACGTTCACCGCGACTTGCATGTACGCCTTGTCACTCGTTAACGTACGACGCAAGTGCATCCTCGATACTCATTGAAGTTTCGCACTAACGACTTGCAATAAAGAAACCACTGTGCAATTTTAATTAAGTGCGAATAAAGATGCTTGGAGCACAAGGAACTCCCTGTCAACGTGAATTGCAATCTGCTTGTAATTTCATTTCTATAGAAGACCTCTGATGCAATCTCATTGCTACTGAATTTCTTGTTGACTTTTTCTACGGTACAGCATCTTACATATGTTCTGGTGCAATTGCTGCACCGGCTGAATTTGGCTGTTTCGTTCAAACGGGAGTGCACACGTGCTTTGCATGTCGGAATCCATTTCCTATACGGTTTTTATAGTATTTTCGATAAATTGAAATCTCACGTGGCAAGTTGGGTCGTTCCTGAAAATGTTTCTTCGAGGTTCATCTCGTTCCCAATGAATTTTATTTTGCTTCGACGATCCTGCCGAAGTCATACAAGGCATTTTGAATTGGGGGTTTATCCTATTTCATACATCCTTAATCATGCTCTTACTATATATTCCAGCCCTTATATCAGGTGGGTGTACCAATAACACAAAGACGAAGCGAAATGGTAATTATTACACGATATCAGGGAGCGGCATCTTGAATAAATGTTTATGCTGATGCATACTCGCATAAATGAATCGTTTCGATGGCGACGAGAGAGAATGAGAATCTATAATAACTATAACAAAGTATATAGTACGTACCTATACTATAGATTACTACGGTAAGTAAAACTGATGATCTTCGAATCTAATGACACAGTTTCTTAATGCATTAGTAGTCATAGTAGCAAGGATGCTTTAAAAGGCATTCAATGTTAAACGAAGAAATATTTATCGGTTACAGTGTTTCTATGTTCGATGATAATCAGATCAATCAATAGTGTAATACTTTAAAAAATTATCGGCAATTCATTTCGAAAATATTTTGTATGCCTCTAATTTATTATTATTGGTACATCGATTGGTACTATGATGCATTGTCTGCAAGGAGTGGCCATGAAATTTTTGGTCTATGTTCCAGCACTTAAAAGATACATATTTGGAAATACACTTTTGTAGGCAGATTTCCCACTGTCCACGAATTTCGGTTGAGTGATTCCTTTTTATTTTATCCTTCTAAAGGCAAACGTGATCACAAGAACGTCAATTGAACACAGTATGAAGTATAAAACTACAAGAACGCAGTCACAGCCCAAAATGCTCCCCGGAGGACGCTCAGTTGCTAACTGCCTATTTTTTTTGTTCTCGATTTCCTCGAAGCTGAGGCTAAGCCCGCTTCACTTTTAAATTGTTTATTAGACTTCTTCGTCGCCATATATAGACATTGGCTATAAATATTATATTATCCACTTGAGAATAGGTGCCTCATGCTGTTAGAGCATTGGCCAGGTCACGAGTGTTTGATTTATCACATGTTTAATCTTCAAGACTTTCAGTCTACAAACTGAGTCCACTTGGTAAGTACGTACTTGACCTGATGATTGCATAGTTTTTGAAGTACGATAATAGCTTATGTACCACGTGCTCGAAATTAATATTTATAGTATACGCAAGTCGTGTATCACTAGGTATTAGTACATTTCTGGCGATTGTATCTATGACGTTATTGAGCTTTCAGTTGATTTTATAGTATCGCTGACGTACACACAACACAAGAAACGTTACTTTGTATTCTGTGAAAATATTGAACGTCCTGGAAATTCGTAGTTAACGATAGGACTGGTATCTCGCTATTATCTAAATTGAATCTCAGGAAAAACGAAGGAAAGAAAAAGAAAGATATTCATTCGGCACGAAAGGTACTTGGATGCAGATAAAGAAATTATTTAACATTGAAAAGCTCTTTGTAATGATAGGTATAATTTATACAGATTCATTTAAATCATCTTTTAATAAGATTAATTACATTATATGTAAATAATTAGCGGTAAATATTCATGTAATACTCCAGACAACTGGATGGACGTAATTACTCAATGTATTGTATTAATAATAAAATTCTTGTTCCTCGGAAACGTTTATACGTATACCTACTCTCGTTATGTGTTTAGTAAGGAATCCAATAATGAATATCCTAGAAATCCTGAATGGAGATTGTGAGAAAAGACAAGGTCAACTGAGCAGCAATAGACGTAAGACGCTCTTTTGATATGTAATATTTCAAAAGAAAATCTTCATCCACAAACGATCGACGGTCATTATCAAAGAGTGTATTTTTATTCTCTCTTGAACAATCCACATGAACTTAAGAGCCCAAGAACATATAACGATAACAAACGTGCAGAGGAACGATGCAGCCGTGCCGGAAACCCAAGCACATGCATGGTCTGTGAACCACATGAGATATTTTCATTGTTTGTTCAATGCCTCAAGCCGGTTTACATTACCATTAACATTTGAGCAGAGTAACAGTCCCATTAGATATTTTGGATAATCGAAAAACAAATTTTTCAAATACATTACCCTTACGTATTGCATAAAGATCACGGGCGAAAAATGAGATACTGCTCTTACCTCAATATTGAGAAAATAGCTAAGTCTAATATTGAAAAATGTTTAGTGACATTTCGTAGAAAAGCTTTTAGCGCACCTGCCATCAGGATGTCTGGACGCCGACGTGAATGATTAATTTTGACAGGTCTCGATTTTTATTCTTCCAAAAGGTTCAATCAAATTGTGACTTACATCTATTTTTCTTTACACTTTGTCTCTACGTATAATGAAGTTTCACTAAGAGTTATACCAAGGTGAATGAAATTAGCTACGTTTAATGTACTCTCATTGAGATGCTTAATGACTTGGGAGCGAAAAATAAATCGGTTGGTTGATTCATACCAGGTCGCGTGGGCGTAGCGAGAGACTAATGCCTCTAGCTGTGTTCGTGCGTCTATGTGACATCGGACAGAAGGTGGACAGTCTAAATTCATAGGGCAGGGGTCGTAGAAATTTAAATAAATAAATATGACGCCCCTAAACGTCGCTATTATTAGAGAGCATCAGCATCCGTCGCAATCTGGATGATCCCGTTATGCAATCACGTTAAATATATAGATATAATAGCTAAGCGTTCTAAAGAATTAGGCCGTT
Organism: Pachycephus smyrnensis; assembly: GCA_030142225.1. NCBI lineage: Eukaryota > Metazoa > Arthropoda > Insecta > Hymenoptera > Cephidae > Pachycephus > Pachycephus smyrnensis. Next base: position 403,049 of record JARQST010000365.1, read on the forward strand.
AAAAAATTTTCAAAGTGGAGTACTATTCGCTAAGTTCAAACTAAGAACCAATTCTTGGTTCTCTTCTTCGCAGGATAAGATTAGATCGTGCGCAATTTTACCAGTAAACGTGAATGATACACAAATGTTAAAATGACTCAAGAACGTTCTGCTACAGTGAATCAGAACGTCCACTAAATTTATCATCACATTTGACCATAAATAACGGGTGTTTATCTGTAGAGAAATAAGTATGTCGACCTCATCAATTGTTCTGACCGATCTTACCGTAGCTGCAAGTGATACGAATGCTACTGCTCGATATTCCACATTCATATACCAACCAATGGATATCTAAATCGCAAACTTTTTATCATTGAACAATAAAAAAAAATCATCGAACAAGTCGAGCAGCAAAATTTCTAGTTTCTATCTTGTTTCAAGCTCCAATGGTTCATCCCTGCCGTGGAAAATCGACTTGAGGATTCCATTATGGGAATTTTTGCTGAGTTAACAATCTTTTTCGTTGCGCCATCCATCTCACTTATACTTTCTATCTAGTATTTGCTATAACTGATACGCTCATCCGATATGCCTTTGCCTAAGAGAAATCTTACTCGTCGATATGGAACAGATTTTTCAAGATAAAAATTTTGCCTTGTACATTCAGATAATTTATAGCTATCTAAATTTAGTGAGCACTTAATACTATGAGGAGTCGAAGTACTGTGTTAAAAAAATGTAAAACAATGATGGATTTGACGCGCGTTGACTCTCTTGCATGATTAATGACTATCAGGATGACGATGGAAGGGGAGAGAGCTGCGACGAGAGTCCATGACAGTAGCAGAGGATATGACATTGAACTTAACTCGGTAATAAGCCTCGGCCATGGTCAACCGGAAAACAAAATAGTTTCCCGCCACTGGAATCATCGTCCGACTGCATCGGTGCATCAGAGGATTGTAGAGAAACGGTTTTATCTGTTAAGGAAATAAAAAAAAGAATCCTTACGGGATCAACGCAGGAACCTCCCAATGTGATAGCATCAAAACGGATGTTGACAAGTTGAAAGATGATAGAGGTTTATGTGTGTAATTAAATGACGGCAACGGAGTACATGGGAGATTAAGGTACAGGGTATGACAAAGGATGTTCAGAATATCGCAGAGGAAATATTAATTCATAGCATTTAATCACCTGGGTTTAAATCGGACCTGTCACCGTCACCTGTTGATTAAGGCACACCTTAATTGCATGACGGAGTTACGAGGTAAGCTTTGAGTATATATACAGAAGATTTCCGGCACCCCTACAGCTTCACTGTTTCCTCGAAAGCCACAGCTTTGTTACCAGCCTCGTGAAGATAAGCTATTTCGAATTTCGTATGTCACTATAGTATATTCGCGCGTTAGAGAGTTTAACTAAGGCACTGCTTAAGTTCATTTAATCAGTTCGTTTATACGTGCGTGATTGTTCTCGTTATAAATTATAGACGGCTTTCTATAGTTTCATTAAACTTTTCGTACGTCAGTGACTGACGGTAATAAAATTTTAGATAAAATTTAAAAGTGATCGTCAACGAGGTCAGCGTCAGAAGGGACAGACTTCTGGCTCTGTTTATTTTCGCATAAACGTGTGCCAGAACTTCCGTTTTCATCGGCGTCAACGACGTATCCCTTTGATCGTTCAGGCGCGCCTTAAAATTCATGTCAATATTTGAAAGACGCGTTCACGTTCTGAGGTTACCGGTGCAGTTAAAACGTCGGCGAATTCCAATCAGTTCTTGGACTACTTTTTATTCCGATACTAAATGTATATTTATGTATTTCGATTTGTAAAGGATACGAACAAAACTCGTATGAAGATATCGAAATGCAAATGAGTCATAGACCTTATTTTATATACGAACGGCACCACGGTTCATGGTTATCTGTAGGAAAGCTAATCCGTAGCAAATAGGGATTTAATGTGTAAATGGATGTTTCGGTCAGACAGACGCCTAACGTAACGCTTAACGGCGTACAAAATGTCGGACATTAACGGCAAGGCCAAACGAATTGTATAAATTTACAGAGTAAACGGGCAGCCCTTGAGGTTACCATTTACGGCAAACAAATCACTTTAACGATACCGCGTTCGTAACGGCGATTCATTTCATGACATATGTATATAGAATCAGGGTAGAAAAAACTGTTGATTTTTCTCGATTAATTAATCCTAGTACAAGCAACGACCTCAATTATTTTCTTATATCTGAATTGGTGAAAAGTACACAGTACCTACACGTAGAAGGAGAATAATACGCATCGTGCGATAATTATATTCACGTATTTATTCAGTTTATGAGCCGGTATTAAGATGGCGGTTCTACCAGCGCGCCGGAGGTTTATAATAAACCCCTAAGAAGTTCAAAGACCGTCAGTACATTCAGAAGATAATATTAGTGGTCGCGTGTCTGTCATACGCAATCCGTTTAGGGGAATCTCGTACGTTGCCAATTCTATGGACTCTATACAATCTAACCTCAAAAAGTTTTTGCATTCATATTCAAATATTAAATCCCCAAGTGATCAACGGAGAATCTATATTCTCAAAAGATTGTTTCTTACGTAACTCTACGGAAATTTTCCTATTTCACCGAAGTAAAGTTACTGGATGTCATTGCTCCTACGGAAACCAATATTCCGAGCTTCGTTCAAGCATCAAAAACAAACGTTTTACAGAACTATTATCTATGAGAATACGGCTAATTGATTCCTTTTAAACCATTGTCATGAACTGGCATCACCTACAGAAAACATTTCTGTCATGAAGACTCACCCATCAGACAAGCTGTCAGTAGAAGCCAAAACGCTGTCATTTTGAGTCGTTGAGGATCCGATGTGCTTCCAAAAATAAAGTCAAATCCGTGGATGAAGGAATCGACGTAAGAGCGTAAGAGTCAATGGCAGATTCGTAATATACAACACGTTTACCAGTGGCATATACGTTACGATTACAAGCACTGCCCCTCGTATTTCTAGAGCACTGCACTACCGCCGATTTCAAAGGGTGTACAATGATGACACTTCTGTATCGTATACCTACAAAATGCCGGTGACAAGTCGTTCGACAAAACTTCGAGGTTAATAAAATTCTTGTAGGAGAGAATTGTTATCGAGAACAATGGCCCAGGAACGCGACGTGGTGGTTTCTCTCGGTGGGCACTGTTATTATTTTTTTTTTGCTTGTTAACGTCGTGACGACGAAGGGCGAGCCGCGATGCTACGTTCGCGTCGCGCGACTAGACATATCTGGCGTTCTCGCGGAGGTGTCTGCCGTGGTAGCTGCGGTCTTGGAGCTTCGGACGAGGGGAAATTGAAAGCAACACGCGGCAGCCGCCTGGTTTTCTGTCCTCCACTAACCTTCACTCCATTGCCTCCTCCACCACCTCTGCGGCAGCCAACGTTCCTGAGGAAGATCCGAGGTATTTTTATATCTTTGCGAGCGATCTTCTTCTCGGCGAGCCGGGTAGGTTGGGAAGATTCGAGCATAACTTCATGGGTTGCATAAGTGTTAGGTATACACGGCCGATGTAAACATTGAGGGTAAACAAGGGATAGTGTCGAAGGAGTGACTTATGGCCTGTGACACTTTTTTTCCCATGGGAAAACAGATTCTTAAAGGGGCTTATTAAGACGGTATATTATGGGCGACTTGATTATAAAAAAGATTTTTAGTGGTTATCTTGGTGGAGCAACTTGAATAGGTTAGATAATGAATAGGTACTAGGGTCTTTGGTGTTGACGAATAGACAATAGGCAATGATTAAGCTTCCGGTTCTGTTACAACGTTACCGTATGGGGACCTTGATCCGATCTGAAAACGTTGATGTGAGATTATAACGGTCCGTAGTTCCAGGAAGGTGTCACAGTTTTTGTCTAGCTTTGTGACGCGTTAGAAATATCCCTAGGTGAGTCAGCATCTCTTCAAGATGAAATTGAAAGGGAATAAGCCTTGTCAAGGATTTTGCGAGTTGAAAGAGATCATTGTGACAGAAGTTTCTGCTGTAACCTATATGTTAGGTTAATTGGAATGATTCTTAATTTAACTGATTATCCAACATCAAGAATTCATGTCAATTCTTCACCTTTGGAACTCATTTTGTTTCCGTATGCTTGATGAAATATATCTTTGGATCTGACTGTTTTTCAAAGGTATACGGGCCTTAAGTATTTTTAGAAAAATTAACGTCTGATCCTATTGACATGACGTTGCTTATGAGGTGATTCTAAACCACACCCTGATTCGATCGCCGATTGACAGCCGGTAATGAAGTCACTCGCCCAATACGGGTGCCCCACCTTTATTCATTGGTGATGATAGCTCACGAGATCGTCATTACGAAAAGTGCACTTAATAGTGTTCTCATTAAATCGTTTCATTAATGTTTTTTCTGGTAAGTGGATGAGAATGAAGGTTTACGTTTTACCAAGTTATCTTAATTGTTTACTGATTGCATCAGCGCTAACTAAACTTCAGCACTCGATAATTATTGGTGAGTAAATAATAAATCGATTAAGATGGTAGTGAAGATATTTTCATGTTTATCCGATGTCCACCATTAGGTAATATTTAAAAGCCGTTAAAAAACTCGTGTACAGTGATCTTTAATACATTTTTTATTGTAGGCTTGATCGTGATTATAAAGCTATCGATATACTGTTCATTACGGATACAAAATGTAGGAGAGATTGTGAAGAGGATATTGTATCGGTATTGTTTTCGAACTGATCGCGTATTAATTAGGGCTTTAACCTTTCATTTGAAATTTTTTTTAACTTTAGGAACATTAGATCGATTTGGAAAGCAGTACCGATTATTTAGGAAAATATTTCATTAAAAATCTTGATTAAGTTGCCATAATAGTAGAAATGAAAATAAAATGTTTATAAATCAGTGGTCATAGTAAAAGCCTTGGTAGCAACGCATTGAAATAGTAGGATCGAGTGTTCATACAAGGTAATATATTATCAATATTTATTTAATTAATCGATCTTGATAAAGTAATGATCACATAAAATTACTCAAGTAAATCCCATAATCGCTACAGTGAATTGTATTTACAATATCATGCGTATTCGTAAAAGTCCATTGTCGTATTTTTTTCCAGTGTCACGTTCCTCTTATTATTCTTGATGTCCATCTTGTTATTTCTTCTCTTACATGTTCTGTCGGTCTCGTTCTGGTTACAAAGAGTAAAGCTAATATCGATTTCTCGCACGGTTAAATGTGTAATCGTAGAAATTGTCGCAGGCGTAAGAAACGATTATTGTACCCAAAACCCCTTTTAATTGAACCGTCAAAAAGAAATAGTTTAATTAACAATAAATTATTAAATATCTATTCACAAAAGTATGTATAGGCTAGTATTATTACTAATATTATTATTCATTAATATTATCGTTCATTAGTAGTATCATTATATAGACATGGCCTAGAGCTTACAGTATTGTGTAAGTATTTTCAACAGACGATTGTTTACAAGATTGTGTTACAAAAACGAACAAATCTGGTCGTCGAGTTTCGTATATACGTAGTACTAAAAATTTATGCTTACAGTAGATCCAAAGTGATACGTCAAAAAACAGCAGTCGTGTTGAAGGGAAACGTGCGTGACTCCAAGAAATTCTTTGAAGATTATAGGTCGTGAAGATACATTGTATATAGTCAAAAAGAATTAAATAACAAAATAAAAAATAATTATGAGAAATAACAGAAAGGAAACGTATGGCTTCTCAGGCACAAGGCCATTCTCATAATATTTCAGTGGAGTTCCGCACATTTTCATTTGGATGTACTAACAAAGGGGGTAATAAGACAAGGGTGAAAAAAAGAACAGTTATTGCACCAGTGCAATACTCGAAAACGAGCCATTGTCTGGCACGCGAGCGAAACATAGAAAAACTTAAAGCATTTAAGTAACTTTTTGGCCGTATGTCGCCAACGAACGTGATGGGTGTTGATTGTTTGGAAGTTTCTTTTTTTTAGACAGACACCGCGTTAATGCAACATCTCTTATCGAATAGATTAATTAATTGTCACCCCCGTTTGCCTTTAAGCCATATCCTCATTCGTATTTTTGTATTCGTACATCATGACTCTCAATCTCACACTCTCGCTCACTTTCATTCTCTTTCGATCTTCATATCGATCCAGCACCGAGTCGACTTGATCTCGGACGTTGACGGAGTTTACATCCGCTTTTCGTTGACAAGCACTATACAATTACACCGCTCTACTATTGGACTATTTCTTTATATCTCATAGAATATGACTTTCTTTAATTCTTTATATACAAGTCTATTCTCATTACACTTCACTATTTATCGGCTACTACGTCGTTTAATAGCTATCGTATCGATTTACTCGTTCCGCCCATTCTCAGCGTTATTTCGCTGATCAATTAATCATTTTTGTCTTTCCAGCATCACATACAAAAACTTGCACACTTAAATCACGTTATAGGATGAAGGTATACCTCTACTGACATGCCTTGCGAATTCACATTTTTTCTGGCTAGATTACTTTTCTTGTCGTAACGCGGTCCTTTCGTTCTCCAGTGGATTCATATTGTGTTTTTTCGAATGCCATAATATAACCAAAGAAAAGTACCACCGTGTTAGATTACCGTGAATTCCGTGCGAGTTATAGATTCTAGAGAAACAGGGAAGACATAGTGCCAGACAAAGTGTATTTAAGAGGGATCGCATCTCACTTACAGATAATTTCCGGTGGTCACGATCACTCGCACGGAACTCATGATACAGTTCTCTGTTAATTTGCAAAAATGTTATTTTATTGCATTATGGATCGTACCAGTGCGACGTCCATTGCTCATCATCAATCTCCTTTATCTTTGATGGACTTTATACGGTCTAGATTTAAAAAGTAACGTAGCGAATCTTCCGGTTACCGGAGAGTAATCGGTGGATTCTGGGACATATGCAATTCCCAAATGAGCGAAGCACTCACTCTCGTAGTTTCACCACTATATACAAAGTCGGACTTAAATAATGATCGTTACCTACAATTATTTAATTACTTTAATCTCGGATGCGGTACGTAGACCTCAGTCCATCCTGCCTGCATGACGTTGACCACGCTCCTTATCGTCGGTCTTGTCGAGAGTTCACACCTCGTAATATCCTCCGTTCTCAAATGAACGTCGATTTCTCCGTTTCACGCTTTCCAATGATTTTTTGCTCGCTGATATTGTCCATGACGTGAAATTGATACTACGGGTTGCCTAGTGAGACGTATTACATTTATAAGGTGGGAGCCTGACGATACAGCGGATTCCCCCTGATTGGAAGCACGTGAGCCTCGGAGTTGAACACCCACTCGTCCAGACTGATGAGGTCATCATCGCTGAAGAGGAGGTAGAGGTACTGCAAGGATACATAGGATGTTTAGTAAGAAAATTCGATAAAAGGAAAAACGTTCTTAGACAATGTATCCTAAAAGTAAGTGGTATGTTCTTTTTGTCATGAGATTTTTTAACTATGGTTTATCTAGGTTCTGGAAGAAGACGTTTATGTGACCAAAACGATCCTACTTTCAGGATCCATTTAGCTCTGTCATTTATTTTTGTCAAACTGCTGTTTGCGGTTGAAGTAGCTTCGAAGTGACAGGGACAAATCGGCGACATTTTGGCATTACACGGATCGATGTGATCCTATAATTAATCAGAGTTTCTACAAATTCTCTGAGTGGTGGGCTCATGTTTCAAAGGTTCTCGGATAACGAGAAGCTTTTTGGGAGATTTTAAAAAATAGAGGTAAAAGGAATTGAGCCGTGCTTTATAGGTTTTAATCCTCAGCGATTGTGGCTAAAAGCTGCGTCTCGTCTCGCTGCTTCAAAGAGCTTATATTTTTTCCCGTAAATTGAATGCTAACGTGAACTTTTTTCTGCTCCTCCTCTCGCACTCTCTTCTTTTAGTCTTATTTTACCTACCAGCGAAACAAACAGAGCTATTTCAAAAAGTTAACCAACTTATGTATGTAACCGTCAGGATGCAGATACAGAATGTATGAAATTTAATTAAAGTTTCAAATTCGTGGATAGGGCATAATGCGTCACACGTTTCAGCTTGGTTCTAGTGTCATTATAGAAATTTCAAAATTCTTATAACATACCTTGAGCGTTTCTGCAAAGAAGTAACTTTGCTGAACGTCATCCTTCAGTGAGTCTACCACGTAGACGTTGGTCAATCCGGTAAATCCACCCGGGACACGGCAGTGTTTTTCTAGAGCCTGTACAGCTTCCCAACCCCATTCCCTGTACTTAGGATCTTTTGTAAGTCGCCACATAATAAAGTACGATTCGAAAGTCTGAAAGAAAAGTACAACTGTCATTCTGCTCGCTCACTTTCATTATGTTATTTCTTGCATTGTCGTAACATTCAGGATATCCTTTTTACCTCAGGTCGTAGAATATAATATTTCTCTCCATTCTTCAAGCTCCTCGCTTCATTACCCTCAATAAAATGGAAAGCTTCGGGTCCTAATTTTGTGACACTGCGATCATAAGATTCGTGGCAGGTGTTGGTTAATCCTGCTGCTATATCCATGTAATGATCAGATACGTCATTCTCCATAGATTTGGCACCAAGGGCGAACATACCACCTAAAATATAAGGAAAGAAAATTTTAAATAAATATGAAAGATGCCTCTAACAAAATTCGCAGAAACCAAAGACTGACTTACCAGCAAAACAAGCCAGATGACCCATCTTGTGCTCCAGTCGATCATACTTAAGATCAGACGCATAGAGGAGTCCACCAGGTGATTTAATAATCATATGATCAACTATCGCAGTGATAGCATCGTCGTACATTTCCCTAGCTTCAGTGTCCTCCTTGCCAGATTGAATCCAAGCCTTAAGCAGATATTCATAGAAACTGTCGCCCAGACCGCCAAGTGACATATGATCTAAAACAGTAAGACCTTAATTAGCAGATCCAATTACGAGACAGTCTCTGAACGATTCAGATCCTAGGACTACAGAACCATGCCGGTTCCCAAGGGTGAGGCGTTCTCAGATCGTGTAAAAAATTGCAAGCAACCCTCGACCTACCTCAACGATAAATAACTCCAAGATTATGGCAAATTGTTATTGCTAATTTATTCGGCTACCGAATAAATAAAAATGTACACGGGAGCCTGCAGGTTCCCTGTCTCGTCTGACGCTTCGAGGCTCGAGAGAAAGCTGTAGAAGATGCGCCGGTGTAATTTGCACACTGCTTTATATAATGACGCGACGATGTATCCTCTCCTACTTTTAAATAAGAGCCATTATAATGGAGAAGAAGACTGGTGGGACAGTCGCGTCCCTTTGGCCTCGGGGAGGTAATTCTCAGTAGCGCGTAACTAGGGGCTAGCGGTTGAGACTCTTCGTTTTTATACCGACATAATTTCTTGTCACGAGGACTCTCCAGCGCCAGGAGCACCAGTAGTATAAAGGTATACGTCAATTCCTGGAAAGACTCTTGACACCGAGATAATAAAAAGATACTTCCTGGAGATGAGAAAGTGACCTTCTCGGTTGAGAAGCTTTGCTCATTTTTACATGGAGACGATTTCGTAAGAATTTGTCTGTCCATAATTGAAAAAGAAGAGGTGCGTCTGTTCCTGAATAAAATATTCTATAACTTCCCGTATGTATATCCATGATAAAATTCGCTGCTGGCTCTTTGGATGAAACATATCTAAATCCCTTGAATGATATACACACAAGTAGAGCGGCCTACAATCGCTGCGATGCGCGGCTCGAACGAGGGAGGCAAGTTTTTATTGCTAGGGGGGATCAGCACGTGATAAATGCGATCACGGATCGGATGAGTGCGCCTTATGCTGAAAATGTCGGCCATGTTAAACACGGTAGGGTGCAGCCAATGTACGGATACGTAAGTCGGTACTCGACCTCGCAGCTGCATCAAATCTATTTAATGACGTAATTGATAATCGCGTACCCTCTGATAGGGGTTGTGGATTAAAAATCTATTTGCCAGAATTCAGGCGAAATTTATTAAATGAAATTACAGTAATAAGGATGGATATTTATACGGTGCTTAAACGTTAGTTGCCACGTATAACACGTTTATCTGCCCACCTCTCGCATTACACGCCGCGCACTAGTTTTCTCCTCGTCTTATTACTATAATCCAAAGTCATCCGCACGAGAGGATTCGCACTTTTCGCCTCATTCTTTCTTCGGATTATTACCAGAGCCCTTGGGATCTTGGCGCGAATGAGCGCTCCAGCCAATATTCTTCGATCGAACCTTTCAGCACGGTACTTATACCTTTTTCTAGAGAACGGCTCACCCTTCGTCAATGGTGGTTGCGGCCGTAGGATCATCTCGTAAAAAGAATGGCGTACTCACGTTGGCCCCACTTGCCCGTTTTCGGGTGGATGTAATTCGGGTAGAGACCCTTGGGCTTGTCGAGATTCTTCAGCGTCTTCCTCACGTTTTCGACCTTGCTCTTGAACACAGGATTAGCTGTGATGTCGCTGAGGTACGTGAACTCCAGATGCATCGTACCGATCTCTGAGAGGATGCTGCATCCGCTGCTCGCCCAGGCGTAGTTTTTACTTGCCTAAAAGGACAGACACGACATATTGTTAGTATTGGTTTGCAAGGATATATATACCTAGATGCACCAGGGGCTTTGGGAGCCAGTAAAGGGTTGAAATTCCAGTAGGCACTAGAAGGCTCGCGTCAAGTGGTAAAACGTGGAATTGCTGCTGGCGGCTGAGTCGCTCCAGTGGAGGTGTAGTTGGGAATTTGGTCGGAAAATACAAATGAAGCGTCCTTCAGCGTTAAACGCGGCTCGACTGCACTCGGGAGCGCAACATTTAATGAGGTAAACGAGAAACCATGGAAATTCTATTTAACGCAAGCGCGGCTCGGCAGTTTTACTTCGAGTTAAATGTGAATCAGCTCGGTGCAATGAAGGGATTCGAAATGGAGTCGTGTACCGGAGTCGGTGCTCCAGTGGGTTTAGTATATAGAGAAAAAAATGGAGAATGGTCAGAACGAGAGATTCAGTGAAATTAAAAGGTCGTAATACCCATGCTAAAGGGAAATAGGGATGAGATAAGCATGATTGTTTTATAATTTAATCCAGCCAATTAACTTGTCAACGGTAATTTCAGCGTAGCAAGATGGATGAGTGCGCATAGAGGTTCAGGACTGTGTTGGTTATTTGGATAATTTGCACTTTTCTGAACCCGAGTAAAGTGCATTATTCGATACAGAGCTTTACTTTTAGTTACGCAATTTTGTCAAATGCTGCTTTTCACTCGTACATCTTTCTTGTATATCTGTATATACGAAAGTATACTGTAGGTGCAGTTTCCGGTATGCGCCATTTTATTTTCTCACATCCGCTACCGAGGATTCCATAATGAAAAATTATGACGTTCCCAGCAGACACGTTAGCGTCCTGCAATTAGGCGTGCATACCACCGTCGATAAGATCGCTAATAGGAATTATAAAGTCATCAGCAAAGTGAATCCGGCTTACAGATGTCGTCCCGTAATTAAAACTCCGCGTGCAATGCGTAACGATTATAATAAAGCTACGCTCGACACCCATCGCGAAATTACGTGCACCGACGTATTCAGCCAGACAGTCAGCCAACCAGCCGTTCAGGCCGCTCGCTACGAACCAGCCAGCAGGTTTGCTTTTGCGGTCTCATTATCCGCGCAATTAAAAATTTGCATATTAATCATGCAAGGCAGTTTAGTAAACGTGACTTGACAGAATCACTTCAATTAAACGTTTGCGGCTAATAGCTCTACCGGCGTTAACAATTAGATTCACCAGTCACGGCGTCCATATGTTATTTTCTATAAAATCCAGAATCCGCCATAGAAACAATCACGTATGCCCAAGCTTGTTCATCGCATCATAACCATAACTTCAATCTTATGGGATGAGATCAGACGTTTAGGCGTATAGCTGGATAGTGGATACTTGTTCCTTAGGGAACACAGAGTTGCACTTACCCCTGTGTGAAGGTTGATGAGAGAATGAGGAATTCCGGTCTCCGTCTGGAAGGCTGGTAACATCCGTTCTCCAAGCTGAGCAGCCTTATCGCGGAACATCACATCTCCCGTGAGAGCGTAAGAGGCCAGAAGACTTCCCATGAAACGTATGTTCGTTTCGAAGAGCGATATTTCCGAGTTCTGTAAAACAAAAATATTTATATTCAATGACGTAATTATCGAAGTATGTCCTGTCAATAAAAATTTCATTTGTTGTCACTCGGGCTTATAAATAATTCGAAAATGCCTTTCAGTGTCAATTTGATACTCGACTTTTGGCATTTCGATCTAAGGTCATCGAAAACACCCACTGTTCTCTCACCCTGTGGGGCTTCTAACTTGAAAGAGAAGATCCGAGAATGCAGGCCACGATAAATAAAGTAAAATAAAATTGTCTCAGTCGTCACGAGTACATTTATCAGCCTCGTAGAAGAAAGCTAAAACTCATTCAAATCAGCAAATATTTCCAGAAGGAGCGGCTTATAAAAACATTCAACGTTTATTCCGCTCGCAGTTTCTTCCTGATGAAATTTGTTTGGGCGCATGGTGAGGGGGGGGGGGGGCGTTTGTTGTTTACCCTTTTAGTAATAATTAACGTTGTGTTGTTCACTGAATTATCGAACAATTAATTAACGGCCCCACCCAAATCAAGATATTGCGAAAAACCCAATATAAGAACAGTACAAAATTGATAAAAAGCATCGACCACGAATAAACAAAAAACAATATTATAATTACTTTCAACCTTCACTATCATCACGTTTACTCTACAATTTTTCTCTGTTTCTTATCACGGTACTAAAAAAATCGGAGAAATGAGACAAGACGTCACAAAGCAAATGGTTTGTTAAACACAACGCGATTGTACGTCCGTCATAATAACGAAAGCATACAACTGCTGCACTCATATTAAATGTACAGTTTACGTACAATAAACAATGTTAATAATAATCATACACGCTTTGTATACGAAACTAAATACTTATCTCGATAATAATTACTGATATACATGTCCCGTAATTATTCTCTGCCACTTTCAACTCTCCTTATCACTTGGTTATTCTATTCCTCAGCAAGATTCTACTAGTTTCTACAGTGCCGATTAAGTCAGACAATAGTCTCAGACTGTACCGTCTTTTGAGCGGGTGTATACTATATACGCATTATATTCAACTTGCCATAATTAACGTTCCTTATGTACTGATCATGCCGTGGTTCTCATCAGTGGAACTGGTACTTCTAAAATATATATTAACGCGAACATCCATTACGATTACCCGGCATGCACCGTCGCAGTATCCTTTAATTTCATATTGTCGACGTGGTATGACTTCAAGCTCGCAAGACTCGCGTCGTTATACGCGTGGAATTTCTTTCGGCGCATTCGTTAGGGAGATCTGATTTGTCGCGGTTTCAAGTTCGCGTATCGCATCGCAGTCTCGAGTCTTCGTTACGCCGCATTCCATGGAACATGCGTATCCTCCACGAAGAGACGCTCCTAAAGGAGTCGTATTAAGATTACGATTATACTAGTATCAGCTTCCGAAGAGCTCGACGAATTTAATAAAAATATTATTATTATCCAATTTCTCATCAGACGTGCTTCCTGCACAATTATTAAATCTGAAATATAAGACGTGAAATTCGAGTAGGAAGCGCTGATACCTACCTACGAGAAATCATTAAGAACGGTATTAAGACCACCAAGAAATCCATGCTAAGGTAGTATTAAGGTCGTATTCACGTGTGTTACTTACTATACGCACGAAATATGGGTTTTTAGGTAAAAAGTGACATCCTACTTCCATGTAATCAAATAAGAACATTAACTACCTGTATATATACTTATATACGTGACAAGCTGCTTGAAAGCAGTGAAGTGCAACTGGCATTAATTATAGGCTGCAGGTATATATTTTAATCCCTCCTTAATTAGTTTACCACTTGCCTGGTACGTTTAATCAAACTCGCGAAAGCTCCTCAAAGAGAGGCGCATCTGCGCTGGGAAATGTGTTGCTGGTTTTTCTCACTAGTCAGAAAGGAAAAAGCTTTGACGCGAAGAAAGAAAGAGAGAGAGATAGAGAATGACAGAAAGTTCAAGGTATAAAAGAGAAACGCTAATGAGCAGTTTAGGACAGTCATTGATCCAGAACTAATAGTATGAATAGTTATATCGTACTGAGACGTATGGACCAGTATTAATGCGGTGTTTATGCGCTGTTAATAACGGAGCATTGTGCTGCTAATTGACGCTAATGATAGACACCGTGATAGTGACCGGTGTGAGAAGCTCCCGGATGAGGTTGGGTCAACTGTTGTGAAAGGTATAGAAGCTCATTGGTGATTGGCTATGCTAATTACTAGTTAACATTGTTACCAGTTTATGACCTGGCTGTCTATTATGTGCCTTCGGCGTTAAATTTCTAACAAGAGCCTTGACATGCGTCATTGACATAACATTTACATAACTTATAATTGGTTTAATTGAAATATATATCTATGGATTGATCAATTACGTTTTGAGTGTCTAGACGCGTGCTTTATAGGTTTCCCACAATATAAAAATCTGACTTCGTATAGATTCTTTGCTGGATAACAATGCCGTTACCATTGCCTTCTGTCTGCGCGTCTATCCATTTGTATGGTATAGATATTATGCTATAGTATTTCAGTACGGCTGAGTGGATTTTCCTGGAATTTAATATTGCCAGCCCTACCCAAATTCTATCGACCGAATTCAATTTTAGTCCATTCAGCGGAGAATGGAACACGTTACACGAGGACCTAAATACACAACGTTATAATATACATGGTATGTCCGACGTAATGACATATAGCTCATGTTAAATTGACGGACGATAATCAATGAAATATTATCATACAGTATATCTTGCGAAATTAAATTTATTGTGATTGCGTAAAATGATAGTAGAGGCGAACATAAAATTTAGAGTGACTGCTAGGAGCATACGTATGGGTAACGACACGCGCATTGTTATTGAAATTTTGATACCAAATTTTAGCAAAAAAGATACTGCGAAATGCTTTAGTTAGTGTAGGGTACGAATCAGAAGTAAATTGCGTTATTTCCTTAGAAGATTTGAATCTACAAATGTAATTACAGTGATAGGATAATTTAAGGAGCCTGAAGACGTCTGAGTACCACTGACTGGTATATCAGTTCGCTTTGCGGCGTCGAGGGGCCTCGATGCAACGGGATATGTGTATCATAGTCATAAATAGCGGGTGCAATCTGCTGCATCTTGCACCGCCATGCATCCGACGGGAAAATTGCGAAATATGGCCAGCTCCACCTGTTGTAATAGCGGCAATTTATCCTAATACCAGACGAGTGCTCGAACGAAGGAGGTTTTGAAAGCGGAAGGGCAAGGGATTTCGATGAGTGAGAATAAGGTTAAAGAGAGACCAAAGGAGAGAGAGAGAGAGAGAGACAGCGGACAAACACTCAAAAGGAGGGGTGAGGTTATTAGAGAAGAGGGAGTACTGAATTCAGACACATCCTGGCAGATCGAGATAAGGTGGGAGACTCGTTTGGATCGACCACCGGAAGCAGCCAGTAGCGGCACCAACGGAAGCCCCATATACTTCCTAGTGGTATCTTCGTGAGGTTTCCATCAATTATTACCGTCTCAGAATGCAGACGTCCCTGCCGCTGAACGTAACGCCACCGAGTGCTGCGGTAATGGATGATTATGAAATTTTCATGGCGTCGGAACGCGAGAAGAATGCATGGATCGTTGGAGCTATCTTGAAATATTATTTTGATATTGCATGACGAGGACGAAGACGCGCATCGAGGATGATATGAAATGAAATTTAGGGCATCGCTTTAATCCTTATTACAATTATTTATATAAGGGCACTTCCTGTGAACGCGTCATAAACTGCACCTGCTTTACGAGTTTATTTTCTCATTGCACCTGCAAGATGGCGAAAGCCCCGTCTGCCGACGGCTCAATAGAGTCTACCGAGTGAAGGGAGTTTGTTATGTATTAGCACACCGATCCTTGCTTTACGACCCTGTTAACTTAAAATGCACAGGCGGCACCCTCATTTCTTGTAGCTGCAGTGCTTTATAAGTTTGATGATGCAGGAGCTTGACGTTGTTGCATCTTACCTGTAGGTAGATAGACATATACCTGTCTAGTTAAGTCACTCATCCTAGTGGAACTAGATTTTCTCAGCAGTCTCCGTATGCATGGTCTCAACGTTCTTAAAGTTTGTCTAAGTTTCCGGCATCCCTTTTATAGGCCTGAAGAGAACAAGCATGACTCGTAGCTCCCAACGGCCGATGTAAAATCAAATTTATAAGCGAGCTTCGAGCATGAATCCGAGAAGAATAAAAATCAGACGAAGTACGGCCTGGCTTGGGCGTGGAAATAATATTTTATTCTCAGGGGTTACACGCGAGCGTGAATTTCTCGTAGGGTGACGTAGCTGGTGTAGGGGCTGTGTAACCGGGAGGGCGGTAGAGAGAAATGGAAGAAGGCAGAGACGGGACCGAGTGTAAACGGGAGTTGTGACTCGTTATAAAAAGAAAGGCAGGAAAAATGAGAGGGAAAAGAAAAACACGAGAAGAGCATAAGCGTTAATCCTCACGAGAGTACAAAATCCTTCCCGTTGCGAAAAGGCTGAGGTGAATAATCTACAGCGATTCCTGAAGACCAATGTGTCACGCGACGCCATCGTTTTATTTTCAACGCGACGGTCATACTTGTAATACTGCCTTGAAATTATTTCAATACTGGAAAATAACAGAATTACAAATTTTACTTATTATTGTACCCAGGACTGAAGGCACTAAGGGGATAGGTATTCTGCATAAGTATATTAAGTCATATCAACCCTTCGTTATCACGCTGATGCGAATTTGCACTAAACTACATTCGCACTAGTCTGACGAAGTCGGGTGCAGAAAATAAGTTAACAAGGTATTAGAGGAGATTTTACTAGCACTCTGTTGGGAATCCCTGTAGTTACTCATTACGTCTGTAACTTTTAATGGAAACGTAATATTTCAGCGCAGTCATTGATATGCACGCCTGCGTACATAGAAACGTTCCGTGGGTGGCACGCAATATGTACCCTCCTATATACCCACAACGTATATGCAGACCGGAATATTCAGCGCCGCAGTAAAGACCGGATGCACATAGTGCCAGGGTGAGGTTTTCACGGTAAAGAAGTGTAATATTCTAGATATTCGGTTCCACCTACCCTTACTTACAGCCGTGTGCCGTGGGGAAGCTTCCTGAAATACCACGTGTCAGGTCTTAGCAAAGCGGATATCGTCGGCACGCTATTTTCCACTAGCTCAGGTGAACGTTGACGTTCCGACTTCCTTTGGCTACCACCTGGCTTTCTAATCTGGTCCCTAGACTGCCTTCGGATACGCGCTGTCAGACTTCGCGAGACTTCCTATCGGACTTCTTAACAGCTACATGAAGCTAACATACGTGCAACTGTTTTCTCACTGTCGAATGCGAATCGGAAGGCTTATTTAATATTGAACACCAGTAGCAGCTACCATATAATAATAAAACCCATATACGACCGACCGAGCATGTCAAAACACTGGTCCCAAGAAAGTCAAACATAAAACAGAAAGTAAAGTTTCCACGTGATATTTCCTACCAAGCTTAAAATTCGTAATGAAGTGCGGTGCGAAGTATTTCAAAATAAGAATCTACGTCGTATCATATCCCTTAGACGAAAGTAGGAGTTGGTATTACGGCAGGGTTTCACAGGGTAAAATTACATCAGGAGGCAATAACGAGCGTGCAATATAATAGCGCAGTGCAAACGGAAAAGGAGGCAAACATTCCACTGGCTTCTGGATATATACGTTAAAGTGCAATATCCCAGAATTCTCGCGGCTCTTCCGCTCTCTCAGACTCTCTCTACGGCTTTCTTAATATAGCTCTAAATGCACTGGGTTCTCCACAGGGTATATAGGCATCGTTCCGTGCGAGCACAAAGAGGAAAATCTTATTTCGTCGAAGGAACACGTTATTGCCAGGCTGCATAATCTCGTCTGGTGCAACCGATGCGTGTATATCGCCTTCAACTTACGTACACACGGTACACCCTATAACGCATTATAGAAATTCCTTCGACAAGGACTTTCCATTTGATTTTATGAACGCATTTGCGTAACATAACCTACGATCTTCCTGTTTACCAAATTCCAACGAAGCGTTTCGGCATAGCGAATTCAAGGAGCTGATAATTCTAAAGGGAATTTAGATCGGTTTACTCGAGTAAGGGATGCCACTAGTACCCCGGATTTCACAGGAGACCATACTTCACCCCAGCACTGATCCCACAATGAAGTACCCTAGCTGCACCGCACATTCATTACGCAACGGCTGCGTGCGTATTTCACAAACGCATGCACAGCCAGAGTGTATACATCGTCCGGAGAAGATGGGATGAGAGGAAAGATCTCGCAGTAGAGATCCCAGCTCGAGAGTTATGGCCGCCGAACTTCGACTGGAGTTTCAGGTGGTTTCCCTGTTATTACGCGGAGCGCTACCCATTACTGGTCCTCTACAGTGGTTTGGACGTATACGCAGTAAGTCTTAGGGTGGTACGAAGGTAAGAAACTTTTCAAACGGGAAAAACAAGCGTTCCTCCCTCGTTATTTCGTTCCAGTTATAAGCGCAGGAATTTGATTTCTTTTGAAGTTGCCCGATATGCCTCTGAGCGATTTGTAAGGTACGAAGCTGCAGAGAGGGTTGGCTCTGACTTCTACCCCGGTTGAACGGCGTGGCGTGTGGCTGAGAAACGAGTAATGACCGGCACGTTTGCGTTTGTTCGCCCGTCGTCGCGTACTCGCTACTAAACTACCACGTAACGTAGATTACAGTCAGGCCGCCCTTCCTGCGATAATGCTACAAGGTAGAGGAGAGAGAACGGCAATAGAGACATTACACTTACACTTTAGATAAGCTCCGCGGTAGCATGATGTCGAAACGGTATCTCGCCGTGGTAAATCACGATTCGCGCGAGCGAGTAAGGGGCTTCTTCAAACCCCATCGGAGATAGAAGCAAAGAGGAAGCCACGAATAAGAGATAGTTAGGAAGGACGACCGACCGAGTGCGAGAGAGTAGAATGGGATCCAGCGTTGATACAGAGAAGACTGATATAGGTATAATATACGTACACGGTGTAGTATTGTCATCTAACAAGGAACTTTTTTGGGTATGAAATCAAACGAAACAAATAGTAGAAATTATAATGACCGCGTACGTCTAAGGGCTTGACGATTATCGCTCTGAGATGTCGTGGCTAAGGATATCGCCTAAGACGTGGTCTTCTGCGAGAATTATACAATTAGTACGCCTGTCAGCAAGCTCAGGCTTGAGAAAAGAGCGAGGTAAGGCACGGGCGTCGACGGCGCGAGAACAGATTATAAAGAGACTATAACCTACGAAGCCAGGCGGCTAGTTAACAGACCGTGCCTGTCGTCGACCAAGGATCTCGACGAGATGGGTCTCGTACAATGAGAAACGTACCGAATCGTGTCAAAGCGCAGATACTACGGAGGAGTATCTAATTATCTAAAAGATGGTGAAGAAAGAAAACTCCGAGGAGAATAAAAGGTGAAAAAAAGGTAGAAACGAGTATCTACACTTAAGAATAGCTGAGGAGAGACGCTTCAAGAAGAGAATGGTCCAGGGGGATGATCGATCGGTACCCTCCAACAGGGATTCATCTTGACACTTTCGAAGAAGACTGCCAATTCCTAACCTAAGGACCTTTACTCCCTTCTCACCACCTCCTTGTCAAAGAGTACTACGTCCATGATCATCGTCGTAACACATTCAGTCCTGCAGATATTTCGGAGCCGATCGAACTCGTCGTAAAGATTGTAAAACGATACATCTCTGAAGTGAGGCTGAGAACAGTGTACGGTTCTCTATCGTTTTTTATCTCTTCTGATTCTTCCCTTCGACAGAGATCAGCATACGAAGCTCGATCGTCTTGTCAGGACCGCACCTTCGGATCGTTGACTTTCCTTGGCTGATGCTTTACAAATGCCTGCAGCCGTGTTTGCAGATGAATGGCGTGTGGGTAAGATGCCACCGCTAGATGCTGGCGCGCGGCTTCGCGTGTTTTCAGCTTGTCAGTGACGTGGGCTCCGTCGTAGTGAGTATATGCGTCAGATGCACCGCGTGTGCATCGTATGGAGATCAGCCTTGTGATATATGCGCCGTTTCGTACTAAGCTATTGCAGCGCGGACTGTTATGCGAGGCACCGAGTGGCATAACTGATTGCTGGCGCATCTTGGATCTCGCCTTCCGACTCGCCACTTATATACCCTCCTCCTTCTTCCTGGAGGAGGTATTCTCTGTCGACGGAAGTACCTCGAAGAGGATGGATCGTCGGAGGAAGTGGAGTGTCGCGCTGATGAAACTATCGTATGAAGATCATCAAGGCTGTGCAGTAGTAGTATATACACTTATCATGCATATAAATTTTTTGTCGGAAAAAGAAAAATGACTCGGAGCAATAAAGATTTTAATCTGGTTGCTACGTGTTCAAAAAGTCAATCTACTCTGGCGTGACGTCATTATAGCATAAAATCTCTTTCCAAGCGTCGTGCATATAAAGAGCCAAGAAACGGATGGTAGCCAGAATCTGGGTAGTAGGAGACGCATGATTAAAAATGCGCCAGCCATGGTCCGTGGTCGTGCTCTTGAACAATGCGTGTATGAAGTATGCAGAGTAGCGCCATGCGCACAGAGCGAATATGCAAGTGGTATCCTGGGGTAGGGGTAGTGCCACTGTGTCCCTATGTATATCATGGCCAACATTTCTGTGGTATAGATATAGTAGCGCAGTTCTGACTCTTGGCTCCTGCATCGTTCTCGGTATAATGCAACGTGCGCCAGCCGGCCACGCTTTTCCTTTTACTTTTAGCAGCTCGTTTATGGAGTTTGTTCCGGAATTTATCGCTCCTCGAAATCGAGGACGGGCCTGTTTCTTTTTTCCCCTTTATTTTCATTTTTTACCCCTTTCTTTTTTTCCCCAAGAACTCCGCGCCTTGGAAAGTCGCCCATTTTCGAGTGGCGGCAGAGGCGCGGCTCCCACGCCAGGAGCGATGTAGCAAGCGAGGGGAGAAAAAAAATACGTAAGAAAAAAAATCGTACCCATGATAAATACGAATCTCTTCTACGGTCGTTTTATTCTTTCAAGATAAAAGAATTGTATTGCCTAATATATAGTTCTTTCTTATTTCAGCGTATCTATATAGATAGGACGATGAAGAATACGAGTGTGACTAGTCGGTAGAGACAAGCCGCCACCGTCGTCGCATAAGGCTAATACGTGAACTTATCCACTTAGGAATCCCCCTTAATGCCAGGGGTAGGCACTGTTACCAACTTTGGATAAACCGAGCTAAGTTTCGTCCCGGTACTTATGAAACTGTGGCGCGCGGGCTCACTGAAGTTGCCGAAGTTTATTACATATACACTGGAAGAAATAGCGGACTAGCGTTCTCCTTAAGACATTGATTTACATAACGATTAAGTTAATTAACAAAGGTGCCACCTGGTATTTCCCACAATGTTTACGACTTGTATAGCAACGTTCACGGGAAGAGACGAACAAACTTATCTTCAAAATGAAGGAAAGAGATGCATCGTTCGCCAAGACTACTCTTTGTCGACTTGTCAATCGGTCGACCTTTACCTCGAACCAAAGAGCTTGTACGTATTGATTCCGGCCATTACTTTCATGAATTCATCCGGGAATACGTCATCTCCTCCCCATCAGGCTTTACGAATAGCCGCGAACGTAGCCCAGTGAAACGAATGAATTGCAGCAATGTACATGATATATATAATCAACCTCGATTTATCCCTTTGACGTACCTCAATATAATACCACAGCCATAGAAAATGGATTTTCGTGATTTTTGGTAATCCTCTATATTTACTTGAAATTCACGCAAAAGCCTCCCGTAGACGAATGAGTTTCACAGCATCCATAGATCTGAATACCAATTATATATAATGATAGAGGAAATTACGTGTATAATTAATGTCCCGATTTATGCAATCCTATAATTGTCCAATGCTGTTCCTTGATAACGAAACAGACTCAAGTGCTGCTGCCTGCGCATACATATATCACAGTTATCTTGGTAAATAAAACGATGCCGGAGCAATCTTAGATTTGTCCCTTCTAGACGCTGATGCTTTAGTCGAGTTTGTCTTCCCAGTAAACACTATCTAGGTAGTGTCGTCCAAGGGTACTCGACATATTTGCCTGGAGGTCCTTCGATCCTCTACCAAGTTCCCGCGGGATAATCCTGAATCCGCGTGAGAGTCTGCAGGAGCTGTCCTCGAATCCCTTCGAAGGGGTTCTTGCCTCTATCTGCTTCCTTGACGACACGCATTTAGCCAATCCCTCTGCCTCTTTCGTCCTTTGCTCTTCTTCGTTTTCGCCGCCTTCAGCGTTACTTTGCTGCGCTTTACACGCCAAATCATCGCGCCCACTCTATTCCTTTATCCCAAAAGAGAAAAGACTTTCATCATGTTTCTCTCTGGTACCCACATAACGATAATGAAAATCATACCCATCCCCTATACTATAGTTATACACGATATCGTTATAAAGTATACATGCGTGTTGTACAGAAATTATCTACCTGTAAACTAGATATAATTATAGGATCAACTGGCACGCTATAGCTACAATTCATAAAGCCACAAACGGCTCCCAATTTGAATTATTATCAGCTACGAGTGTCTATTAAATTGGATCAAGGGGTATTAGATACTGATCCTTGACAGGATCATTCCACAATTTTACCGGACACTGCTATGCCGAAGGCTATAACGTCGTGTCTCTCGTATAGGTAGCATCAGAAGCACAGCAAGATAAACAAGGATTTATCTTTGATAGAGACTTCTAGCTTCTGTTTATAACGTTTTTTTTCGAATAACAGGAAGCGCATCATCGGTAGACCGTATCGCAGGGAAATCAAAGGGGAGTCAAGAAAGATACGCGATGACACACGTTACTCGTCTTCTTGAGCTAACATCGATTTCGCAGGAATAAACTGTGCTTCAATCTCTCAAGTTTTTTCCATAATTGTTTACAAATATTTCTCCTATCCAGATTATCGACCGAGAGGAAGCTTCAAGATGCTGGAAAATTTGCTCTTGAACGTTAACCTGAAATTGCCTTGGGCTCACGTCGATGCTACGGAGTGACGTATGACGTCATGTAGACGCACGGTTGCCATATTGGCTTTTGAAATTCGCGATATTCGTTGGAAATATATTTCTACTATGAGGCGTGGTGATCAAAGTCATTGATAATATAATGAAACTTGTGTCTAACTGTTATAGGACGATCGACCCGTTAACGTAATTAATTGCTAGGTATTTTCAGCGCCAGGAAATATCTATTAATTATATTTTGGGTAAGTACTTACAATATCGAAATCCAGATTTTCAGCGATCCAATCACGACCCTGCTTGAACTCGTCGTGAAGTCCCATTATGTAAAGAGTATCCAGACCGTCGACTATGGTGGCGCCCATGGTGGATGCTCCGAAGATGCTGGCGCTGTGTCCTCTCTTCGAGATGGGTCTCAGTTCGTTCTTACCCCAGGCGTATCTTACATAATTATCCCAACCATGTTTCATCATCTGCGAGAAAACAGAAAGTAGCATGGAATTAATTAAAATCTCCAATTTGTCGAATACTACCCCTAAGCAAACATATACATGTAAATAGATAAGGATAAAGTATAATAAATCTAATATTAGTATAGTCACAAACGAACTTGGGGGCAGGTTCGTTATTTTGCTGAGTCCACTTAATCCTACTGGCAGCCATGGACGGTACAATTAAATTCATTAAAACTATAACGGCAAAGAATTTATCTCCAACCCTGAAGAAGTACTTGTGTTTCAGACGAATACCAGTGTGGCTGATGTTTTGTCGGTGTTGAAGACTAGACGGGGTCTTGCTTTACATGAAGAAGAAAAAAGGGGTGAGGAAAGAAACAAAAAAGAAAGGAGAGGATGCAAAGATTCGCTAAAGAAAAAGAGGGGAGGGGACTACGAGGCAAGAAAACTGGTATAATTGCTTCAGTGCCGATGCACGACAAAGGAACTCGCTGGTGCCGGTCTTACGACGGTATAATAAGGGGAGGTAGCGAAAGGGTGTTTAAGAATAGAAGAACGCGTCGAGAGAGAAAAATAAGAGGATGGAAAAAAAAAATGGGAAAAAAGAGAAGGAGAAAGATGAACAAGAAGAATAACGAGCAGACTATCGCAGAAGAACGAAATAGAGCTTCTCCTTGGTACTGTACATTTTTATTCAGGATATTTTTATTTCTCTTTGAGAAACTATATACTTTACCAGTGAAATTGGTTTTCGTGCTGTTCCAAATGTTTTTCAGGTTGTACAATTCGCTCGAATTACCTGTCTTTCAATCGTTTATCGGCTCGGCACTTTCATAATTGGTAAACCTATCTATAGTTCTTCGAAGTAGATAGGCATACATACCTACATACTCCCCACGTGACTCCTCACTACCTACAGTGTACTTACCTTTATCTACAGTACACCAACCTGTACGACATTCTCCACGGTACTAGAAATGGCTCTGGGATAGGGCAATTGTTCCCCGGGTGCATCACGTTCTAGTGATAATTGTCCTAGGATAGACTAGTAACTTTTCCAAGTAGGGACTGGAATGTGGCAATAAATATATATACGCCAGGGTGTATGAAAACATACGTATACAGTGGGCATACCCATTTCACACGCAATAGTTTCACAGCAGGATGTGTCCAGTGTCATTTTCTTGTTTCCGCGTCTTTTCAAACGAGCAAGTCCACACGGCGAATTACTTCCAGCAGAAGCGTCTTGACGCCCTTTTCCTTTTCCATTTTTTTTGTTCTTTCCCTCTAACCCTTGTAAACAGCGAACCACTTGATTGCTGGAACTTTGTTGAAAGTACTTGCGATCGAAAGGCGGATCGTTTCTTAATGCTGCTGGTAATTTTCCACCGGGCAGCGCTTTGTACGTCTTCAGCGAGATGATTGCTCGCTGTACATTACACAGCAGAGGGCGTCACAGCTGATGGATGCTTGTTTAATGTTATCAGGCAGAGAAAAGGTCGACTTTCGCAAAACAGAGAGTTTGTAATTTCGCTTTCGTGAAATTCTTGTCAGATACTGAAAATTTATCTGGTTGGTTCATTCTTTTTTCATCTTTTTTTTTGGAAATACCTGCTGATGATGTCGAGCGAAATCTAGTGCAGAATTTATTGAGTCCCTTCTCAGGTTCTTGTAATTGCCAAAGCGTCGAGGGTCTTGATGATGAGCATCCTCGTTGACTTTCCACAAGAGATATTACCCTGATCGTGAGTTGACTTTAGAGCGCGTGAAATTCGCTACGATTTCAAGGGCAACGAGGTATAGCAGAAAGCAGAAACCAGCAAGAAGATTCATCCCTTAAGAGGACCCAGGATGTTTCCCTCCGGGAAAACTTATTACTTCTGTCGTCGTCGTTATTATCTTTCCTTTTGATTTTTCGAGCCATTTAAGCGCCAGCAATAATGCCACAGCGCTCGTTTCATCATATTTTTACGGTGGCATAACTTAGGGGCAATATAACACAAGTATCTCCGCGGCACGTATAGTCGGTTCGCCAGTTCAATGTGTTTTTTCGACAGTTCGCAAAGAATGCAAGCCTTAGCAAATCGCAAGTGGCTTTCTATAAAATCGCAAAAACATATGCTAAAAAATAAAATATATTTTAGTACAAAACCATGCACATTTTATAATGACAATTTTATGCAGAAGCACGTGTGGCTTGCTCGAGACTTCATTGCTTTGGATCTGTCAACAAAAGCACACTGAACTCGTGGACGGACTATAAACCGAGTGAAAACGTCATGATTTCAAAGGTTACCGCTCTTTGTTCAGACACAATAATAAAGCAAAGAAAAATCGTGTATGGCACGAAAATTCCGAAGATTATCGTTCCCCAGCGATACTCAAAGAATTACAAGACTGTCCACGTGTTTGATAACGTAACAACCAAGAAAAAAATATCCGTTTTCATGAAGGATACTTTAATAAAACCTTTACCGTATACCCAAAAAAAAAAATTATTAGCTATAACAGAAATGTATAATTTTTAATGTCCAAAGAAAGCACCGTAAGAAAATGGATTCCGATCTTAACCGTGGGAACTTTGTATACGATACATGAAAACCAGCTCTAAGAATATACCTACGATAATTTAGGTTCTATGAGTTGTTCCCGAGAAGTTTCCATCTTCGATTGCTGCAGGTAAGCCTGCGAAGTGGTGATCAGGGCAGCCAAGATCATGGGTAAAAAATGTAGAGGACAAGGAGCGAGCAGCTGTCGCCTTGACGCCGAGACGCGTCGCGTCCCCTCGACGGCAATTCCTTCGACATTATCCTTGTAATTGCGGCTAATTCGTTCAAAGAAACTACGACAAATACCATGCGGCAACGTCGACCGTAATCTGGTTAACGTCCATGTTAGGATTAAACCATTAGCCGTGGCAGTAGAAAGGAATGACCAGGGACAGATAAACAGGTAGCGACTAGAAACGCGTGGCATCATTCAATTATTCTTTCTTGCAGTATTCATTGAGCGTCTACTTTTTTAATAGCAAACAGATTATATCCTTGTGGCAATTGATGGCGGATTGAAAATTTTCATTTCCGTTTTGCTTCTGTATTATGGCTGGTCGCTACGTTATTTTTCATTAAATATCTCCGACCGATGGGAGGACTGTGATGAAAAACAAATAATGGACAGACTAAAAATAGAGACGTTCACAGAATATATCAACGCTGTGCGTAAGTGTACTTAATCGTTGCAGTTTTATTTACCGGAGAATAGTAAATGTAGTTTTTCAATTTTACGTACTTTTATTATCTACCTACCTGACAGGGTTTTCAACGTACGACGACTTTTCGAAAATGTCGTTCTATCGCTGCACGTCATTTTTTTTACTCACGTTCTATTTCCCATTTCAATGGACCGCGTACACCCCTGCATATACGTACGCGTGTTATTTGAATTTTCGTCGTTGCGCATGCAATATGCATTTGCATACATTTACGATAAATAACCTTCATAGCAAAATTTACGGTAAATTTTTCAGGTATATGATTTTGTCAGTATAACGACTTCGTGAAATTGCAATAAATTTATATCATAAAATATAATATTGCTACAAATTAATCTATCGAATCTCATTATCCATTAATCCGTCTGGGAGCAACTAATAATTTCCATTAAAGTGCAGTGCAGAATGAATAATCAATACAGCAAAGTAAGCGTCCTACGTACCCGTTTTTCAATACGTTGTAATACCTTCTTCACGAGTTCGCCTCATTATAACAAAGAAATTCCGAGGCGCTAATATGAAAGAGTAAAAGGTCGCGTGATTTCACTAGCAATTTTTCTTGTTCTTTAAGCGTAAAATTACGTTTAGTTTCCTTTCCGAGCGGTACACGTATATAAGCCGTACTGGCGATGTACCTATGTATATAAACTTGTAGAACGGATGTTTTGGGGACACTGCCGATTATGCGGCACTCACAACGGGAAGCTGAAATGTTTTTTTTTTAAAAAAAACTAAACCTTGGGACATCTAGCATTGGAATTCTAACCTAACCTAACCTAACCTAGCCATTTCTAAACTCATCACAGCTCCGGGTGTCTAGCATTAGAAAAATTTTGGAAAATTTAGTGTGAGAGTCGCTTTACGGTCCTCAAACCAGTCGTTATGTTGAAAATTTTTTGAGAACCGACCTCAAAGTATACAAATGTCCTCAAAGTAGTTAGTATATAACTCAAATTGTCCCCAAAATACCTGATAGATATATTTATAATATTATGTACACGTATATCAAGTTGAACTCCCTGAACACCTCCTAGAAACTCCCGAAGCACCCAGGCGAGAACTCATCTTCACGGCAGGACGCGCCCAATTATAGTATTCACTCGTTAGTGGATCTCATTAGATCATCAGGATTCCAGAATCGTCCTGCGTCATTCGAAATGAAGATAGACAGGTAAGTATAGGTAGGTATATAAATATATATGTAGTCACGTAGCAAAATTCAGAGATCCTGGCGCAGCTGGACCCTTTTTAAATTCGTGATATCAGGTGAGAGTAAGTGGACATAATAAAGAGGGTCCTTAACACATAGGGGTAGGTATAATAGCTTTAGGGTCGATATCATGAAGTTCCTTGAATTTTTTACAAGAATTCGTTTGTCCCGTGCGTAAGTAACTAGCTAGTACGAAAGATTCCAATTTGCTTGTACAGATAGCAGCACATAGAGTGTTATATATCCAATCACGAGAATCCTTTGAGTCGACGCCGGCGGTGAGCTAGATTACTAGTAGTATGAAGGCTCTTTTCGTCGTATATATCTATATCTATATATGCTTCTCTGGTCCCTTTGGGGGTAGCCTAGAAAGGAACTCGTGGAATGTTTGAGACTTAGCAATAAGTCCAGGAACTTCATAGGAATGCACGACTGTGGTATTGCAAAGATAGATAGAGAAAACGAGAGATCGAGAGAGAGAGAGAGAGAGAGAGAGGGAAATATTATAAAATGGCTAAAGAAAATAGTAGCAGAAGAATGACAGGGTAGAATAGGCAGTAGAAAAAGAGGGTGCCTGTGGGTAACCTAACCGAAATCAGGGTATTCATTTGGTAGGACGAGGGCGTGAGAGCAGCGACACCATGGGAATCTTAGAGTGAAGGAATAGGCGGCGTCGACCGAGACAGAAATTCTTGCTCCAAGTGGCACAAACCATCAGCATAATCATCGTCATTGCCATAGCCATGGTGGTACAGAAGCGCACCGCCCATCACCTTGTGTTCCCTCGCTTTGCACCGGCTCACCATAATTACGGCTTTGTTTATTATTGTGAGGCGAGTCGTGCATTGTACTACCCCGAGCTAATAGCGTGAATTAATCTTTGCTAAGTGGAGCTACTGGCACCGACACCCCTATTCGCATCTCCGATGAAAGCGGCACTGCGGCTTGGGGTGCGACAACCTCCTCCTCTTCTACCTATGGTTCCCCATACTCTTTCTCCTTCTCTGTCCTGATCTACCGTCACTCTTGTTCCCTCACTTCGTCCAGCACCCTTATGTTATATACCTCTATTCTCCTTTTCGCGCGCTCGCGCTCTCTCTCTCTCTCTCTCTCTCTCTCTCTCTCTCTCTCTCTCTTTCTCTGTGGTCCTCTTAACTAGCGTCTCATTAAAAGGAACCGTTTCCATTGTGCGGTCTCTACCGGCGATAGACAATACGACTTTGTGGAGACGCGGCGTTGGAGAACCCTTTGGAAGATGGAACCGGCTGGAAACGGTAATCCGAGTGTGAGGACCCTTAAGGCACAATCACGCTAAACTGACGTCATTCCGAGTGCGTTTGTGCAGCCGCTGATGAGACGACTTTGCCAACGGATCCCTATCCGAGAGCCGCTTAGCAACGGAGGGTAGAGGGTAATTAGTAATTACGTGCGTACTTGCACAACTGGTTCTCGATGGACGACCCAATTGGATGAGCTTATGCTCCTTCCAGCGCAAGTGATTCTGCATTACTATTCGGCAATTGGATTCACGACACCTAGCGATTAACGGTTTGTCGTAAAAGTATTTCTTGCGAATACGTCTTTACTCTTCTATATATATTTATGAAAATATTATATTGTTTTTGAAATAGTCAAAAAAATTATTGCTTATGTAACATTCCGCGTATAATTTATCACGACTTTTACCATCAGCCACGTACTATATGTAATGCCTGTCATACAGAAACGAACTCGCCCTACCGATTCCTTAAGATTGCTTTTAGGGTTCCGTGGGGAAAAAGGTAACGTAAAAACGTCACACGTCAAAGGATAATCATCGTGTGTGCACGGGACTTTAGGGTAGCGTGTAAATGACCAGTGCCATTAAGATAACGCCGCTTCAAGGTGCTCAATCTTGAAGATAGGATCTTGGAGGCGCGCATGTAAACACAGATGTACCCACAACGTGAGAATTCGAAGATACTTCCTGAAGGTTCCAGGCCATAGATAGACAGACTCGTATTTTAAAATGACCCGAGTAAAATTCCCATAGAAAATTCCAAATCACCAATGAAAGAGATGTCGGAGTACGAACGAAAAAAAAAGAAGGATCTGTCGTCCAATCGGTGACTGTATTAACCAAATGACGGCGTATGGCCATGGCATTAAAGTAGTTTGTATTGATATTGAAACTATATTCATACCGGTACACCTCATTAGCGAAGAAGCATTCGGTACTTATGGCGCGAGTGAGAATCACGGGATTGCGTGAATGCGAGCTCGTTGAATAGAGGGAGCAAGGGAAAGGGTAGCAAGTCCGGAAATGTGATGAAAGTTTCCAACAACCCTCTGAGTTCGTTCCTAGATACCTGCTCTACTTGGGGTTAATGTTAATGTAATTGACGTGTTATCACAGCAATCTTCTTACACGCTGAACTCAATGGGTATAGCAGACTGACCGTCACTCTTGGACGTGCCTGTCCAGTTGGTATCGTAGGACTAATTTAATTAATAGAGTTGCTAACTTTAAGCAGCCACGGTACAAACTATATATATAGGTATACAGACAGACATTACAACTTTCGCAGAAATCCAAACTACTCGAAAGGTTTGATATTGGTTGATAGTACTGAAATACATGAGAAGCCTTTGAAAGTCCTCGAAGGTACCTATGTCCTGGAATATCCGTCAACCTCGGAAGAAAATACGAATACCTCATGATACGGTCTCCATGCATAGATTTATTGAAAAACAGGGAAATATGTGCTGTACGTATAGATATACTATAAAGCCCGTTATAGCTTTGATTAATCCTTCTGAACTTTCTTTTTTCATCAAGTTCATCCTGGAATCATGATTCCCATCTCGATATTGGTACGACTGAGTGACAAAGAGTGCGCCACTATCGATTTCCTTTGTCGGACTCTCTTTTTGGCCTCTGTTCTCACTGGTAATGAACTACACGGGAAACCAGTGGAGGAAGGAAGTAAAATCAAAGGACAAAATTCCTAGTGTCAATGGTACCTTAACTTTCTGTACCTATGTACATGTACAGAGAGAGATACGCGTATCCATGACTTTTATTGTCGACAAATTCTCACGGAGCAAGGTTCAAAAAAAGAATTCCCAAAGAGAATGCTGCGGGTTCATTTTCTATTGGGATTACAGTTATAGCCGTATACTGTACACAATGTTTTCACTGTAGTCAGAGACATACGGTACCTACCGTGCACGTTATCTTCAAGCACAATCTTCCCTTAGAAATGAAGATAGCGCCAGTAGTCACAAATCGATGTATATCTTGCTTAGCATATCCTGTACAACTAGAAACCGGAATGGCCGATTGTGCAAGTGCAACCAATTGAAAAGAAGCCGATAGTGGGATGAGAAGGGCCGTAAGGAAGCTCATAAATTAAGTAATTACCTTATTATCCTTACTTACCTTTAGTACGCCCGGAATTCCTCGGAGGTTTCAGTGATCGATAACCATCAGGGTTGAATATACCAAGAAAATCGTATCGGTCTTTCACAGAATGTAAGCCTGTCTTGTTCTATATGTATATATACCGCGAGACAAATTATCCTTTCGCGTTCCTTCATTTGTATCCACATCGGGTTGGGAATTCTTCGCGGTCACGAGACTCCCCAGGGAAAGAGCAACCATACCAAGTTAAACCCAGAGACCAGAAGTCTGACAGACTAACAGAGTGTGACTGACAGAACGACCGATTGTCTTATAATTCGAGTGAAATACGAATATATTTCAGAAATGTTCCAAAGGTCCAATATCTTGATGCTTGTTCGCGGCCATTTGCATACATTTTTGGTAAGGTTGAAGGCGGAGCAAAAAAGAAGAAATAGATTACTCACCTCCTTGACTTTTTCACGTCGTTGATTAGTCACGTCGTCCAATGGCGGATTAGGTGGTCTGATCACGTAGGGACCAGGTACTGGCGCTGGAGGTGGACCCACTGCAGAAGGTTCTGATTCTCGATGCCTAACGTTCTCCACGTGTCGATCCCTATCGTTACGCTGATAATCCTGATCAGGAACCACGTTGTCCTGTACCCAGGCTGGGTTCGCTTGCTCGGCCCGTTCCTCGGGACCGACGCCACGGTCCACGACGCTCGTCAGATCGCGACGCGTCACGAACGCCCCGGTTAGTAGGACGATCAGCATCACGGACAGAAGTCCGCTGATCGCTAATCTTTGCATTAATCTCATCTCGCCTATGCACTTGCTCCACCGGCTAGCCGGGATTTCGCTCGTTCCGCTCGTAGTGCCGGAGCTGTGTACGATTTCTTTGGTTGAACGAGAGTGACTACTGTTTTTTTTTTAGTATGGATATCAAACAGTAAATTCCTGAGGTTATCGATACTCGGAACAATCGACTGTTTCGGGATTCAATTTAGAACTTAAGGTAGGGAGGGGAGGAATGATCAATCAGATATATAAATTGTGGAATGCATTCAAGATTTTTCTTTGATTTTATCAAGGATATTAGATCGGGAATGATCAGCGAAGAGGATACGGTAATTGAATTCCCAAAACTATCAGAATAAAAATTCCAGCAGTCACTCACTTGTTAACCACCTGTTGTCTTTAAATTCGAGCACCTCAATGAGTGCTCCTTGAAATTCTCGTACGAGAATCTCGTACGGTTCGTCGGATTCTACTTAGCTTAGTAGTACCTTTCTTTTTTCAAAGTTTCGACATGGACTTCTTCAAGCTGATTCAGTAACAGCTGCGAATAGAGAAAGAGAATAACGCATATAAATAATCGTCTTCATAATTTTACAATGCCACAAGTTCGTTATCGCGCGCAAAATCATCCAAAATCCATTAAACAATACTGCAATTAGAAGTATGAAACATTTTTGGGGTAATTAAAAAAAACAAGACTATTAAAGACTTTGTAAATTGTATCAAGCACAGCTTTTTCATTTCTCCTGGTTTCTCCTCCTCCTCCACAGCCAATAAGGTGTCTTTCAACCATTATGGCAATCAAACTTATCGTAATTACGCGCAACCTTCTCAACTTATTCAGATTCATGCATATGATCCTACAGTATATGACTACGAAATACGCGCGTCTCTCTAAGAATAAAAATTCTCACAGCGTCAGTTTCCTCGTTGAAATTATGAGATAGGCGTCCCTTTTGAGATCACCACGTCTCTCTCCACGACCCTGGAGACTATCCGGTAGACATTCGTAGAAGCGAGCAACGAGTAAAGCGCAGGGAACACTGAGAAAAGGAAGAGGTGGAGAGCCAAGAAAGAAATAGCGACTAGAGTACAGAGTAGAGAGGAGAGAGACGAGAGACGAGGTAGGAGAGAAGGAACGCTTTGGAGAACAATACATTTTCCCCGGGCTGGGTGTTCCATTACTTTTCGGACCCGACGAGCCCCACTAACGTTGAATTCATTTCGGACAATGATCGTAAAATACGGTACTTGAATTTTCCACATTCGGGCTCTCGCTTGCGCGAGCTGATCGTTTCAAATATATGCCGAGCGATCCGGAAGAGGACACGGATTTGTCGCTACGAGACTTTTTCCGAATATACGTCGGAAATATGTTAGATATTCAGCATCGAGAAATAGCTGGAAATATAATATCGCCTCTTTGTTATTCATTGCCTTTACTTATTATGCCTTAGAAATACATTTGTGCATGCGTAACAGGTATCTTTAGTGTACAGTTACGTTTCATCGGTTTAACGACGTTTAGTGTGACTGCACAGAAACATTATGCTCGCGCGAGTATCTGATGAATTGAGAAGAAGAGAAAGAGAGAGAGAGAGAGAGAGAGTGAAAATGAGTGAATAGGAGTAAAGGTGGGACAGGGAGGGTAGATCAATTTTAGGTTGGCAGCACTGTGAGATGCACGCGAGAGGAGGCCTCCCTCCTCTTCAATGTGTCTGAGTTTAATGCCATGTTATTTCGGGCCGTTCGGTACGATCGCGGAAAGGGACCAAGGTGGAGGACGTGGAGGATGAATTATCGAACCCACACTGGATGGCCTATAAATCGCAGCCGGGGGGCCTCGGGGTTACGAAGATTGCTACGTGTCACATTCTTTTGGAGGAAAATCGCGGGCTGCGCTAACGTTAAGCTTTGCAAATTCGTGACACAATGAAGGCATGTATCCGCGTGTGTGCG
Source organism: Pachycephus smyrnensis (assembly GCA_030142225.1). NCBI lineage: Eukaryota > Metazoa > Arthropoda > Insecta > Hymenoptera > Cephidae > Pachycephus > Pachycephus smyrnensis. The sequence goes on from JARQST010000365.1 coordinate 437,420, forward strand.
AGACCACCCGTGATTTTTGAAAATACAAAATCGAGACTACCTTTGAATTTTCATATACGGTCAAAAAAACGTAATGTTTTATTGCTCAGCATTGATCATCAAGGTTTTCACTTGATACTCGTAAACTATGAAATTAAGAGATCGATCTTGTATCCAGGTTCCCTGTGTGCCTGTACTCAGAGTAATAAATACAAGAAAAAAAAAATGGGCAGAAAGGAACAAAAAAGGAGTTACGTTCTCGTTATTCTTAAGCTGTTCCTGCGATCGTAAAACGGTATCAGCCAATGAATCCGTATAGGTACCAGTGGTAGAGGGCAGTTCAACACGTTGAAGATATCCACGTCCATACCGAAGAGTTACGAATAAAAGAGCAGGAAGATCGGCTAGCGGGGCCCGAGCGATCACCTTCGATTTTTGCGGAGGATTCTGCAAGGCGAGGAGATGCGAGTTCGGCGCACGGGAGGAGGGCCCTGACAGTCAGAGGGACCCAGAAGATCGCCGCTAGTAGGGCCCGGGAGGCCCAGCAGGACTGAGCGAAAGGGCGTGGAGCCGCAGGAGGTAGGAGAAGAAGGGAGTACTCTAAAAGTTTACGAGAGTACTGGTGCATAAACACGTCACGGTGAAGCCCCAGGCTGCGGTGGTTAGTCGAGGAGCAAGAAGACCAACAGTCAGGAAGGTGAGTATGGGTCTTATGGAGGGAGACACTGCTCCCCCTAAATACCTGGTATTAAACGCAACTGTAACGCTGCAACATTATACATGATTCTTGATCATCGATATATAATTCGTTTAAAATCCTCGATTCTTCATTCCTCGATGGATGATCTTTCTCACTGATTTTTTACAGTTCATTATGATATATTAGACAAATGTTTATTTATCTAATTCTATAATAACAACATCATTTTATCTAAACATTTTGATTTCTTTTTCTTCATGATAATGATAATATTTGCATAACTTGACGCAATGACTGATTGTGTTGTTGTAATTGTTTGCATAACAACCCAACGACGTTTTTAGTAGGCAGCAACGATGAAATATTGTAGTACTCATGTATTGGGTCCGGCTAAGCTCGTACACGTGTACTGAGTACAGAGGATGATCCATACGTCGGTGGACTCGCCTTAACCTCGAGGTTTTTCAGATTGAATAATTGGAGTCGGTCAATTGAGTGACATCGGTAGGGAGAAGCCGTGGTTCAGATTATCCCTCGTCCAAAAGTGGGCGGCCATTACTTAGGTTCCTTGACTTCGTAAATAAATGGAGCAAAAATCGTTACCCACCCTATATTTAGTTTACCCATTCGAACTGGGTTAAATTAATGACTGGGAATGTGACGCGAGATCTGCCATAGGTGATGCTTTTTTCCGTTCTGATAGGAACTGTTCAATTACGTCTTCGTGAAAGAGGTCTAATACGAGACACTATAATCGACGTTCTTGACAATTTTCAAATTATCGATTCGGGGCTCAATCAGAAATTCCTATTCTTTTATTTTCGATCGAACGAATAATACAGCCCACCGACAATCGGTTTTCTCTCGTTTTGCTGACCGCAGCTACGGAAAATGTCCGAAAGAGAGATTCGAGGATCGCGCAATAGCGGTGATAACTCGTGCAGAATGAATGACAAGGTAGATTCGACATTTTTATTGTATACACTTGAATCAGAAAATGGTCCCATGCCACAAAGCAAATCGATACGTCTATCGAAAGTCCAACCTGTGAAAATACTGAATACCGTTGCGTTCCCAATACGGACGCACGTCACTTAAAAATAAATAGAACCGCAAAACTCAATTTGAAAACAACCACAGAAATTGCGTCGCTACCGTCAAAGTCACGTTGGTCGAGAATTCGACGGGCAGCTTCGTACCGAAAATGCGTAACAGGAGTAACGGCCTCAAATGTATTTTCAAGAAGTATCGTTATATCTCCCGATAAAAAAAAATATGTTCTTTGCACAGGTCCAATCCATCTTCCGCAAGTATTACAAGGGAATAGCTTACGGTTTATAGATTTTCGTTAACATACGGTTTTATTATGCATTCATGCATAATGGGAAACGTAAACGTTTGTTAAGCTGACACCAGCAGATGCGTCAATTCAGTTCGCTACCAATTACAAGTAAATCTATTCCCAAACGTGTCTGCTATTGATTTTTCAGGAATAGGTACACGCTCTTCCTGAATAATAGAGCGATAATGTATCTAGACCCAAAGCATTCAGGGTTAGAGAATTACTATGGTATTCAATCCAAATCATGACGTAACGCGAGCATTCGTGATATCTTCACTAAATCTGTCATTTTTTTTAAACTGGTCCTGCTAACATCATTATACAAGCATGTCGCAACAGACAATAGACAGGAAGTCTGTAATTTATTAAAAGTGTCACGGTCTCGAGCTGGCACGAGATCTTAAGCTATATATCCATAAGACAGGCTCAACATAGAGGACAAAAACGGTTTGCGGATTTCATGTAAAGGTTAACGAGATATTTCAAAAGGTTACACATCGCACCAGGACAAGATAAGAACTGATAAACGATGCATTACCTAAGATGAAACTGAGATGACCATATATATATATATATATAGGCAAATATTTGCCTGGTACTAACTCATTCTGTCGAAAATTACCCCTATCACAGCTCATTCTGTCTGTATGAAGGTCATAGGGTGAACCTGTGGTAACAGAAACGAGGTTAACGTAAGGAGCGTCTGCGACGCACTGGAGGTCGTAGAGGGAGTCTGGTTTCGCATCCATTTTCGCACTTAGACATGAGTCCAGTTGAAGAAGGTCGTAGGACAGGCCAAGGGTAACTTAGTGGTCCCCAGTGTTAGTGGCTTGAGTGTTAGTCCAGAGTGTGAGGAACGATGCTGGGAATAGGAAGATGAAGTATCAGAAGGGGAGAGTAAAGGGAAGGTGAGGTAGTAAAGAAGCATAGAGAGATGCAGGGTGGCAAGCGCCAGGGTCTAGCAGAGGGAGAAGAGCTGCAGGTTCTTGGACAGTTCGTGATAAATATGCGGTGCCATGGGATTAACACGTTACCCGCATTGTCTCTAGACCCTGTCCTTAAAGCGCAAAGGTGATCCCATGGTGTTCCCGTCCGGGACTACGGGGCTACTCACTTAATTATCATCCCGCACTCATTTGTGAGTTAATTATTGCGTCCTCTATAAAGAACCAGAATTATCCTGTGTATATGACTATATATAGTGGCAGATTATTAATTACAGGGATGTAGAACAAGTAGCCCAGGGCGAGCGGCCATGATCTCTTTACTATAATTACATGAATAAAAAGTTCACTAATTTGCAGGCCAGCTAGGCTATACCCACCCGTAGTAGAGATTTGATACGCGGAACTTTTATCGATCGCCCAGACTCGAGGTAAATACAAAATTCGCAGCACATGATCCTGGACTTTAGATCCAGCCAGCATGTAATTATTAGTCTTGATGAAATTCCGAGAGAAGCGTCAATTACTTTCTGCGACAGTCTGTACTCCGAAGCTTAGGGGCATCAAGGTCCGCGAAGTCGAAGCAGTCCTGACATAGCTTATATATCGGTAATGGTGTAATGAGTTGGTAAACTAGTAGTCTGAGGATCCCAGTCCGTCAGAGGCCAACAGGGTGTAGGTAAGGTTACGAGCCGGGTACCAAGGTAGAAGGGTAAACACAAGCCATCCCTAGAGGAGTTTAACGCCGACATCTATCTACCATCTAGGTCTGGTGTTTCTCTTGGCGCTAGTTAGAAACGGAATTCCGCTAACGGGTCAAAGTTCGCGAGTTGCCGCGGTTGTCTGGGAGTTCGAGTCAGGAGACTAGCATCTCTTTCCCTCTCTCTGTTTTTCTGTCTCTCTAGCTCTTTGTCTCGCCGCAGCCATGTCATCCGTTGAGCTAATTTAATGGACGAGACAACCAGCACCAGAAACGAAGGGAGGCAACCAGTTATTTTTGGAAGATCGCTAACTGCTTCTATACAACGCATAAGGAATCTTGGGTACATACGTTTACACGTCTCTCGTAAGAACTCTGACGTATGCATTCCAAGTGACGTTTGCTCGAGAGACTTCTACGAACGTAGAATACTACAAATCGTACATTGAATAAGAAAGATGTCTCTGTCACGGTACGAACGTGACAGTGCTTGATCATCCACGTTGAAGGGCAGCGACTACACGATCCCGTCCACACGATACCCTATAGCCTCATGCCCGAGTAATAATTACAAGTTCTCAGATGTCACCACGTGCGAAGTACTAATTGGCACTTGTTTTTATACTTTGCCGAAGCGTGTGCCATGCACGAGTATCGTTGACGTATTGCGTGCCAAGTGTCATTTGCATTCGGGAATAATAGTAATTGGCTGTTACGATGATGATTTGGATTTGACGGATGGCGTCGTTGGCTATTATGGTACCCGTGCTTGTTACCGGAGTTCTTCGTGTCGTTTACCTAGACGCTCATTCTACAGTCGCTTCACTTTGGTGTATCAAAGCGTGGAATTCCTGTAGAGCGTGATGCGAGGCAGCGTGGGTAACCACGTTGATGCCTCGAACAATCGTAAAGTTGGTTTGAACCGCTGAGCCTGCAAATATGCATCGTCATCGAAAGCCACAACGGTGGCTATAGATCGACGGTGAAGAGAGCACCCCCTTGGGGTCTACTGGTCGTTTGGTTTGTGGCGTAGTTCAAACTCAAATGAACTGACTCGACTAGACTCGAGTCGGATCTCCCTTCTATCCCAGAAGTGTAAACACTGGACTTGCTGCATCAGCCGTTGGTTCCTTTAATGCCACTTTGCTACTCAGAGACCCCTAGATACCTTCGGAGAGTCCTTGTGCTTGATGGTACCCAAAATGGATCTCAAAAGGCTTTTGCATTGTTACCACGAACTTGAACATATACCGTCATTATCGATGTAACTTACGGTACTAAATGTCACTGACCTCGTTCACGGATGTGCTACATACATATACGCATGTGCATGGTTTTGTACTGAAGTATATTTCATTCTTCTATTTTAGCATATATTTTCGTGATTTTATAGAAAGCCAGGTGTGATTTGCTAAGAATTGCATTGTTTGCGAACTGTCAAAAAAACACATTAAACTCGTAAACCGACTGTACCACCGTATCTCGTCAAATTAGCACAATACCTGAAAGCGTATTGTTTGACATCTTTCAGTCAGGAGTTGCTGCATAGGTTATTCTGTTCCGGATATTGTGATACAGCTTGCAACTTCTAAGGCATTGTTTACTAGGTCGTTGTCACCATTTCGAGTGTTTTCGATAAATCGACCGAACAGCCGTGGTAAAACTTGTCGAGTGTCAGCTTGGTCAAAGCTATAGGAAAGTTGAATGCACTCAGAAACTGCTTAGATGGCTTCTGTGTCTTACGTACGGTTTCCGGAGATTTCGGAATTGCGTTGCGTCTATGGAAGTGTTTCCTTTCTTTTTGCCAAAGAGTTACTAAGGTCACTAGCCTTATTAACGTATGTCTATAGAATTCACGTCAGACGATAGAGAGGTTTCCGACGAAGCCTGAGATCGGAATAACATATATCGTATGTATCGCAGTACTGAGAACAGCGGGAAGTCAAGAATCTATAAAAATGCAGAATTTTAAACCGGAAGTCTGTAGCAACAGGGGAGAAAGAATACCAGTAGCTGCGAAGGAATTGAATGGAAATAGTCTCAGTGTATATCGCAATTCTCGTCACGGAATTGTGGGACCTATCTCAACAACAACAGACACGTTCCAGGCTCTCTGTGTACCTCAATCAGTCTTTCGTGACTCCACTTCGTGAATCCATAGGCAACAATGGTGCCGGAAGTGGCAGGTCGAGTCGGAAGCAGTACCGATCATCCCCCAGATTCCACTGTGAGCTAAGACGAATGCTCGCGACGAATTTAGATTTCTAGAGTGGTCTACCATCTATGTAACTAATTCTACGAGGCTGTCCAACCTGTTGAACCCATCAGACACAATGACCTCACGTACCTATGCATTCTATATTATAACTTACGTTCACAGTCTGCGATTCCTGTGAGGTCACTTTTTATATCACTACTGTCTCTGCACAATCAATACGAAAGGCAGAATGACAAGTGGGGTATCATTGATCTTAAATCTTAACAGGCCGAACTATAGAGGTACAAGTGTACTCGTATATTTATAGACTGTTGGGTACGCAATAATAAATTACATCAAAAGTTAGACGGTACGTACTGGCGGTTTTGTTTATACCAGTGTAGCTGATACTATGGGACGTTTGACTCGCGTAGTAATCTGCCGTGACAAGGTACAGTTGTTCGTGAAACAAAGAGGAGGTAGAAGCCTAAGCGAAGAAAGTAAAGGGCAGTGGAGATGAAGAAGAGTGAGAGAGACGTACATAGAAGGGGAGGAAGAGTCTGAGAGAGGGCGAGAGTGAAAAGGGCTGAAGGACTACTGGGGTGTCATGCACCCTGGCATGTACAGAGTCTCGCGTGGTTCGGGTGTGATTAAGTGGCAAGGCGATCGTTAAGAGAGGAAGGGGTTGTCCCTTTGCTTTAATAACGACGTGGTAGCCCACCCACGCAGGAGATCCCTTCGTCCCTGGGAGGTAAACCCTTGGGATCTGGCAGGACCGTTTAGCTTGAAGCTTTACGAATATTTGTTCATGGTGTGTAGTGTTGCAGCAACCTCTCATGAGTTTTAGTCAATATACCTTTAACTTATTGAAAAACTATCCTCTGACGATATCCAATATAAAAAAAGGAATGTGGAATGTGAATCGAAATACCGATATCCTTGCGGTTTCAGGATTATTTCGGTGGAGCATGAGAAGAAAGGAATATTCATTTGTTAGGACGAAATGATGGTAAATATTAAGATACATTTAGATGGACCACGCATGAATCTGAAAGAGACTTATTTCTCGATTTCAACATCAGTTTCGACCAGGCGTACCAACCTAGATAAGTCAATGTCCCCGCTCGAGGTGGTCATGGTAAAAATAAAGTTATGAGCGTCACCATGTCGTAAATTTCACCGTAGCTATTCCTTTGAGGTATCCATTTAATGTTTTTTTTTTTCATTACAGTACGACGACGACGCATAACGATAAATTCGCTTTGACAACGTACCGTGACCTGCGCCAACGAAAATTGACGAGGTCAAGGTTCACGGCATGACAGTCTTGATATTAAAGCACCTCTTACTGGTACGGTAGGATAATTTCTAGTTGTAAAAATTCGTCCTCATATTCAAATTTATTATTCATAACTGAGTGAAAAAAATGTATATGTGGCAATAATATAACAGTAGCATTACAGCAGCACCATAGCGCTTCTATTGCTGGGAGCTAAAAGTACCCGACGGCACCTACGTCCAGTTAGTGCCTACTTACGGAAGAATAAAGAACGTTATGATAATGCATTAGGGAACTGTTAAATCCTGAAGCGAAGAGGTTCAAGGAACTTCGTCGAGTCATGCTGATGCGCAGGGAGAGCGAAGTTGGTCCTGATGCCAAGAGACCCGAGCATACCTGTAGGTATAGGGTACCTACCTAGAGTTCGGTTGAAGGCAGAAGCTGCCTAATGAAGAGGAACCAAATAAAATGAATCTCGACAAGACAACGAAGGCACCACCTCACCCTTATAATCTAATCAAGCGAAGACGGCTCCCAGCATCCAGGCGTGTCCAGGAGTTGACAGGCGCGTCTGGACCTACCGCGTCTTTAGGCCCAAGACGTTAAAGCGAGCTTGTTTATTTACGAATGAAACTTTTTTAATGACCGTTACAAGTTATTTGCTCAGTCAGATATTTAGGTTCTCATTTAAAAAAGTTATACACGAAACATCCCCATATGTCTATAAAGCATTGTCCTATAATGATATTTATAATGAGATGATCAATGGCGTCGATTAGTTTATACACGTTAGTTTTTTTAACACTGGGATCAAGAACCTTTTCAGAGCACATCACTTATTGGAGGTAACGCATTTTAGGTAAGGACTGGTAGGGTATTGGCGAAGCTTGCGGCTGTCTTATGCATCCGTCTTGGAAAGGGAAGAGGGTTGCAGATTCGCTCTATGACCATATCGACCCCAGCCGCTCGTAAGCGCTAATCGAAGTGATTTATCTCGATCCGTAAAAACCGGCATGCGGTTCGCACAAGCATTCGACTGGACGGAGGCGTCCCCTAAGATCAATTCGACGCGAGGTTACCAAGGGCCAACCTAGTGGGCCAAACTAATGTTCCTGAACAGCAGCTCAAAATTCATACGTCGGTATAATACCTATTGCATACTGAAATATATGAAAGAATGTCCCAGAATGAAAGGGCCTTACAATTATTTCCCATATTGTTAGTAGCCAATATGAATTATTTAAAGTAGAATTTCCTGACATCTGATAATATTCAGCCGGTATATCTGCTTTTATGCAAGTATCTATCGCGATGCATAAATAACGCCCTGGATACACGTAGGATGCATTGAAAAGTTGCACTTAATTACCAGAGAATATCGCATCGAAAATTCGAGAAGCTTTCTTTACCCGTTTGCTCGTCAGCGGAATAAAAATCATGAAGTGCACGTTCAATGCTTGAAGCTGGGTAAAATATTTACATAGATTTTCGTGAATTAATTAAAATTCTCATTTAGATTTCGATACCTATAGATACTTGTTGATTTTTACTGTCATACACGTGAGATACGTTGATACGTATTAGTGCGAATATCAAGAATAGATGCACTTCGGCTATGCCTTAAATAGAGCAAAGAATTTTCAAACTACTGATTAGATGACGTTACTAGACATATAAGTATGCATTACGTACATACAAATTTAATAAAGACGCAAACGTCACTTAAGATAAAATAATAATGATATGCAAAATGTAATCTTAGATTGTGTGAGATGCACATAGAAGTAGGTAAACACAATTTGCTTTGCAAATTATACACGTTGATTTGTTTATATTGTTTCTAGGTGTACAGACCTTTTTAAAGGTCAACGATTTTATGTGTATGTATACTTATGTAAAGTTGAGTAGATAATGACTGTACCTGCGAGCTGGTAGTAAAAGGATTTCAAATTACGACTCGTCAAACTCCAAGAACATTTTTCGCCATTTTCTTTATATACACTTACTAGGAAAATCATTGTAGAGGAATTATCAAGGAAACAAAAAATATATTTAATCGATCAATTAACCAATAAACCTAAATTCAAGAATGAATAATTTCGACAAGAGAGTCGCGTAAATGTTGAATAAATTTTAACATAAGAATATAGCACGAAATATGTCTAGAGCAGAAAATTCAAACTGAACTCAACAGTGACACGAAGATTTGAAGAAGAGCAAAGAAGTCGTTACCGATCAAAAAAAAAGAGAAAAAACCCAGTAGAATTAATGAGGCTGGGACCATCGTGGTTATCTTTAGACGAAGACGTTTCGACCATTGTTATAAAATAAAGCTTTCTGCGCATCAATCACCGTAAAAGGCATTGAAGCTCCCGAAAGTCTGGCTGTTAATGGTGGCAATTTAACGAAGCACAAGCGCCCGTCATAAAATCGCGCGAATTTCAATTATCCGTTCAATTTCACGAGCCGTGAAATTCGATGAAAATCGTCAATCTTCGCCATCAAAATTTCATAAGCAACGCTTGGCTTCCCGGCGCCAATTATCATACAATTATATCATACACCTCCCTGCTTCTAATCCCATAAAAAATACCCATACGCAAATTGACCATATCATAAATCCATACGCAACCACAAAATATCCTGCAGTACAAAAGAAACTCGAGTAAAGTCATACAAAAAATTGCACTCCCGAAAATATGCCATGTAAGATATATCGCGTGAGTAGAAAACACACAGGAGGAAGTATAGGTATATAGCACATTCAAAATGGTTCCTTAGGAATTTTCGATGGTTTACGACGAGGATAACAAAGAGCAGGTCTTAGTTCGGGCGATACCCTTCTTTGTGAATCACTTCCTGATAATTACGATCGAAACTTTACCGACTGAGCCAATCTCATCCGCATCCATGGCTGGGAGTAATATAGCCCTAAGGTAGAGACGCAAGAGAGCGTCTTATCTCCGATTATAAATCGGTAGGCCACCACGCCGTGAAACATTGGGTGAAAACGTTTCGGCGTTATCGTCTGATATCGAGAGTTTCGGTTCTTTCCTTCCCCCTCTCTCTCTCTCTTTCTGTACCATTAGCTAAGACATCAGACCCTCTCTCTCTCTCTCTCGCTGATATTCACTATCACTTCTCTGCGGTATCCGCAGAGACTTCCTTATGTCTCGTGGCTAAGAGGACCGCAGCAGTGATTCCTGCGGACGCCCCGAATGGCCAGGGGGCTGATGTTCTTCTGGGCGACTTCCGCAATATCCAAGCCGGTCCTACGATAAGAAACCCATCGTGTGTACCCCATTATCATAACCCAGATCCTATTCCAATAGCCCTCAAAAACGCGTCGGAGCCGAGCGACCCTTGTGCGTAGACGAGGATACTTAGAGATCCTGGGATGAAAAATGCGGCAATATTTTATTCAGCAGGTCATATGTCGCTTGGGATAGTATGGTATGTATACGTTATATATATATATATATATATATACGTGCATGTGTTGCTATATGAAAGAAATCGATTAATATCGCGTTTACGATGGCGTCCTTATGGGTTCTCCTAGGAAAAACAGTTTTTCTCACAGCAGAACTACCTACACTCTTCTGGTATGATGGTGCGAATCAAATGTATTGCTTAGATCTACGTTTCTCACTATAGTTCTTCTTCCCATCCTTCTTCAGCTACTTTGCTTCTTTTCCTTTTCATATATTCGCACTTATGCGTACACTCGTGCCCACGTACAGTTGTACAAAAAAAAATATACATACCCTGTCAAAAAAATGAATGTATATTCTTTTGAGACGCAAAATATGCATGCAATGTACATTGCAACACCCACAGACAAAATACCCTATGTATACTTTTTTGTACAACCGTATATACATCACAGACTGAAGGTAACCGTCGAAGATGTCTGTACTTACTTGAAAGCGTCTGTCACTGTATATAGGGTTATGCATGACAAACGCCACCACCTGAAGGTGGTTCTACCATAGAAATCAAATGGACAAGCTAACTTCAGGTGGTGCGTTTTTCGTAAATAACCCTTATATAAAGTTCATCAAGGAAATGCTAGACCGTGCAATTGATAAAAGCCATTTGTGTATTATCAATACTTTCCCGTTGGCGTATCTAATCTTGCATAATGCGTACGCCCGGTCCCATTATAGTGAAGCTACATAACATTAATCATTTTAATCCAGGAATAATTATGGTGCACGAGGTAATTTGTCTTTATATCAAACTTTGTTTAATACCTATATAAAAGCATCAACTAGCGTTTCTATCCCTACCCGATATTTGGCCAGTCTCGTTAAGATAATAGATGTCGCAGAAAGGGGTATACAACACCAAAAGGATAGAAGGGTAAAACGACGGACAAGCCAGGACCAAGGGCCATCCAAGGGTGACCTTGATGTACCGATCGTACTGGAAGGCGATACAGCACCCCTAAGGGTGCCTTCTCGTCCATTATAAATGCGGAGACAAAACCGACCCATTAATCAACCCTTCTTCGCGACACTCGAGAATCTTGGCAGCTCTGGCAGAGACCGCCATGGCGCGGTACGGCCCGACATTCACTAATAAATGTTTCATAGGGACTCGCCCCGAGGACACCCCCTGCGGTGGTCTTACTCCACCCCATAACCCCATATGCATCTCATCTATTCGAGGCAGTCCTATAACCATAGTTATATAGGCATCTGATATTCCGATCCATAACCATCCCTTCGGTCGGCTGGCTACAATCTTTTAGGTATGTATACATCTACTGATATCGAGCCATCTATATTCATACGTCGGCCTACGTGTAGGGGTATGACTTGGAATAGGGTCGACGTATAAGTTTAATTAATTTCATAACAAACGTCGTAACTCTATTGTTCTATTATACTGACGTATCTAAACAAACGTCTATTACTTGCTTGGAGATTTGAAATAGTTTTCTCTAATACGTAAAATACTTCGAATTAGTGATATGGAGTTTGATACGTGGATTCAGATTAAGGGATGATTCCATAGGGATTTTAGGGATGGACGTAGAAATCGTAGGAATTAAACATTTTCGTACATTCTAAAAACATGGGTACGAATTTTGGTAACGGTCTGCAGAGCATGACGAAGATGAAGATGCTGCAGATGACAACGCCATCTTAGGTTCACACCTATGAGTTTTCATGGCCCTCAACGAAATTATTATCGTGCATCAATCACGAAAATTTGACACTTATATGCAATGAAATCTCGATAACCTATCCGCAACCTATGAACCGGCGATGATCGATTGCATTTTACTGTGATTGATTCTATCCATCGTCTCGAGGCTTGAATCACGGTAATGCGAACCTAAATTTTTAGCAGAGCAGGCAGTCATATGGGACTGTTCCTTTGTCAAATATACATTTGAGCCTCGTGACGTCAATTAGAGGCCATACATCGGTATAGGTACAAAATACCTTGTTGTAAAAAAACTTACGTGTCGGTTAAAATGCCGCAAGATTTCAACATTCCCACCATTAAAATCAGAAACAGGATACGTGAGGAGTAACTATATCGCCATAACAATACCTGCCTTGATAGAGTTTCGGTATCGCGTTATGACAAGGTGAGAAACCGTTACCGATCGGTTCGACAAAACGTCAGAGGAGAACACGAGCCGAAAGTGGATCGTTACCTGCCTAGCTGTCAGGAATAGGTAACCTGTCACAAGATCGTGTATTATCAATTGGTCCATGGAATTACGTCATATGTGTATTTAGTTATGATCAGTAGATAAATAACGGTTATGGAACGAAGTCTTAATTAGTAATTATTGTATATACTCCAGCACTAATGGCAGTGAGAAATCCGTATACGTTTATCCTAACACAACGATCTAAACGAGTTATTTAGGTCCATATTGTCATTGATCTTCCATTTTATCAGTACAATTCTTCCTCCTTCTCCATGATTCTGCGTACCGGTCCACGTCAATTTATCCCAGCTTATCAGGCGAGGCCGATCGCGATTCGTTCGATGTGTTCCGTCTCGTGAGATTTAGCGTCCAGTAAGGGCCGGTGAGCCTTGCGAATCGTCGCGCATCCCCCTTCAAAGATCTTCTTTCTGATAAGAGGGCAAACGATTTCCTCAGCCCGATGCGATCCCCGTGTTACTTAATAGGGTAGTTCAAGGCCTGCGGTCGCCTTAATTCCAGCCACGCTATTCAATCGAGGCGCGGCATACTGACCTAACCCGTCATGTAGCTATTCTTTGCGCGGCTAACCTCCCTGACACTTCACCTCCCTCCAGCAACCTGTTACCCAACCCATAGCGGAACGGTCGCTTTGTTCCCCGAGGGAATGTCACGAAATATGAGAGTTTCTACGCTGCCGCTGAACTTCCAGCAAACTTTGCTTATCCAGCCTGGTGCCAATCAAGCAGCAGCCTCAGCCACCCTAAGAAAAATACGTTCCAGGCATTCCATTCTGGATAGGCCACTCTTTATACCTCGTCCAAGAGCCAGGATCTTATGGAACCATCCCTCATCCCCTAGTGGCCAAATCGTGAAAGCCGAGGGAGATGGACAAGAACAGATTGGGTCGGTATGCACTAATTCGAAAATTGCCAGTGAAACGTGAGTAAGTTAGAGTTAATTCCCAAAGAGATCTCCACGTCCGTTATTCATGCGCACCACAAAAGAATTCTAGACATTTTGACCAATTTGAGTGGACTAGTTCATTAACGTATCCCACCCCCCGCGTACCAATCTTATATCAACGTAGAATTGGACCCGATCGAGGAAATGAGCGAACCAGTGTATAGAGAAGCAATTTGGCGAATACCAGTTGACGCTAGAAAAGACTCGCGAGAAAGGAAGGAAATTAATTTCTCTGACAAATGAGTATTTACTGGGATCTCGCTTAGGTAGAAGCGGACTAGACAGAAGGGGGATGGAACACGGTAACGGGGCCGGGACGACCTCGAGAGCCGATGGATACTTCGGATATTTCCATTTGCTTTTTACCGTTTCAAACAAAGCAGAATCTCTCGGACTGAGAGCTGTTCAAACGAGATCTCCAATACCCGTGGAAATTGGGTAGACATTGGAAAATGAATCGAAAGGGCAAATAACGCGAACGGGGCATTCCGGCCTTTGTGAGTTGAACCACGTGGAGATGCGCTACTCCGGCCCGTTGTTGGCACGATATTCTAGTATCTAGTAGTAGTACCTACTACTCGCGGATACAGTATACTCCTTCAGGTTTCCCTCATGCGAACGATAGTACTTCAGTGTATTCAGGCTATCGCTTCGCGAGTAGTCACTCATCGGATTCCACCATACGTATTATAGTCACCCTACACGTCATTGCTCTTCTCCCCTGACGTTTCCATCAATGAAATGGGTCACGTCACTTCCGTATTACCGATCGTTCGTGCGAACGTCACAAATTATGTACACGCCCTGAATGTAGTAGTGTTAGTAGTAGGTACCTGTGCGACTAGAAAATTTCATTTCTGTCAAAAAGCCCCCCCCCCCCCCTACCCACTCACCCACCACCACTACCACTCCTCCGTCTATAAGCAAGCGAATATGCATTAGCGTAGGGTGAACGAGTAAAAAAAGAAAACCGTCTACCGTGTATCGGAGCTTTAGGCTCGGTGCTCTCGACGGCGGTAGGAATTAATAATGTACTCGAAAGGTTTATCCACAGGGGCGTAAGGTAAAAGGGACGTAAGGCAGGTGCGAGAGACCGTACGTTTAAGTTAGTCGCATAGGCGCCCGCCTCGCCACTCACTCGGCAATTACGTGTTAATGCCTCAAGTTAACGTATTAATTATTTACATTCAACGCCAGTGCTGTTTAAGCATTCTAAAACCCACTCCGAATAAGAGCAGGCACCCCGTTATACTTACTACCCTCATCCGCGCGCTCTTTCCCGTGCACGTACGTTTGTGTTCCTTAATTTCATCCCCTCACACAGACGTTCTTCCACACAGTAAGATCCGGCTGACCGTACAGGGAAATATCTAATGTACCTACCCCCTATTGTTAAACGTCGATCTTACGCAAGGGTGGCTATCGGGTTGATTTTTATTTAACTACAATAGTGTGTAGAGCGTCGTCGATGGTGGTCATTTTCGACTTAGAAGCAACCCCCTTAACGCGGTACAACCCCTATATTATAGCCCTCGCAGCATCCATGGACCTTGTCCCCCTGCTGCTACCCGGCCACATTTCCCTCATCCGGCAGTTAAAACATTTAGCGGCCGTATTAAAAGCTACGATAACAGCCCCCGCGATAATAAAGCCCTGAGCTACACTCTGCCAGAGTACATTCACCAAGGGTGCCTTTATTTATATCAACTGCGTCAACACTTTTAAATATCTTTTAAATCACCGTGTTCGCCTGCCACTGAGGAGGAAAAAACAAGAACCGGACTGCGGCGGCCATGGTCCAAGTACCACGTAGACCATATAATGAGTGGCAAGAGGATGGTCGGAACATACAAGGGAAGTATGCGAGGCTTGCAGGAAAACCGCAATGTCCTCTTTGAGGTCGTAGAACAGAAGCGCTATTTTTCCAGCGAAACAAAAGAAGAAAAAAGTGGGATACCACTTAATGACTGTTCGGCCTTTGTTTTTGTACCATTTGGTCGCATACCAACGATGCGCTTAATATATGTTACGCGGTCCAAATTCACTTTTTCCTTGGATAATGTTCTCCGTCCACTTTCTAGCTGTTGGTTGTAAAAGTTTCATACCTACTTGAACCAGCCAGCGGATATAGGTATTTATTGATGAGAATGAGATAAAAATTTCAGACAATGACAGGGCGTATTTACTATAGGAAACATATGTATATTCAATTCCACGAACAGTCACGTTGGTCCAAGATGGGCTTTACTGTGGGTCATAACGTAAAGGCCAACTTCATTACACGTTATACGATCGTATTCATGAAGAATTCAATGGTAGGAAAACCACAAGATCGTAAAGCTGGTGCAGCGGGGACGATTGACGGAACCGGATCGGGAAACCGTAACCGGTTTCAGTGTTTCCTCGTGAAGAACTCGGTATCCAAGAAACGGCAGGGTTAAGGTGGGATAAGCATGTAGCGAACGAGACTGAGAAGTAGTATCGACGAATTAAAAATTCTTACAGCCCTTAGAAACATTAATCAGGGTTTTAAACATTTTAAAGATATTAAAGTTATTTAAGACACTTCAATGACGGTTCGAAATCAATCCTAAACCTTGCACATGGAAATGATGTCGCGATGAGGTCTTATAGTCCATGTTATGACTGGTTAAGCAAAATCAGCGATTCGCGAATATCCAACAACCAAGTGAAATCATGAAAATGCAAAATTGAGCGTCGGGGCGCTCATTTTACATGGAGTATAATGTGAAAAGTTCGCACGACCGAACGCGTGGAAATATACTGAAGGAACGTCATGGGAATTTTGAAAAATTCGCATCGGCGTCCTTCGTGCTTCTATAAATATCTCCATGGTATCATTGCTCCTTTGCAAGTGGCAGAATTTGGAACTTGAAGAATCTCCAGAAAGTACATCCCACACTGATGCACGAAGTAAACAGCGTAAGACGTCGGAATGGGCAAAGCGCGAAATCTCAGGCAACAATTTCACGAATGTTTAAATCTTACAGTTTCCCGAGTTTCCCTGTATTTCGCGAAGCAGCTGCAAAATTGCGTTCGTCCATCGTGAAACGTCAAGCATCAACAACAACTACAATTGCTTGAAAGACGCTTTGCACACGACTACTGTAACTCTGTAAAACATAAAGAACAATCGTCACTAACCAATCCGCTATACGGCATGAAAATATTTACACAAATATATTTTATTATTATATCTGACTCCGTTCCTTCGCAACAATATAAACACTGCACATACTTATCTTTGTCAATGAATTTGTCATCCGTAATAAATTCCGAGTACAATCTGAACACGTACTTGTCCGCGGCGGAAGAAGAAATCACTTCGTCTCCACGTCATGCACGAATGCATTCGATATAACGTGGACATTGAAAAAGGAGAAAAAATCATCGAATGAATAACAAACCTTCGTATCATCAAATCTAGCAAATGATTCAAAGGCATGAAGGTCAAACAAGCGAGACTGAAATTTCATTCAAGAGAGAGATGATACGAGTTTGTTATGCGTAATACTATAAATAGCATAGTATCTAAGCTGTTATCAGCGTTAAGTATGTACGTTATATCAAAGCATGCTAAATATTCCGTTAATTTTTCGAGCAGCGATCCACTAGCTGCACCCCTTAAACCAACCCTCGGCTTTCATATAGGGACTCGCTATAGAAACTATCCGCATGCCAAAGTTCTACCAGTCATTCCGATAACAGAATTGTTACCTCGTAACGGTACAACGACGTTGCCTTAACATACTCCGGGTTACCTTAGAGGCAAACGATGTACCGGGTGTACCGTAAGTACCTATAGAAGCCCTGGGCGCAACGTTACTTACGAGCATTCCGCATGAATAAAAGATTACGTTTTCGACGTCGGCTTATCATCGTCGGTAGCGATAAAATTAGAACCACGTCTCTTTGCATCCTAAGCAGACCTTACTGGGGACCACTGACATAGGGATAGGCGAAATACCGACTTCCAGTACAGTATGCTGCGTCTTTACCTAGAACGGAAAAATTTGTATTCAATCCGTATCGCAGAGATCTAAAGTGCAGGAGTAAAGGGAATCGATAGCTATACATCCAAGTTTTTTTAGGATAATTACTGACGTCCAAGGTACTTCTTAAAGTTCTTTTTTTTTTCTAACGATACATCAGTACTACCGTATTTTCCTCAGTGTGCATGGTCACGCACGAAGATTACCTCTTGGTGAGGTCACTTCCTGTCGCTATATGCGTGTCCAACTTTTGAACGTCTATACCTCGGCATGATACGTATATACCAAATGTATATTTCGAATTCATAGTAAAAAGTCTAGTCGAGTCCATATTGTTCTGCTATTGGGACTGCACTGTAACGAGGCTGTTATTGCGGAGAATCTATATGAATGGCTCATTGATAAACCTCACTGAAAAAACGTTGGAGGTGGATCCTAGTGAAAGAGGCGCGACGTAACATTTTTCCAGATATAATCAGACGACGGCATCGGAGGTCCGAAGCGTTCGTTCGCATTCTTTAAAAATGACGTAGAGCGAGTATAACGACGTGGGTGAAATCGCCGGGAGGAGCTACGTAGAAGGCAAGAAAGCAAGGAGTACAAACATAAAAGGAAAAGTGACTATGTATAAGTGAATAGCATACGTGACAGAATACCAGAAAGAATGAACGAACGTATAGAATTTATAGTTGGAGGTTGTTCTTGTTACATGATAATTAATAGCAGGACGTAACACATCATTACGCAATGATAACACGATTATGCGAGATGGCATAGCAGGTAAGGCAGACCTATATACCTACGGAATAACCATGTTTTATGCAAATCCGCTCAGCGTAGAGCGATCCTACTGTATTTTCCTAAATAGACGTTACACTAACTCGTGGCTTTGGTATAGTGGCTGGAATAAGATTATCAGCAACGAGATTTCACTTCCTCAAAAAAAAAAAGAAAAAAGCAAGAGATCCTTCGGGAAATTTGCACGTGTAATTCCTGAGGATGATCCTGAACGAAATGTGTAAAGGGTATCAGCGAGTAAGACGGTCACAAGTATCCGCGTATAAAAAATTCCGTAGGAAATCATGAAAGACGATTTAACCCCAAGAGGTATACCTCAACCATGAAAAGGTTTATTGCATAAATTTCGTCAGGACGAAAATATCGATGATTTAATAATAAGTTATTAGAATTGCACCGAGACGAAATCGACTGGATGAAACCGGGTGGGCTGCCGTGAAATGGCAGTAGGGTTGCGCCAAAAATAAACAGCAATTTACGAGTGCTCACGCAATCCGTGTTTTAGAGTGGTGGAGAAGAATCGATTAGTTAATCGCGAGTAATTAGCTATTGGTAGACAACGCCCATCAATTAGATGATGAGTAAACGAGTAAAACTGAATAACGTAAAAAATGGCTACCGTCATCCGAATAATTAACGGTACCATAGCGCCATCTTCGCAATATCAAAGATGGGCATTTCTTATATGAGGTATATGTATATAGGTACATACCTACAATGTCTCGAGGACAAGGTATGTAGACCACGTCTACGATACATACGTATTCCTTCTCAATATAAGCTCCTGGACATTGTCCACGTTGCCAAGAACCGATATCCTGTCGCGTATGGTATCTTGGATATCCTGACATAGATACGTATATATAGGATGTGGATGAAAACCACGAGGAATTCTCTTTGGAAGTTCAGACTAGTATAAGGGAGGTAGAAAAGTCATTGAAACTTGGAGAACAAAAGGATTCCATGACCAGAGCCGTAAGACAGGGATGGCGACTTGGTTGAGGCAGCGTAATATCCAAGACGTCGTGGAAGACATAGTCCAAGCTCTCTTGCTAAAACTATACGTGTGAAGTGTACGCGCCTGAATTAATCACAAGGGAAATGGAAGGACTCTCAGACGAAAAGGATCTTTGACCGAGTCCTCTATTACGTCGTCTTTCCTGTCAGAATGGTCCTACATTTATTCAACCCTTGCCATGAATCCTTAACGGGAACGTTGATGAGGATTATAAACTAGTGGTACGATGCGTGGTAAACGTGTTAGAATCACGGTTCAGTAACACCTATACTCGATTCCTAGGAGTTACCAGAAAACATGAGCCATTCACATATCAAACAACGCCCACATAAGATTCATACCCGCCATGGAAATTCGTGTACGGATAGAGTTTTCGTTTGGAACTTCGAGAACTAGGTAAAAGGAATACACGTGCATATATATATATATATATATGCATATACATATAGTCAGACTAGAAACGAATACAAGAACTAATATCCAACGTAGTACAGAGAAACATTTCCGGCGTGTTGCTGTAAGTGTTTATACTTTAATATCTACGAGTAACATAGTTCCTCCATCGTCCGCTAGGACACGGATAGTAGATATTTACTCACCACTTGAATCAGACCGACAAAATGTTATTCTTGCCACACTTGAGAATTAATTTGTCCGAAGGCGGGTCTCTTGGTAGACAGGTAGGTAAGTTTGGTGGATGCAGGGTACACAGTGAGATAGAGAGAGACAAAGAGATCACCAAAGGAGAAACAGAGAATGACGGCAACAGGCGCAAAGCCAGACTGGCCTGTATGAATATACATGCCATGGAAACGCAAGGGGTGTCTACTCGCAGCACGTTACTTTTACTCAGGAAGCGAGACCCGTAAGGGTATTAGCATTTTACTGGCTAACAATTTTACCGTCCGAGGTTCTCGGAAAACAGCCGCTCGCTCGTGCGCCTGCGCGTTTGGTCAGACGCTTACATGAAAAATGAATTCTTAACTATTCGTCCAGAAGCGAGTGACCGGGATGTTATTATCTTGCGTGTTATTTTTATGCCTTTCTCTTCCTCTTCTCCTCCCTCTGTCTCCCTCTCTTTCTATTTCTCTCTTGTTTCGGAAGAGATACCCACGCAACGGACCTAAGTCCGCATATAACAAGGCCTCATTCACA
Source organism: Pachycephus smyrnensis (assembly GCA_030142225.1). Classification (NCBI taxonomy): domain Eukaryota; kingdom Metazoa; phylum Arthropoda; class Insecta; order Hymenoptera; family Cephidae; genus Pachycephus; species Pachycephus smyrnensis. The sequence continues at coordinate 458,182 of JARQST010000365.1, forward strand.
GGGCCAATTATTTTTACCATGCTCGTAGAAGACCTTCCTGCGAATGACCCTGCATGCATGTAGTATAGTCTGTACGCGCATTTTTCCATTATTTACTATTTGATCTTTTTATTTTTTCCTACGCTTGACTTACTCTCTTGTCAGATACCTCAGCGGAAGTCCTTGCAGTGTTGCGAATGCCGCAATTGCACCTGCACGGAATGCCTGTCGCTGAGAAAAATGCGAGCGTCCCGTACCCTCCATTGCATTTGCACGTTGATTCGGATAAGGAAAGGCTAATTTATCCTCGAGGAGGAATGACCCTACCAGCCAGCTATGCCGTTGATCTATGCTTTACACTTTTTATTTCATTTGTCCTCCCATCGTGGTAACGATCGTACTCGTAGGAATTCTACGTATATTTTTCTACATGAGATTCTTACTTAGCTCGTGTAGATATTTTCAAAGAGATACAATCAGCAGCCTCGGAGTAATATCATTATTTCGATTCTCTGCCTGTACGAATGTAAGTCTCACGTATAAAAGCCATCTTGCCATTTCAATATGCGACATTCAATACATTCATTCATTTAGACTGACTGTTTTCTTATTGCGTTATCGAGATTCCGTCTCCCTCCTTTCACTTCACTCCCCTCTTCACAAAACTCTTTTGGCGGATGGGAATTTTACCACGGAACGATAAGACGTTACCGAACTTTGACGGTCCTCTACGCAAACAAACTGTCGATATTAAAGTTCATACAGATTACACACGATACAACATTTGTTACGCAATGTGTTTCCATATTTTTATTCTTATTTTACGTAAGGGCACTAAATCTGTACGAATTATTTTTTTTTACGTGAAATTTTTCAATACTCAAAGTAGTAGGAGGATTTACCAAAAACTCTGGAAATAAATAAAATATTTCCACTACGAGAATGTGATAAGCAAAAATAATGCAGAATAGCAGTAATGAGTGCACTCATCCTGCCGTCCAATGTGGACTGTCGTGTCAGCTAGGGAATGGCTTCCAGTGAACAACCTGTTACGTAAAAGGTAGACAAGTTTTTCTATTACTAAAACTCTGTGTTCCTTTTTTGTATCTCATTTAGGGGAATTTCATACTGACGACCGGGTATAACCATACAGGTATATCGTGAGGCGATCATTCTTTAGGCAAGACTCTGTTATGATACGTTAGCATAAATGTAATATTGAACAAAAAAAATATTTTGCTGCGGTAACGAACTCGGGCATGATGCAATATTACGTACTATCGTCATAGAAATTCGGAGCGACTGTTATATCAAGAGCCGATTAAGTAAACGCGATAGGAGCTACAAAAATACCAATGCGCGATGAAAGTAACATATCGTTGGCCGCAATAGGTGTTACAGATCACGATGATAAATTTAACATGAAATATTGAAATCTGTATTTTTTATCGACCAAAGCATTTTCACATAATATTTACGTAAAAGGAGAATCAGAGTGGGTGCCTACATGCGAATGCCACTCCATGTGAATATATACATGTCCATCGTCTCTTTAACCGTGTCCTGTCGCGCGATGCGGTGGCGTCGTAAAAGGACGACTCTATCATCCAAGAGAAAAAAAAAGGTTGACGTTAAGGCGCTGCGCAAAGAGCCGTCAAGGCGGTTTTGGAGGTTAACGTTGCCTGCAATAAAATACGAAGGACAACGCGAACCTCCTAGTCGAGAAACAAGTCTCCAACAAACAGCAAACGACAAGTTGGGCTTATGCGGTATTTCCAACATAAAATAAGCATGCTCTAATCTCTTAGCTCGACGCGAACTTGAACTTTGAAATCACGTCGTACATACCATAGTTGAGAGTTGCAATACTATTGTGAGGGTAAATAGATATGACCGACATACTTTTGTCGCTGTGATTATAACGTCACGTTGCTTATGAAATACTGGTTATCTGTCTAGACTCGAGAGGATGCACGTATCATTAAAATATATTGTCGACCAATAGAAACCAGCCGGAAGTGCCGTGTATGGTTTCTTTCTTCGACGATATGACTTCTTCGCTGTGATTCAGTGAGATACTGGCTTCGCACAATCTACAATACAATAACAACGTGACATCGGAATTGTCTTAGCTATCTCTATGTAATCTTAGCGATAACCTAAATGCGAAGAAGCCACAAGAAACAAACGTATTGATGACATATACAGTAATGCATCATGGGAGATTTGTTCACCTCTAAGTTTTACAACGGCAGATACATAAGGCACAATCATTTATTCCATATGGTACTATATGTAAACGATTGTTAACTTGCGATATCACGCGACTATTCGTTATCTAGAAATAGTCTACCGAGTATGTATAAATCGAGATAATAATCGTACATAGAAACGGGATCAAATCAGTGACACAAAACAGCGTCCCATTTTTGATATTTATTGAAGTGACACGAGCTAAAGAAAAAGAAGCGATTTGAAAAAAAAAAGTTAGAAAACGTTCGTTCTAACCCGTCGACACGTCGCCGAATAGAAACGTCACACGCTAGGTAAAAATTGTGCACCGAGATATCACCGCTTTCATTACTGGCGTTCAAGCCAGCCAAGTTCATGGTGGCTATGATTGGAAAAGTTAGTATTTCCAATGTTAACTTTCTTAGTCGCGATATTTCTTATGCATCTGATTATCCATTTCGTACTCGTCCTTACTAATCCAACGTCGCCAACGCCATCCCCTCTCGGCCCCTAGCGTCTTCGTAATTCTACTATTACGTAGAAACGCCCAGCAAACCGACCTGAAATTCTACTTTAACTTCTCGAAGAAATTCAACGGGCGTACCGAGTACGCCTATTTCGACGACATTTTCTCTCTCTTTCTCTTCTCTCTCTCTATTTTGTTCCTTTTTTACTTACCGTAGCCGCGACATCGCGATCGATCTTCACGGAAGTACGAAAAACGACGAACCGTTACGCAACTCCTTTAATTCGACTACCCTGATAAAGCTATCGAGAGGGCGACTTAAAACGCTATAAATTAAAGGGGAGGTAAAACCCTATCAAATTACAAACAAGAATCATGCTCCTTGGGTAATATGGATTTAACTAGCCTGCATCTAAGATCGGGCTATGAGATAAATTATACTTTGAGGTGCCATCCTCCTATGTAATTACGTACGTCAGTCACCTGAAGGCAAAATCGCATATTGTGTTATGCGATTCCTAGCAGTATCGATACGATCAATGTAAGTGAAGGATAACTACGTGAGATTTGCTGAGGCCTAATTCCTATACCAGTTTAACCTAACTAGTACAGCTTATACCGTATAGTAGATAGACTAACATTGTATGTAGTCGTAAGAAAAGCTGTCGATTAGATCAACTCGTTAGTGGAACAAATAGAAACCTTATCTATTACGTATTGCGTGATCAGCAGTACTGAGACAGAATGCATCTCCATGTGAGAGAGATTATAGGTACATGTACAGTTGATCCACGAGTAAAAGATCCTGTCTAGAGGACTCTTCTACCTTAAACGTCATAAGAAGTTGGCCCCTCCAAAAGATCTTTCACTCATGGACTATATATTATTATGGAATTTTGAAGAAATCGACGAATCGATATGAAAGGTACAGATTTTTTTTTTAAATTATTGGTATCTATGTTCCAACTATCCGTGCTTAGATACGTATACCTATCCCTTTCGTGTGATTGAAACTATCTGGCTCGCCAACCTCTGCATAATGCATTGCGACGCATAAACCCGTACATTGTGTACCTGGCGCAATTTAAATTTTCGGACTAGTTGCCATGCAGAACTTTTTCAATGTGAACTGTTTTAAGAGCTTCTGCATAATTTATCTCGACGCCCTTTTTTTCGTATCTCGCTCTACTACTCTCTTTGGCCCTGTTTTGCTCCTCTCTGGTATCTTGTCCGTGAATATCTATTTACATGTACCAAATGCATACAGATAGACATTAAACTTAAATACGTATATCAGTTGGATTTGACAGTTGTGTACGGAGGAACAAAACTGCACCACGGTGCCTAATGCATTAAGCATAAACTGAATGACCTTTATCATTGAGTACTTTCACAGTGGCTGAACTGCTTCCAGAAAAAGAATACGTGTCCTGTCAGAAAACTTCTTATCATTTACGTTACGACGTTGCTAAAATATATAATGTGAATAAAGAGAGAGAGGGAGAGAGAGAGATAGCGGAATTATGGATCGACTGAAAATCAAAGAATTTATTCAAAGCACGTTGCCACGTGTGCTGGTTCAACAAAGAGATTGACAAGCAGACTAGATCATCCATGGAAATATGAAAGTCACGTTTCGCGCTGCGTACCATTATATAAAATTGTATATCTCTTATCAACGCTACGCGGTAGCATGTTGAAAAAAGATTATAATACGCGCCACTGTCGATGTGTTTAGCAGCACGAAGATGGAAAAGATCGAGATGGAAAAAGGGGAGATGATAATGATTGATTACGAATAACGTTCTCCATTATGAAACTGCCACGTGGCTTACAGTTACATGTAACGCAGCCTTAATAAAAAAAGTATCGCACGTTTTTTCTATACAGCTACACCTAACACTTCCTGTTTTTTCAACAGTTTTTGCGACATAAGCACAATACGTCGCTGTACGTATCCGCCATATATCTACTACTTGACTTTGACTCAGGCCAAAATCTTTGCACCTTTCATTCATAATTTTCGCATTTGCATATAGCTGTGCTCGAGTCTAGACAAAATGATTTCACAATAAATGATTACTTATGACATGTTTGCAACTCCCACGTTTCTATGCCGTTCATCTACCAATTAAGTAAATTATTTTATGGCTCGCTAATGCACTCTGATCCTCACGATAATTTCAAAAGCAAATTATTTGCAGCTCCAATCAGCGACATTTCGACTGGACGATAATAAAAGTCGCTCTTGAATGTATATCCTTGTAAAAATTTTTTATAACAAAGTTACGAACCAATTATGTCGTAGTCAGTCAGAGAAAAGCACAATATCACAGCCTTTATCACAGCACGTTAAGGTTGGGCACAATGGGCCACTGGTGATGGTAGTAGAGGATGCTGGTTGGTTCAGCCGGTTATAACAATGTATATACCGGTCGGCAACAATAAGTTTGGAATGCCTGAGTTTTGTTCTGTCCTGAACGTGTCCCGAGTTTGTCTCTTTGCTCTCCAAAGGCTTATGGTGTCAAAGACTCTTTCTCTCTTCCGAAGCTTGCGTATTTTCTTCTTCTAATAGCTTACTTCTTTTCTATGCTCCTCTTGGTCCAGTGCAAGCTGCACGACCCTCAGTGTTCACGGCACTAAAGTAGAGGTTTAATTATATCCTCCGTAATTTACGGACACCCGATGCACTGGTACGTATATCTTTCGTAGGCTCGTCCCTTTATTGTCGGGATCGGAACGCCCGGTAATTGACGTACACCTGGTGGGCGACCAAACGAACGAACGAGCCTTGAGTTTTGTCTTCGGTCTCTTATCCTTTTCCTCTTATTCTTCTCCTCTTACTTCCTTCTGTCCCTTGATGCTTGCTGAAAGACACCGTGTATGTCTTCCACTCTTTGACCTGGACAGCAATCTTCCCATTCGCTCTTTGCTCAATGGACTCCACTCTATTCTGTCCACAGTTTACGCTCGACTAGCGATCTTTTGTAGTTGGACTTTACTTTTACCAGGATCCTCTACAGCTAATTCACAATACAGGTATGCAGGACTTGAAGACGATACGTGTACTTTGCTTTTGGTGTCTCCGAAGTATTTCGTAATGGATATGTTAATTCTTCTCATTCAGTTAGAAGAATACCACTCGTTATATTCTTATATCGTTACTAAACCACAGTATACAATTCGGATTTGAGTGGAATACCGTAAGGCAGGTGTTTAGAGAAAATATTTTGTATTATTTGCCACGGCAATAATGTGCCTGGATATGTTGGAGATACCAGACGATAATCAGTGAGTTCGTTGCTCTACAGAGAGAGGTTATAGAAAGTATGTTGGGAATAACTCTCGCTGTTATATCAACGTCAGGTAAAAGCGTGTTTTCGCCACGTATGATAGAATCGCTTACGATTGCGATCGTCGAACGGCGACGTAAGAGATATGGTTTTATACAGTAGTATATTCACACCTGATGTGTTATTATCTCTACTGTTATGTAACAATCTCACACTTCAACTATTTTCAACGAAGAAATATGCACGAATGTGAATGATTTTTGATATTTCCTTAAAATCAAAGTGCCGCACCGGGACGCTCCAAAACCGTTATACACCGTGGGCACAATTTTCTTTCTCACTAATGCAAAACGTGGCCTTCGACAAGTCCAATGGACTCCCTTTCTCTATCTCTTTGTGTCACCAAGTGGAAACTACAAAAGTGTCAGGTACGAAATACCCAGGCTTTATCTCATAGAACTAAAAAACACAAGCACACAGTTCACCACGGCAGTTTAATAAAACAATATACTTTCTAAATGGCTTTCACTCGCGATGTACCAAGGTGGCAACTGTAAAGTATTAGCAATTACACGCCGTTCAGTGATGCACCACGAAGTTCCGGAACTCGGAGCGAGAAGACACGATCCTCTTTCGCTCGCGTCCGGTGGAGCACTGACTCGGCCCACGAGTGACTCCGTCCTGACTCGATTGAAAACTAACTGAACGCGACTCGACCCGACTGGACCCGACTCCACGTTCGGTACCCGAAGGTTTCGGGCTCAATCCAACACCGAGGCTCATTCCGTGCTCGACTGCCGTTCGAGGTGGAACCTGCGTATCGCATTCATGACAGCGCAGAATATAAGGAGTGCCAGTTCAGAAATAGAGAATACGTTCTCATTGACGGTATATATGGGGCTAAAAGCATAATATAGAATTGGTGAGACTATTCCCATTTACTCAGAATGACAGGAGATGGAGGAAGTGTGCTGATAATGGTTGCCACGTCAAGAGGAGTAGATCGAGCGTAGAAATTCGAGGTACTAAACTTTGGCACGACGTTCAACCGCATGCAAGTTCATCAAAATCTAGTTAACTTGCTATGCTGAAGTTTGATCTAATAATTATGCACACGCGATCGCGATTATATCTTCATCACCTGGACTTCATTGAAACAGTAAGTTTTTCTTACGCTCTAAGCCGACACGAAAAGGAAGCTTCGACCTAATAGTCAAAAGCGTCGGCACGAAGAGCTCAGGTCGGTAGAATGTAGCAGCCGGAAATCGAATTACTATATGTATAGGAGTAAAAATTCCTCAGAGAGCGTATAGCAAGGAAAAGCATTTGTATTGAGACGAACGTACTCCATACTCCGGTATTATATGCATGTATATACGTGAGTATACGATGGAAGGTAAGAGGGCTTCATCCTGAGTTTCCTTGCTTCTAGGTCCCTTTGTACTTGAAGACGTAGAAGCGTGTAAAAACTGGAACGTGGCTTAATGCACTAGAGTATTTCATGGGAAAAGGGAATATTAAATCCCACCTCTCCTATAAAGCACGTACGTATAGAATTGCAATAGACATAGTATACCTGTCTAGTCATCACCATAAATGCCATCCGCACATCTCTAACAGGCTTTAATTTCCAACCTGTAACACTGACGTTTCTCGTTTCCACCAGGAGTAAAACAAACTACACATCGCTCCTTACCTGACTGTACCTAAGGAAGCCCACCGACTCTCAGTGAATCCCGAAGACACACACGCGACATCCTCTCCCACTATTTTTCATAGAAAACTGCACATTCATCCCATCAATAAGTAGAGGTAAGTCGACGTCCTCACTGGGACCTCCTCTATACCCGAAAGAGTGATCAAGCTAAATCAGTGCCAGGGCATTCTTTCACCGCATATATTCGCACTAGAGACATATCGTTTTCCCAGGAACCATTTCTCACTACTTACGAAGACACTAACCTCGCAGTCTGACGTCCTAGCCGAAAGTATTACGTATCCTCATCCATCGTGGATGAGCACACTCGTGCTCTGTGAAATCTCTTTCGTCAAAGGAATAAATTAAGAACCGCGAACGTGGCCGTAATTCCGTTGGCGGTAGATCGCGAATTAAATCTCTCAGCGAAGCCGAGGGGAACGACGTAAGTATATTTCTCGGTGACTCCCAGGACGAAATACCTACCGTTCCAATGGAATGGCAATAGGCCACACAAATTCGAGCGCGAAAAAGCCGTCGGCACAGTGAGCCGGCCAAAGGGTCGAGCAATGAACGAAATGTTAAACTAGGTAATATATCTACCGCGTCATGATCCTCGGTGCGCTTCTTGCCGACGTAGAGTCCAGATCCACGGGTGAGCCGACTCGAGCGAACAGAGGGAGTGACGGGCATTAGGTTTTTAGGATGGGTATTCGGCGTCAGTATCGTAAACAACTAGTGCCGGTGGTCCATCCCCAGAAGAGACTGCTACCAGAGTGTAGAGCAGATCAGTAAAGGCTGGATGTCAGTCGCGCACTCAGGACTCTTCCTCGTCCTTCCTTCGTAACAGGGTGGCCGTTCGAGGGAACTCCAGGAGTTTACGAAAGACGGGATGTCGCCTACCAGACAGATCAATGGAGACAAGAAGTCTGAGTAGAAGCGGGACAAGGAGATCTCTGCAGTCTCCTTGCCAAAATTACGAGCCGTCTGGATTATACGCAGGTGGCAGGTATGCGTGGCGTCTCTTGGGATCAGCACACAGATCCTTGACGTGAGAAGTACAGGGGGACGTTCCACTATAAGATTCTTCCTTGCATGTCTCGTTAAATTCTATCAGGGTAATTGTTACCGTTGACGGTATAAGCATGGACATGCACAAGGCCACTTAGATCCCTTTGCTAAATCAGTAGACTAATCTCTCACTTTTACTGAGTTTAACTACTAAACACGCACGAACGTATTTTAACACCAGGTTTCCTTACATCCGGCCATTAATCAGCGCGTTTACCCGGTTACTCGATTATGTTTGCCACCTGCCGCTTCGCGAATTCTGACGCCTCCTAATATTATACAAAAAGAGAGGAGAGGGAGAGGGAGGAGGATCGAGTATAAAGGCAAGGAAGAAAGAGAAGCTCAAAGCTTTTTAAAGGAATATAAAAAGGACACGCTCGATACAGGAATGGCGGACCTGTAACACCGGTCTCAACTGTTCACGTTTATTATGGAATACCCCGGTGATTCTATACCAAGTCTCTATAAAAGAGGAGTATGAATTTCGTATCTCAAGGAGGCAGACATTGACACGATGGGGGAGAAGAAAGAATACAAAGCGAATGGGCAGACAGGATTTTGGAGTCTTCGAAAAACGTCTTACCGTTAACGTGACCCGGCAACGAGTAAAAAGATCAGCCCGAGCAAGAACAGTTCCATTGGACACAAACTCCATGATACTTTTGTAGGCAGTCACTTCCTCAGCTCCATGGGAAGGAAGCTAAATGCGCTACAGATGAGCCACGTGCGCGTAGAGTAAAGCCCACAGTCGTCTCTGTAAAAGTCGTTTGACAGGATTTTTTTCAAGGATTTCTTTGACAAAGTTATTTCGACGAGTCAAGCTGGTCACTGCTCCTCAATTTCAAGAGACGCAGTTATTTCCGCATGGGAACAGATACAGCCACGTTATATACCAACCTACCTACGACCGAGAGAAAGTGAATTAAAAAATCATATGAACAGGATAGTACGACATCGTTGGCAGTTTATCAAGATAGATTTTATGTATATCGAGTCAGAGTTCACGTGGGTAGACGGAAATAAAATGATCGCGAAGTTAATTGGGGATCGTAGGATTTGCATTTTCATTAGTAATATCCACTTCTGTCCTGAAATTACCATCCATTGTGAAGCGCGGTAGAAGGCGGGGATCAGAGAGTTCTTTTATACGAGGACTCACGGTGTAATAAAGTGCTCCGAACTCTTTGTGACTTGTGGACACATTCATTCAACTTTGATCTCGCTCAGGGCGGCATCGGTCGGGCCGCCTACGTGGAGCAAAGAAAGTCTCATAAAAAATACAATATTTTCCTTTCATTTGATCCACTATCTTGCTCCGGAACGTAAAGCGTCGCGAGCACGGTCTCTTTGTCAGCCCGACGGATCTGTAAGTTTAATTCATGGCGGAAGTCAGCCCTATAGGTACCGGCGTCGCTCTTCCGCCATTCGGCCGTTTCCCCACGTCGAGGGACTTGATTGCTTTGTCCTCCGAGATTCTAATATGAATTACAAACCTGTTCTCTGCTCGTTTTATCAGAGCCCATAGCACCCTCTGGCCCATTTCCCCAACCATCCACAGAAACTTTACAGTATGGGTGTATATATTTACACACATACATGTATACCAACCTAACCACGACGTTATGGAGAATTCACAATGAAAATGAATCCTGCGGAAGCGCGGATTGCTTCTGGCACAGGACAGGATGCGAATATGTCTGTCAGGTTGGTATTCCTGGTTGTCAGTACCGGCCATTTTGGTATATGATGAAATTTCGTCGCGCCTCGCGACTTCAACGAGGGACTACCATCCACGTCCTGGACCCCTTTTCGCTTGCGGTTGCAATAAAAAATTCTCACGCCGTCACTTTTACGAGTTCTCATGAAGCGACGGCAGCGTCGAGTCCTGGACACTGGAAATACGTTTCTAAATGCCGGTGATAAAAAGAAGGGTTCTCGTAATCGTGATAAAGCGAATCTCTCGCTGAAGCCGCAGGTGCAACTGCAACAGCCATTACGAACCAAGGCCGGATTCGCCGTGGGACCGCCACCGCGACGCCGCAGGGTTTGCGGCCCGCAAACTCCTAATTCCTTCAGCAACGTAATGCAACGAATTACACAGAATTCCTCCGGCATCGCTCGGACGATCGAGCACCGTTCTAATTACTCCACGGCTTTCGCGACCGGTAAACTATTGAATTTTACCAGCAATTGTTTACACTGCACGCTATCCTTATATGCATATAACAAAGAAATATACGATCATCCCTTTATCCCACGGGCGCTCTGGAATTGTATAATTACCAAGGAAACATTGGTACTTTTCCATAAAACGAAAAGGTTATTTACAATCCGGTCCGACTGGGCAAACAAGACCCTGCTAATATTAATGCCACACGTATCACCATTATACCATGTAAAGTATACATACTGTGCACGTGCCTGGTGCTAATGACGAATTGTAAGTTGTACACCAACTTCTCATAATGAAGCAATATTCGATCGTGGAAAATATAAAGCTCGTAAAGTACGTTTTTACATAATAAAAAATTCAATTGTTTTCAATTATTACTGAACGGCTGTAAACTGAAGAATATTGCCGCCCGTCAGTCACAGTGAATTAAACTCCGTCACAGAATATCAATTCGACATTATGGCGTAACCGTGACAATAGGACAATGAGGGGAACTATAATACTATCCATGCTAACGACAATCCATCAATTTTTTCGTAATTTCACCAATTATAAGACTTCGAACACTTTCGATGGGCTGGACAAAGAAAGAGTTAACGAAGTGAGTATGCAGGATACAATAAAGTGTACAAATGATAACGATGTTGGTAGCGCGTAATTACACGCAACTCTGTAATATACCAAGGCATTTAAGAAAGCAAACTTCGACTAAATTAGTAGATATTATTCGTGGTACTAATAATACATTTAACTTGACGTAAGCTTATTCCGGTTATATAATTATCAATCAATCTGTCCTCTATGAACGAGCAGCACGTGCGCCAAGTTCTAATTGGCAGTCTAGTAGAGGCCTTTTCGTTAGGATTTAAATGGGTATTATATACATATGTAGTTCCACTGGAAAAGCCATACTAAATATATATTCGTGGTGAGGTGAAACTTTGTCCGATCATGTATACACGGCTGTGACCTATGCTGCACGGTTGTTCCCGTAACCCAGCTTAAATTAACATCTAGTTAAAAGTTGTGCAACGGCCTTGCCGGCCATTAGCTCCATTCAAGGAGTCGTCGCTAAACGATCCACTCTCAGTATATGGCCATTCTGATAAATGAACATTCGAACAATTCAGCATTGAAGAAAAAGCATTCGGTGACTTCGATCTGTATTAAGAATGAAAATTGAAAGCGTACCTCCTCCCCTTACACAGTTACTGACAATTGAAGTTAATTCATAAAAATACATGATATAATATCGAAGCGATAGGCGTTGTCTCTCGTGAGTAATTTTTTAAGGATGAATCCACAATTTTTCCAAGTAAGAAAGGGCGAGAGTCCATCGAGTATTTCTCACGCTGATATAAATTCTCATTGTTATCGTCAATCCCATGGAAACGTCAGAAGCTCGTTGTGTATTAAATTTCCATTTTCTAGCAACGCCATAATATAACGAAGAGGGTGGCTTCTTTATAAAATTGAGAAAGAGCCCGAATCAGGCCACAAAGAAATGCTCGACACAATGGATCTCGCCGTGTAAGAGATTCAGGAATGGGTGCTAAGTGCAGTGAACGGTCAATGGAACTTGGGGCCAAATATTGAAACCCTAGGAAGCTCATTGTCATCGGAAAGACGAGGCTCCGTTGAAGAACGCCATTCTGCCTCGGGATACTATCGATAACGTTCAACACGACGAAAAATATTGGCGAACGTTCTACGAGAAGTTTTCAGTCCTGAGAACACACTCTATATCGAACAACATGTATATATAGGTACCCAGAGTTATATGGACGCATATGGTAGAGAGTAGCTACATTCCTGCCTGGAGAGAACACGGCCCTTAAGATTCGTATAAGATATCCAATGGAATTGAGAGTCACTGTACCACACCGGAATGTAGCATAGCTACGTAGCGGTGGTCAAACGCAGTGACACCAGCATTCCTGTCTCCGAGCTGGAGAGTGGATCGTTCAGGCTTCCCGACAGCGGCTTGGTACCTACCTATATGGGCCCATATACCATCCATGGAAGGGCCTCATCGTGACATGTTTACCGTGAATTTAAGAATGGCCAGGAAAAGGTAGTGATCGAGCGCAGAAATACCAGCATTCCACGTCACCCCACAAGAAGAATCCTGTTCGGCACTGGTTGTTGCACAGCTCGAATCCGGCCCACGCCTTGCAACCTATGGCCTTACAAAACGCAGGGTGGTATACAAGTACAACCGGAAGATCAGGAAACATGAGGAGATCTCGAGTTCTACACCGGATAGTCGATCCGTTGGAAATCTTCTCAAAGTCGAGTGAACCGGCTGATCATGGCTGGAATAAACTCGAGCAGAAGGCATAAACGTTACAGGTCCCGTTCACAGTGAGTCATGACAGTGCACGTTCTCAAGAGGCCCAGGGACCAGCTCAGCAAATTGCCTGTGTCGTACGACACGATTCGATTCGTATCTCTTTTCGATTGATTGCTTGCCGAACAGATGCTCCGATTTTCTAATAGCGTTCACAAATCTCATAAAAATCCATCGCCGGATATGGCGTATGTCTATTACACAGCATTCATGTGGATTTCTCTTTATGCTATTCAATCACCAACAATGGGATCTATCTGGCTTCTTATAGATTTCCTATACCTCAAATTCTAGATCCTGATAATGTGGCTGACGTCTCTGATACGAGTGTGTAAACTCAGGTCAGAAATACGACAGACAACGCAGAGACCGCATGCTGAGTCATGACCGTATGCTCTCGAGCTATCCCAGTTCAGCCAGCTCAGCAAACTAGCTTTCTGTCCTACCGATGTGCTCGAATCCAAAACGTTTGGTAAGTTTTGTCGCTCGCGAGGGAAAGATCGATTTTCTATGGGACACAGCTCAGCTCAGGGCGTATTGCCAGTTCTCTTATGTTGTTTTTATACGGAGCTATAAATATCGTATCTATAAAAAGAACGATATAAATTTCTCAATCCCTAACAAGACCATCTGTTACATCAGTCGAAATTAAGATAATGCTAATTTCTTGTATTATCTCATAGCCAATCGACTATTTATCGTGGATCATTATACCTGGAGATTACTCACGATCAGTTGTCGTCTGCTACACTAAGGAGCTACTTGGGATTGACATCGTTATTGTATCGGCGTCGTTCCATTCCTTTAGCACGAAAAGTCCTTTCCATGCGGCACAGGATTTGGAAGTGACAGGTCTTCCAGTCGAAGCTTTTCAATTAGACCTTAGGGTCTGAAGAAATCTTCTAGCTTAAGGATTGACCGTCCTGAATGGAAAATATTCGAGTGTGGAAAGAGGGTGGACAGGATCGAACCAGTGACAGGGACTCCCTTGCATACCGGGTCCTCGTTCAAAATCGAAGAAACATTCCCCCTGCTGAGTCAATGTCTCCTCTGTGTCACCTTCCATCTTCAGGATCTACTTCAGCCGTTGTTGTAATCTCTTGGAAGATGTTGCGACCCCCATATACTTATGCGGGTACACCTATATCGATAAATAAACCTAAATGCAGCTTTTAAATTGAAAACGCAGAATACTTTAATAACATACCAGATGGAGGTAAACAGATGAATGATTCCTAAACGCGGCAGTCGGTTCGAATTTCTGAATATAAACTGCAGGCTCTAATGTTGCTCAAGAATAATGAGCAGGAAGCATAGCTAGGTAGATGGTATACTCCATTAAAAAAAAGACTGCATAGAAGACACGAATGAAGAATTCTTATAAGGTTTCACTAATGCCTGGTTATAAAATTATTCGAGCTCGATTATTCACTATATTTATATTTTTCAGTAATTATGAAACACCCGGTATATATATTAAGCGACGCACAAGGTTATCTTACTTTTAAGAGGAAGCCATGCCTGTGTTCTTCATCAGTATATCGAACGCTAAATCCAAGCATGAAATCAGCGAGAATGTCAATTTTGATTTCACGGATTAGCCGCCGTGCTTCCTTTAGCATTAGGCAATTTATGTCTGACTAATTCATAGAATATTAGTATAGAGCTCTGTATATCCAATACAGCATTCCCGCTATCCTAAATAAGGTAAACCAATATTGTGTTTGCAAAATTAAAAGGTTCTTCGTTATTGCGAATCGATCGGTAATAACCATATGTTCTCGATTAAGAAGACACGCAGGTACGGACACGTGATACACGTTTCTCGCCGATGCGGCGTCATATTCGAAAATCACCTTCCTTTAATGTCCTTCGTGCCATTTCGCGAAACGACAACGCATTTCGCGAGAAGCGCGACTGAGAGCAGGTAATTTCCTTTTATGCAAAGCAAAATCTTTTTCGTCGCCCACCATGGGAACACATTCTCTTCGTCGTTTAGCACACTTGGCCTCGCCGCAAAAACTCCTTTAATGGCACGGACCCACTACTCCTGTCTTTTTTACTCGACGGTGGCTCGTATTCAGTCTTGTAACAGCTGTAACGTACATTCATCATATCTGCATAGTGCCCGGAAAGCTTATGCACTGTAATGTACACTAGATGCATAAAGTATCGTATACACGTAGTATATAGTATATAGTGTATAGTGCACCAATAGTCAGGAAATTAATCCTCATTTAATTTCTCCCCTATACTGGATTACGTCGTGTGGTGTGTATACCTATGAACCTTACATGTTTTTCAGGGAATTCGTACCGACATCTAGTGAAAAGTCCTTTCGAGCAAAAGGTCGCGTAATTCTGGAACGGAAAATCGGAAAAGTCAGAGCGGAAGTTGAGTTCAGTGAAATTGGGTCGAAAGACCTATCGCAGGAGTCATTTGATTCTCTGTGGTGGTAGCACCGTTACCACTGGGGCCAATGTAAAAGATGGTGGAAAGCCTAGAAGGAAAAGGCGTCCGTCCCCTTTTTCTTTCCAGAATGCGTCTTGAATCACCACGCAGCCAAGCAAGGGTTGTTTACACTCGAGAGGACTCCCAAGGGATGCTCAAGAGTGATTGGGCCAACTTGGGCCAACTAAACCGTAGCGGCAGAATCTCCGAGAGATCTGGCCTGAGACGAAACCACTAATCCTAGAGCGGTAATCGACGATTTCCGTCCCTAAATTGTCCGATTCCGTGGGACGTTCCTTCCTTCCTTTTTCGTTCCTTCGTCTCAGCCATTTCCAGATAAATACAGCTACTGCCGGGTACACCGAGATTAACCTCCCAAAATATACCGCTTATTTTTGTTCCCGCTAGCACTGCCACCCAGGAAATAATTATAACGATCACTCTCAATTTAGGAATTACCTTTCTAAATTATATGATTAATGAATCGCATTGTGTAACTATATCTATTGTGTATCTATAGCTAAAATTAGATATCCAAACTTATTTCATCTATTATTTTTCTATCTCCTCTCCCTCCTATATACAATTACGAGTATATTATCTTTCACGAGATCGATCGGATCGATCAAACCAATAGAGCCAATCAACGCAAAGGAAACTAATACAAAAATAAAAAAAGTGTATAGATTGTATAATTCCTTGTGCCAGAGGGGTTGCGGCGCAAAGTCACGAATGTATTTCATCAGGTCTGGAAAGGACACCTGCCTCCTTAAGGGTCTATCCGGCACTAGCTTTAGCCTACCTATCTATACCCATAGCCACCATTCGACTGCTTACGGTTTACAGCACACAATATACCTGAGATAATATTTCTCCGTGGAACCGTAATGCTAATAAGGCTGACAGTAATAATAATGCTATAAGGGTGTATCCCGCTTCTGAGGGTTTCTTTTGCACCACTAGCACCATTCATACTTGCACAACGTTGTGACACTTCACGGAGTTTCCACCCTGCAACCAACGAATGTCCCAATTGTAAACCGTTCCATTGTGATTGCCAATCCTGACAAAACCAGCCGACCGCCATTCACCACGTTCTCAACAAAAGTTGATGCTTTTCCTTACACCCCGGCTACACACCAAAGTCCTTATCCCTTCGAGAAATTACGCGGTAGATCCTTGTATTGTTCGAGAATAGTCCTTGGGGCACGGGTCCTGGATATTATATAAGTTTGTTGTTGATTCTCAATTTTTTCGACGGTTCACTGAAAAAACACGTTATATGTTCTATAGGTCGAGTTTCATTTCCGTTCGGTGCTTTTACCTTGGCTTGTTCTATATTCACCTTCTCGATTTAATTATCCTTGGTGGTTGCACGAATTACGGAGACCCGTCGTTATGCGCTTTTCGTGCTGGCACCGGGAAGCGAGTTTCCCTAGAGGAAATGGCTATGTTAGCTAGTGGAGTTTTAACGGTTGCTGGGAATAGGTCATTAGAAAATGTATACCCAACCTAAGCATTGCTCGAATCATTTGGATTTTTCGTTATTCAGAATCCACGAAGCACTGAAGTTTTTGCCATTTGCTCAGGAATTTGTAATTACTGTGTCCAGGTATATCCTAATCAACCTGGTAAACATAGGGATAATGAGGGGTAACCGTCTTGACTTTTCTTAGGACATCAAAGGAGGTATGCCGACAAAGATTAGGATATGGGTAAAAATATCTTTTTTTCCCGACTACGCTAAAATGACCATATTCCATGCCTGCAACGCGGGTGGAAAGTAGCCAATTCTTAACCAGCGGGAAAAAAAGTGATTTTGCGGGCAGAAAAGTAAATTTGCGGGCAAAAACAGAAGCGGTGTGCAATTCCGAGTGACGTTGCAGGCATAAAAATATGGTCATTTTTTTAACGTAACCGGAAAGAAAGTATAATACGCTACACGGGAGGGAAGTGGCTTTTCATCTCGTGTGATTTCAGCCCTCGCTTCGCTCGGGCAGTAAACTTCACACTCGGCGAAAAACACGCACTTCCCTCCCTTGTAGCATAATGTACTATTATGTTATGCTATATACTTTCATAAGGTATAGTATAACGTCAGTCACTAATTGCAATAAATTTTTGAATGACAAACCTCAATGAGAGAAAATTCACTATTTTAGTATTCGTGGTGGTTTGTATTTGGCTACTGGGATAATTGTTTCCTTTCAGCTGTTCATTATCGAAGGATTCACTAATTATGCAAGTTGCACGATGATAAGGTAAAAATAAGCCCGTTGACATTGTTCGAACGCTATCGCTTAAGCGCGAATTTTCATTTACATGATAATCGGGTGCAGTAACACTGAACGTAACATTCTCGCAGGTGCATTTTGCAGTTTGCACTAAAATTGTGAAGATAGCTTTATTACAGTAAAACTTACAAAGATTTTTTTCTAATTTAGAAATTATCTCCAATATACAATATATTCCCCTACTGAAAAGCTATTAATTCTATATTCCAATCCCACAGCATTCCTGTTGAATATCATCTTGGCTTTAAGAAGTTATACAAATCCTCATTTGTCTCACACTTAACGTCACGTTCATCCAACATGGGTTTTATCGCAACCTTCACGTCTGAAACAGCCGCCACGTCTGGGTTAGTTTGCTTAAAATATTATGAGACATTGTTTTCAAATAATCCGTGATTCTCAGGCAAGGGAAGATGAATATTTCTTTTTTCTTTGGCCCTCCAGCTCCTCTTTTTTTTTAACTCAAACCCGACAAACAAGTTTGTGTCCCACGGTAAACATTCTAGAGGCGGTCCAAGACAAAGGACTGACCTAGACAAATACTTGACGTGCATTTTACGTGTCTTCCTCAAGGTCTCCTCTGCGTCGCATCTGCTTCCTCCTGCAGCCATTAAAGAATTCTCCGTCTCCCAAGTCCATTTCTTTTTGAAAGTATATTCGACCAAGAGGAAAGAGAAAAAAGAAAGAAGAAAAAACAATGAATTTCACCACGTTTAGATTTACCCGCATTCAATATACATATGTGTATTTTATCAATCGATATTAATTACTCAGAGCAGTTAAGGTATGCTAAGTATAAATCTGATCAATTCTTTACTCATAAACGAATTCTCGATTCTTTGTACGAGAGGAAGAAATTCAAGGTCAATAAAATAAGCGACGACTCGAAGATAATAGTTACACATTGGATAGAACGTAATTTTATATTGAACACAAGAATTTGAGATTTAATCGTGCGATACCAAACAAAGATCATACCCGGTTTCTTCGCATAAAAGGATCAGATGATAAGAGTAGGTGGCAAAGGGTGGCGATAATAAAATAATGCCACTGCACGCGAAGCAAACTTCCATCTATGTATTATATGTATACATATAGATATAGATATATATAATCCTGTAGGTATTACCTATGGGAATTGTCGGTCGATCACGTCGTGCACTTTCATCCCTCTTCTGTGTGGAAGCTTTCCTGTGAAAACTGTTCGACACGATAAACTTCTATGGATGAGATATCTCCGGTGAGGCTACATCAGCCAGTTTCAAGTCTATGGGTTCAGTGACTTCGAGTTCTTTCAGAGATAAATCTTTCAAGTATAATCCCAGAGAATCAACTACCACTGTTCATTTATATACTCATTAAACATAGGTATGGAATATCAGTTGATGATTTTACCCTTTGTCATCCCTCAACAATTTTTCGAAACGTTACAAAAAATTTACGAGTACTTTCTGTAGATTAATTTTGTGAGACAAACTTTTGAACGGTCCAGATTAGGAAGATGCGGTATACAGTAAATGCTTGCGTGCTGCCGTCTGTAATTTACTTTGTAAAATAGAACGTAATTTAGTGGGAATAAAATAATGATGATAGAAAAGCCTAATAAAAATCTGCTTCTAGGATCTACCGTCCATAATAGAGCGGAATGAAAATGGCTGAAACATTTCAATATCATGTATGAGTTTTCTGAGACTCCACTACGAGTGGAGTATAGGTAAGCGTGCATAGGGGGTAGCAGCTGCCTTTGTATTTTCAATTTGTTGTAATGTCGACATCGCCTTCGGCAATTTAGCGGCATGTCGGCTTTATGATCGTCCTTGCTGCGAGTTGCGTGTGCTTCGAGCTGAATTTATATATCGTTAATTACCGTTTAAGAGGAAGAGACCAACAGGTTTGAAACGAGCTTATTTTATCCGGGATAACACCTCTTCCTGTGGTTCGAACCTTAATAAAAACGGCTCCAGGAAAAACCAGTCTGTAGACTGTGGGATTTAAAGTCATAGTAAGATTTTTTTATTGATAAGTCTAATTAAGTAGAAACAAGCTTAAT
Source organism: Pachycephus smyrnensis (assembly GCA_030142225.1). Classification (NCBI taxonomy): domain Eukaryota; kingdom Metazoa; phylum Arthropoda; class Insecta; order Hymenoptera; family Cephidae; genus Pachycephus; species Pachycephus smyrnensis. The sequence continues at coordinate 478,237 of JARQST010000365.1, forward strand.
CGAAATAGGTTCTGGGACGCCGAGTGTGAACAGACATTTATTTTAAGAATGCATGGAAGATTAAAACTAATCCTCTTTTTTTAATCTCTCTATAAACGAATACAGTAAAATAGGACAGAAAGTATTAACGAATCGAGTATACACAGTATATACGGGTAAGGTATTTATATACTATACTATTGGATTTATTAGGTAACTCCGGTTTCGATGGCATCCGGTTCTCATGTATATCTATTTGCCTTAACTGGTAGAAGCCACCATAGTTGCGTGGCTGAACGAATACGAATAGGTAATTAAGTAATTAACGATATGACTATGCAAGGTGCTATATGTATTCCTGTAGAGCAACTGGGGAGCGATTCAATCCTTGGTATTGAGTAATTCCTAATGCAAATAAGAATGCTCTTAATTAAAAGACTTAGAAGTATCAGTTGAGGGGGTCTTAGTTGGCCGGTTTTTACTTATTGCTTTTTGGAATTGTTAGAATTGCAATGATTCTTTACAGTGCCTGCCTGAAAATCTCCAATGGTCAATAGACCGACAAAAAAATTAGGGTACTCTTCTACGTAAAGGATTGCAGTGGAACCTCTCATTTTTTAACCAGTCGGGACCGTGCTAACTCTCAAATTTTAAGTTGGCCTTGAGTCCCCACTCTCGATTTCCCTACCTCTAAGCTCCGCCCATTTCGTATCTGCGCATGCGTCTTTCATTGCACTACTGCGCTTAAGTCTGCGCACTGCGGCCCTGGTTGGTGGAAATCGCAGCATAGTGGGAGAGCTCAGCTCGAGGGGAAGTTAAAAATTGAGAGGTCTTCAGGTTAAAAAATGAGAGGTACTTAAAATTTGAGGTTAAAATTTGGGAGGTTCCACTGTCATTGAATTTTATCCCTTATTTCGTCCAGTTGTATTCGGCTGTTAGACTTAATTAAGTAATCCATTTGTCATGTTACTATTATACGGATATAACCATATTATACTTGTCGCGTTATTCTGGTCAATCTCAACCGGAAGTTCTGTGTGCTATTTTACGTATTTCACCGATTTTCAGTCCCAGGTATGTCACTGTCACTCTTGCCGTAACAAAGACTGTTACGTATGCGCTATGCATTGTGATATAGGGAAATGCACTTTTCTATTTAAATGTCTATTTGGAGCGACTAATACCAAGATAAAAATTAATGGTATATTCGATATTTCATCAGTAAGTTGATACGACAATAGGCCACGATATAAATTTAACATTCACTGACATTTACAATGTCAATCTTCTTTTTCTACCTGAATAGAAATACCTTCAAATAGTCGAAGGTCTTTTTCGTATCGCGATAGAATTCTCTCAATTAATTTATAGCAAAGTTATTTCCCATAAAATTAACTAAATACTCAGAAGTCTCCTCGGCAGAGGCCACCTGTTTCCTGAGCGTTTCCACCCCGTCAAAAGCATCTGCGCTTTAAGGTTTGTTTTATAGGGGATTATTCAGTTTGGAATGTCTTCGTTAGGTATAGCATCCCATGTCTCCTGTGAAATATATCTTATCTAGTCAGACAATCTCTGACTTTGGCCGGATACTAAAATATAAAAACACTTGGATTATTCTATACCGTAAGTCATGAATTTGAAATAAACAATGATAAAATTCTCGTGTAATTTATAGTCTCGCTTCTACATCCCTAAAAAATGATTTATGTCTCCATACGTGAATATTTTCTCAACGCGAACCCTATATACTATAATATATACATATATAACGTCGTCAGTGTCAAGGGTCACTATGAGTTTTGACAAGGCCTCCTCATCCTACAGGATTGTCTTGAGACAAGAAAGTAAAGGTATAAATGAGACCCTTGAGAAAAGCCAAGAAAAGCCCGAAAGCACGTTCTTCCTTCTATTTACCGTCACTTCCTGTTGGAAGGAATTTCCCATCGCGAAGCCCGTCGATTCGATGAAAGTCACAGTAGGACAAATCCTCGATCCAGGATTGGCTCCCTCTCGAATTGCCAACTATGCTACATAGGGACGCCCCGAGGAATCCTGGTATTCTGGTTTCCTTCGGATCCTCATGACACATCATAGATGGGGTTGCGATAGGATTTAACCTTAGTACTCACTTCCGGTAGGGGGTTCAAGGGTCGTGCACCTGCTCTCTCAGTGGCTGTCACGCAGTTCCAGGGGTTGTAGAGAGACTTGGTGGGCACCCACTTGTTGCTGCCCTTCGTACCGCCAACCCTCCCTCTTCCTATTCCTCATCCTGCTTTCACCCCTCATGCTCTCACCCTCCGTACCACCCCTTTCTAGAGCCCCTTGCCAAGCTCTGACTTTCGCTCTCCAGCTTCACAAGCAGGAAAGCAGACAGCCAGACAGACAGAGAGAAGGATAATTAAACTACGCGCCCCACCGAGTTACTGCGATGATACAACTGCGATGAAGTGAAGCTTATGTGTTTAATGATCTGTGATGAATGGCGTTAATAACGCCGAACATCCTCCCAGGAACGGCGCTCATCCACTTAATCCAGATTATCAGCTATACGCTCGGTAAACAGTTTAGGGATTAGACGCACCGGAGGCACCGATCACTGATCGATAATTCCTATCTTCCCGTGATCGATCGATCGATTCTCCTTGACGTTGACAAGTCACCTACCATCTTACTTGTATAGCGCGGCCATTAGCCTTACCTTCCACAGAACCATTCTATCTCCACTTTTTACGGAAATGTATCCCAGAAGAGGAACTGTGTACCTACATAGGTATAATCCTGTGGAATGTGATCCTGACTCATCTCAGGTCACAGCACAGATCACTGTACTCCAGGTATACTCTAAGCAGACAATTGTTCGATTTATAACTTGACCGTATGTGTTACGTATCGGATACTTCCATCTCCGTCTACACAGTATACACCTCTCTTTGGGAAATGATCATTTGATCATGTTTACGTGCCATCAAAATGCTTTTCATTCGCAGCACCTAGCAAATCAACAAATTCCACCTCCAGCATCGTAGATAGACTCGCCAGTCCGTATCTAACAAGGGCAGCGAACCGAAATTAATAGTAAAGCAATTTGCTGCCCGTTTATGGGATGTATTAATGCAATTTGCATACCTGTGGTATGGCCAGCTCGTGCAACACGACCCTACCGTGCCGGGCTGCTTCCCTCAGCCGGCTACTACAAGGCATGAGTCAATTTCGTCAATTTCGACCAGGTCAGTTTTATAAGCCCCTCCTATGTTATAATGAAATACGAGCTCAGACTCGTGCCAAGGTATCACACGTGCGCCATCTTTGAATTATTTTCAGTAGAAGGCCCCTCAGGCTTAATGCTACTGCATTGTTTCCGCGTGTATATTATCCTGTACGATTGCTTATGGGTTTCTATGGCTTTTATAGGCTCTGGTAAAGCTTATTTGGACGATGATTGTTAAGATTAATTACTTTAATAGCGATTCATGTAAACTAAATTTAAGGATTTATAAAAGCGTGATGTGAATGCGCCCCAAAGTATACGAGCTAGCTGTGGCCCAGAGTGACATGCGCAGAACAGTAAGAAGTCAGTCAGTCAGTCAGCAATTATGTTTAAAGGATAAGATAGGTTAATAAGAGAATCCATCTTGTTAGTCTTCATCTAACACAATCCAGTGTCAGTAAAATGTTGAAATTAAAGTCTGAATATTAATCTAATAGTATACATCAACCAGACAAGAAAAGGCGCCTTTTTATTTTCATTTCTATTTCTAAGAATCTTTCTCTATAAATAAACCAGACAAATACACAAATAAAATTAATTAATTTACTCTCAATACCCACTTCCAAGTCGCAACAATGATGAATAAAAATATAATCGGAGATTTAATAGTCTTGAAAGACATCCTATTATGGTTATTTGAATTTTTATTATTACCACAAGTAGCTAAAGCAAGGAGAGTGTATACTATATAGACTTTGAATTGTACTATAGAAAATATGTTGTTTACCGATAATTTTTACGTTATACTTCCTTTGTGGGCTCGTTAGGACGTTTTAGGAAGTGAAGCAAACTTTGATTTAACTGACCGTAAACCATTTTAATTACGACCGTAGGCCACCTGCGCATCCACCTACCATCGGTCCCGTCAGCATAAAGACATCTTTATACAAGCGGGAACGCGCTCACTCCCACGAATCATAATTAATAAATTACCCAAGGTTTAACGAGTGGTTAATTTGTAATTGCTCCTTTGGCGTCGCTTGCTAAGACTGGCTTATTCCCCGTGTAATTTATGAACGGACTCCAATGTAAATTGCACGAATTTTGTGACTAAATAGTTGCCATATGGAATGGGCCAGCGTGTCGTGCATGCCGTCACGCTAGGCTGAGTCTATACATATCTAAACCAGCGCCTTAGGCTCAAATAAAACAAGAATGAGTTTACACAGCGACGTTATGACGTCTCTTTTAAAATTATAAAGACGCTTCACGTCGCAACGCACAAGACTCTCTCTGTCATGAACCGGAGAGACGTGTTTTCTTCGTTTCCTCGATTTTCTTTTTTTTTCCTTAAATTTTTCCTTCTAACACGTCACGCCAATAACCAGCTCGCTCTGGCTTAATCGAATCTTCACAGTTCGGCCTGGTGACGCTCCCTCTGCTATAAGAGATCATCACTCTCAACGGGATTCCCATAACGGGTGGCGTCTCCACGCCAAGACCAATCGGTTTCCCAATTAAAGGCTAAAAAGAGCAAGGAAAAAAGCGATCTGAAAATCTCCGTGAATCCTCTCCTCCACTGACTATATCAAAATCGGTTATGGTTTTCCGTCCGAATGTCGCGGCGCTTAATCGTAAATACTTAATATTTCGCTTGTACATTTTTACGCCTGTCCAACTCATGTAAGCAAGTTCGTGAACCCGGCCATTACTTAGCCTCTTTACTGCGAATAAATTGTCTTCCCAGCGACCAGCCATGGGAATTTTATTAGCCCGTTATTACCCATGAACCAGTGGGTTTTGTCGCAAATTTTTTTTTCTATTATACATTCAAGAACATGTATTACTGGTGCATATATGCAATATATATATAGAGGACGTATATTATATCTAAGGCTGGCTTTAAGTGCTTTGCAAGTAGCTATATGCACATAGTGACATTGTTTCACGTTACGTGGATAGGTACATTCGTTTCTAGGAAACTTGACAAATTCTCTATTTTTCTTTCTTGAAATATACTTGTCTTCCAACATGGCGTGAGATACATTGTGGCAGAAGCATTACTACTTGATCCGATCTTATCAAGATCATCGTGTACCCTTGTCATTCTTACTAGGATATACGAGTAACATATAGGGCTACTATGTATAGTAGTTGTCCTTTTTCGGAAATGGATACTACAAATGTTATACTTCTCGGTTTTACCTACTTTAATCGACTTTACTCGACGTGATACGCGTTAACGTAAATGATAAAAATAGCGGAGAGATATGCCGTGTGTGATTGATGATACACATACGTTGGACAAATTGTAGTAAACCTTGACGTAGTGCAGTAGACTAATGATTTATGTAACACATGCGGCAAGTCAATTAGAATTCTTTTGTTGCGAACACGTGTGTTTACAGTTAGTAATAAAATGATCAATAAATATTTTTCATTTGATTACATTGGATGGACGAACATGGTAAAACGAATTCTCTTTAGAATCGAGCTACAACGTCACGCAAGTACATACATACGTGAAGTTCGTGCAAATATGCTCGTAAAAAATGCAATAGCTTGTTCAGCGTGAATGTAAATTTTCATCTCATTACCTCAGTAGAAAGATGTGCGATAATTCAGCTGTGAACAAGACACGCAGTTTTTTGGTTTCTGATCGTATGGAGTTCAACGAATCTATTAATAAAGTGACGTTCGATATACCGCGCATTAGCATATTGATTTTTGCCTCGACGGAATTGTAAGTCGAAAATTAATGGACCAATTCTATTTGGTATAGTTGCCGTTGATATACGTATATACATACTGGGTATTCTAATAAAAGCTTCGATTGGTTATAGATCACCGTTTGTGACGCTTCGTAGATGAAAGAACGGATAGTACAGATGAAACGGATGGACTGCGGAATATTGCCTCGGGTCATGATTCAGTGAGCATAGATTCGTTATCGCATATTTACGGCTGCCTGGATTTGAATTAAAAGGACATAAAAATAATAAAAAAAGGCATGTGACCGTTGGTTACCTACAATATTGTTTGTTGGCCGAACGTAGATGGTACCAACCATCCAACGAGGCGGCTGGGGTCTAATTTACGGCACCTTAAATAACCCTCCGTCTACGGGGTGTGTTTTGTATAAATTTACTTTAAATCAAATCACGTCCGTCCTGCTGGCAGTAATTTAATTAAGAATTTTTATACGTCAGAAAGGATATTCTTTTTTGCCTCTGAACGAAAAAAAAAGTACCGATACGCCTCGAGGGATGTAAGCGGTATACTTGCTGTGGTTGGATCTTTCGGATATTTGACTTATCTTCAATTTTTTTTTTTTACGGAAATACTTGCGCTGCTACGAAACGCATCATCCTCATATTTTTAACTTGTACCCTTTATGGCCGTCATGCAACGAAATCGTACTTCAATAACGTTTATACTCTCGTCACGTTGCCACGGGTGATCCTGGACTTTCGGACGCGTCCGCAAAATTCGACATTGCATTCTGTATACTAGTAAAGCATTCCGCGTGCATCGTTCTGTGAGCACGCTCGCGTTCTCCGTTAAATTAATTGCCTATAAAATGAAACAGCTATTTTTATGGACGAGGACGTCCAATTACAGAGGACGTTGTTGGCTATTTTGTTTTCCGGTTTGCAATTGATAGCTGCTCGTCCTGTTAATAGAATGAACACGGTAGGCAAATGAAAAATTACTTTTGCTTCGCTGGATTCTAGAAAAACAAAAAACATATCAGTCGCAGGATTTTATATTACGCGTAACGTATCCCTGTCGAGTCTCAATGGTCATCGACAATGGTTCCAAATCTATCTGTCAGAAAGAGAAAAAAGTGAGCCCTTCCCATGCTGAGGTGAATCGACGCGACTGAATATAGGTGTCAACAGAATTAAAAGATGAATGAAATATAAAATTTCCTCTACTTAATGGGATTTTCAATGTTTTATGAACTCCGAAAAAATGAGACCATTTTTTTGTATAACGTTACAGAAAACGTTTCGCGAGAAACACGTTAAATATTTAATAGGATTTGCAGAATTCTAAGCTTCTCTGAACAATTTTAAGAAATTTCTAATATAGAATTTCAATAACATTATGAAAATTATAATTCAATACTAATACCATTCCGTTCGTGAAAGTCACACAAACTACATGAACAACAGTTCTGAAATACAAATTTGCCGAAAACCATTACTACCAAGAAGCCATTTTTTTCTGTTTTGTTTACAAATATTGCCATGTGTTTAGTAGAAGGGGTCGATTACGACATACTAAGATCATACTTGCTACGAATTATTGTGCCCGTATACTTACAAATAGACCATACAGTATTAGAAGCAAGGAGATTGAATACATAGTGTTCGAAAAGTGTCTAGGTCCATTTGCTTGTGGACACCGCGTGCTTTTTGTCGCATGATAAAGCAAAGATGCCCGCGGTACGTGTGTGTAGTTGTCAAAATATGAGATATCGACGACATGCGTCCTCTTGACAGAGCAAGCATGTCCCTAAATGCGTCCATTTGTCCCGGACAAGCGCTAAGGGAGCATCCTCCAAGTACCAGTGCCAGTTTCGGTGCCAGTATTATGCTGCCAGTTTCAAGATGGCGTCTATCGTCCCAGTTCATACCGGACTAGCATTCCCACCTTCCCGCAGGGTAATTATACGGGGTCCAGAAATTCACTCCTTCGATAATCACGCTTATAAATAAGCGTAGCTTAAAACAATCAAGGCCCGCCGGGGGCCAGGAGGAGCCGAGGCTCACGATGACAGGAAGACTTTGTCATCCCTTGGGAAAAGGTCGAAAGGAGGAGTGGGTGAGAGGTGGGGTGGGTGAGAAAGGATCAGAAAGGGAAGAAAGGTGGAAGGAAACGAGAGACATTAATAGTATCGCGACGGACACTGCAGGACGTCCAATAACCCTCGGCTCCCTTTCATTATGTACCAAAAAGGACACGGAAAAAGGAATGGTCTTTCTCCTTGAGATTTTTCTTCAAATAAAAAAATATACCGTATACCTACCTCTGCGCTTTGAGTGTAATAAAGTGATTTCTCGATTTTTTTTGCTTACTTTTTTCTTTAATTCCTTCTTCTATCTCTCTTTCTCGGCTTCTACTTTCTTTTGCTTTGGCGAAACAGCGTATATCGTTCGGTTTTTGGGTGGCGCCCGCGGGCAAGCATGCATCCTGCTGCATGATTAATCACTGCTGGAATAAAATACCGCTATGAAAACATAATTCAGCGCTGGGAATCTCGTTAAACCCGACGAAATTATGATCCAGGCTCATTTGGTATTCAGTGCTTGCAGATGATAACTCGGGTTTCCGTCTACCTCGGCCTCGCCCTCGCAGCCAATACTTCGCACCAATGTAAGGACGACGAGAGAGGCGCGGGCAAAGAATTGGAAAGAGGTTTTACTGATGTGTGTTTTATGAGGATATAGGTACTCTCTCTTTCTATCTTTCTTTCTCTTTTCTTTTTTTAAGGATCCTGTCGCAATCACGTACTTTTCGTAGTGATTCTTTAAGACTAACAAGGACGAGACAATCTGAAGAATCGCCTTGTAACTCGTTTTCTGTTTTTTCCAACTGATTAAATATTTAATAACGCGAGGAGCGCGTATGATTGAACGTTTCCGGGGGAGTATTAGCAAAATGAATTTTTAAAATCGGAAGATTGAAACTCATTCAATATCACGATTGAGATACGTGACACACAGTGTGTTACAGAAAAGACTCGAATTACCTCAAAGATCACAGAGCACTTGAGGGAAGGTTTCAAAATTAACAGAATATCAAAAAGAATTGTAACCCTCGTCAAGAAATTCCAAGAAAAAAAATCGGATATCTCTTGGCAAACAAAAAAATAACCACAGAAATGAATTCTTTCACGAGTATACATATACATATTATACATACTTCCAGGAAAAGTTGCCAAAGTCAAAAGCATTCTCGTCAAAGTACGAAATTTACCCGTTTTCAAATATGACAAATACCGAGCCTTTCTAGTATGCTCTCGATATGCTTTTTTTAGAATTGAAAAGAGATCCGTCGGGACGACAACCAGCGAGAAGACACCCAAGGACGAAAGTAGAAACCCACGTGTAGATATATAAAAGCGTCGTTGGCGTCTAAGGGCGTTCTTTAAATAAATTTGCAAAACTCGATTTCCGCCCTTCTGGAGATTCAAGGCGCGATATACAACCTTATACACTACACGTCGTATCCCACCGACGTTGTATCTACGTTCACTCTCTCGTTCCCTGTCCTTCCTCTTCCCTCCACCATCGTCATCATCCCTCTCACTCTCTCACACTCTCAACGGATCTCGAGACGCGATAGGCACCTGAAGTTTCGGCAAAGTGGGTACCTACATTCTCGCAAGGTTGGCAAGACCGGATTCAAAGCGTTCCGCCAGTATTGTCCTGGCACGCCCGGACACTCTTCTTCGGCTTGCTGGCTGTCTGGCATATCACATATTCCCATGTCCCGAAGCAGCACATACATACGTGAAACCCTGTAGCAATAGTATATAGGTATAGGAACTTCCCTTAAGGACCCGAATGCACCCGAACATTCCCGAATGCACGTGGCTTCTCGACTGGATATATTATATGCTATGCTGTATATATACCAGGATACTATATATATTACTCTAATCATCACGGACTTACGTAAAGGAGATATAACTATATACGTACCGGTATACATATAACTATTATAACACGTACATAATATACTATGTGTATTCACGTACTGTTACCCTACTCGTTACTGGGTATATAAACATACATATGTATATATCGAACCCCTGGAGCAATGTACTCTCCCATTCCTCTCATTCCCAATGTCGTATCCTTTCGAGCGAAATAGATGCAACTACGTTATACACCTATCGCGACTATACCAGCCATACTGTATATATAGGTATATACAAATAGGTTATGTTACATTACGTACCAGACTTACGTACCGGAGCGGCCTTATCTAAAGATAGATGCATTATTCCGCTGAAGCAGTTATTCGCAATCTGCGCGCGGTCTAGTTTAAAGTTTAAACCGGTTTGCGCGTAACGCTTATAATGCTTATGCAGTAATTTGGGGGGTTGCGCAAATAGTTTATATACGAAACAAAAGAGGGGCTCGAGATTGCCACAACTAGTTTATTTACGCTGCTTTAAGCGTTAGTACGCTCGCGTGAACATTTCACGTTGATACTACTTGATTAACCCTGGCTAATTATTATCTGTCGTTTAATTACAAAATTCATTATGATTATCGACTTAAAAGCACATACCGATATGTAGAAAATTTTGAACGTGGTCTAAGCCTTGATAGTCCTACCTTATCATTATGGTGCTCATCATTTGGAATTACGATGATAGAGGTGGAATCGACAATGGGATTTGCTTATAAGTATATTAAGTATTTTGTCGATAGGTTGGTAGTACTGTTTATATGATCTGAAAATAAATTCATACATGTACATACATACTATGCCTTAGGCTATATCTCAGCATCGTAGAGTAAATCGTGATAGATATAGTAGCAGGAGGCGCCTAGCAAGTTCATCTCGACACGTGGTTGTTTTTTTTGTAGATATAGTACTAGGAGTACCAAGGCAACACATGTGCTCACATGCGTCGAGGTATATTTACATAATGGAGGATAATCTCACCAATGCAGGGCAGGAGGTCGAGGAGCTGCTTGGTTTTACGAGTTCTCGAAAAGATGAACGAACCTCTTGTACTCACCTGCGTGATTGCGTGCGTGATTGCGTGAGTGCATTCGTGACTGAATGAATAAGTGCACTCACGAAGGGAGTTTGTTGTGCTACTCGTAAGATTAGAAAATGACTAAGACACTCTGACTCGAGTGTATATTTTCTTACTTTGGAATGAGATTCGAGTCAGGTGTCTTCTCTTTTATTTACTTACCTGGTTTCAGTGTACTTCTTTGTGTAACTATACTTTAGAGCTCTGACTCACCTGTCACACTCCCTAGGGACTTTCTTATTGTTAGTAATTTCATATAAACACTCTGTAAGGCTAGTGTAATTGTTTAGAAAGGAGCTACGGATAGCGTAGGTATAAAGTAGCGATATAATAGCAGGATTAAACTTTTAATTAATATTCACACGAGATGTGATATGCTTATATGAATTACCTGCAGTGATATAATGATAGTTATTAATTGTGAGTAAATAATGTCTTTTTTCTGCCAAAAAGCCATTTTAGATTTAGACAATTTTTTGATTATGTATTAAACAATTGCGTAGTCAATATGACAGCTATGCTCACCCCTCAAGAAATCGATGACAATGACAGTCTGGAATGAATAAGGCTGCTTACCTGTAAAAGAAAAGAATATATGTGAAATAGGTACCAAATGACTGGCGGATGGTGGTTCTATTATTTTTCTGAGCTAGTCCAATGCGCGACAAGAGGCCCTAGGTACAATGAGGTGGATAAGGGCGAGAGAGAAAATTAATGGGGTTAGTAATTTTTCATGGCGTGGTGCCGTATCTTTCGGCGACAGGCTATTGGAAATAATTGTAAAGGAGAAGTGAACGCACAAAGGGTATACGGAAAGTGATCGTGCGCCAACAGTGAAATTTATTATCCGCACGGCGAATAAGTCACTATCATACGTAGTGTAGGCTCCGTCGTATTATCAGGCCATTATCTTTTTACGGTTATTTGATAGGCGCATTGATGTTACATACTGTGTGTTATGCCCATGTTATGAATATGTTTAAGGCCGGTGGGCAACGCTTTTGCGCTTGTTCCGCGCGCTGCTGGCCGCAGGTCGTTTTTCTACAGCGTGGCCCTGCTCTTGTTTTCGAATTATGTAAAATTTATAGCTGTTCCAATTTTCGGCATGAATATTGGATGATGACGCTGTAAATCTGGGGGTTGGAATAATTGAATACCCAAGTTGTTTACGGGCGATAAACGTATTAAAACTGATGGATGGCATGCCCCCGTCAATACAGTGGCGAGTTAAAAAAGAAAAGAGAGGGTGAGAGAGAGAGAAAGGACGTCATTTCCGAATTACGCAGATGATCCGAAAATCCGTGTACAAGAGGATTAAATGATCGTTTACAAAGTAATAAAGGCGAATATTCAATTCGATCATTCGACGGACGAGGACATTCGTTTGTTAAAACGTACAGTACAATCACGCGATGCAATGTTTGGATTAAGTAATGATTTTTTAATGTACAAAAGAAATTCCTCCAATTTTTTAATGTACAAAGAAATTCCTCCAATGTACAAAAATTGAATACAATTAAGGCGACAAGCCACTCGTCGCCCTACATCGTTATTAATTACTAATTGGCCGTAGATCCATGTGCCGGTTATAAGATATAGCCAGTGTCTCCTGGACTCGTATAATTAGTTGGGGGATCATTAAGGATTTATTTACAACTCTTACAATGCCTTGCCGATCTCGGCAGCGATACCGGTCAGCCTTTTCGTTCTCTCGTTGCTTGCACCCACCTCAGCAGCATCGCAGCGGTCCCCTGTGTCCCTGGACCAAGGCTTTGTACTCGGAGTATTTTTAGCCCTTAATTAGGCATTCTCAGAACCAATGGCACTCGTTCCCAAAGATCACCATACATCACCTTAACCATAAATCCATGGAGCTCTCACAGTCCCACAGCAGCACTGACAATCCTGCTCTATATTGACGTATCCAATACCCAATTCCTTAGCTACCATCCCCAGATTAGGAAATTCGACTAGAAACGTTTCAGAGTGCGTCCCACGTCTTATTTTTCTGAGTATGCCGTCCATCTTGGATCCTCGAAATACATCACCAGGGATCAGTTATCCATCAGTATCCAAGCCTCTTCGATATGGCGGTTTTGAGTCAACGTATAAGCAATATACGCTAGGTCGAATCCCAAGGTCGTTTCAGGCGCCAGGAAGTGAGATACTCAAAGACGAAAGCGAGCACGTTAGATAAATACGGGAAGTCAACCGAAGTATGGATGACTGTCTGTACACGTACGAATCCTGAGAAATAAGATGGTAATGCCGTGCAATTATTATATCCGCGGCGACACGCGTATTATTAGCAAAAAGCTAAAATGCCGCCCGCCAGACGGTCTAGCACCGTAGCGTCTAAAGTCTGAAGTGCAGTGCACTCTCAGCCTGCAGCGTCCCAGCCTTCTGTCCTTCTGTCCTCCTGTCCTTCTGTCTGCTGTGTGAACTGGCTCCAGCAAAGGGCCGTTGGAGGATGCTAGAAGAGGAGACAATCAGACACGCTCCGAATACCAGGCGAGCCGAGCGGAGGCCTCCGGCGTCCAGGTTCTTCTGAATCCTCTTCTAATCCAGCATCTCTCTTCCTCTCTCGTCTATATGTATAAGCTCTTCAGCAGCTTCTACACTCCTGGGCGGCGTGTCTACACTGGGCCTTTCTCTCTCTCTCATCTCTTCTTATACTCATTCCTCTTTTCTTCTTTCTCTCTCTCTCTCTCTCTCTCTCTCTCTCTCTCTCTCTCTCTCTCTCTCTCTCTCAGCTATACAGCTTTTTCTTCTTTTTCTTCTCTACTTCGTTCTTCTCTTTCGCCTGGATCTGCAGCCAACTCGACTTCCCGACCAATAAAGAGGTATGAGTACTATATGTACCCATCCCTGCTTGGGGTCATGGTCCACGTTAATGGCGGATATAAATACCACGGAAATGTACGTAAATGCACTGAACCACGCCAAGTGCAAAGTATGATCGGTTTATAAAATACGTCAACGATTTGTGCTTCATAACGGTGCGTTGGTCTTTTAAAATGACGTTCTTTCATGGCTTGCCTTTGGCATCAGGTTCCCGGGTTTAATCGTTTTATACGTAGTCAATTAGGACAGACACGTTGATGGTATGAGAGGGAGAAGGATGGGTATTTAAGAATTTATTTATCCTAACAAAAGCTGTTTAACGGTTTTATTTATTCTATAGATCTGTATTTATTGGATAATAATCCTGACTTTTTGTGAATGATATATTTTTACAGGACTAGTTGGTTGTATCTCATTCTTCGAATTACCCTGGAACGTCACAATAATGGTAAAGAACGGAAAGGTGTCTGAAAAGATTTTCTCACTGTTGCTGGACACTTCTTGCCCAACATCTTTTACAGATAAATCGGTTCTTGCTTTTCTCCTCGTATTTCGAGACTTTCCTTCACTTTACGAAATCCATAATAAATTGTCTTGCAAACTGTCTGAAATTGGTTTCAAGAAAACGGTGTCGCTTTATTACACTATAGCAGAAAATGAAATTGTGACAGTTCGCTGGAAATTAAAGTACACTATGGAAGCCGCAAGCACGTAGAGTCGAAACAATTTGGTACTTTCATTATACGAAGTTATTCGATTTAAACGAATCATTCGGACTTGACACGCGACCTCTATGATTAAAAGCTACTGTATTAAGGACATTTCAATGAATATTAATCGCACTGTTAATTTCCCTAGAGTACAAAGTACTGAATACGAGATGTTGTATTAACTTCGGCATTCCAGGGAATGGAATTACGGAAAATGGAAAAGCTACTTGTCATGTTTAACCACAATTTTTATTACTATTCGGAGAACGTTACGTAATCGTTAATGACAATGTTTACTCGGTTTTTTTTCCTACGGATATATACGTATTTCCGGCTCTGTCGAAGGAAAAGTACTCTAAGGCATTCACTATTCTTTTCCATTATCATCTTGGTTAATATTACCCATCATAAGATGATGAAATATATGGCTATTCCTCTTTTGGTTGATGATTCGACTTGCGTAACACTGTTCATTGATGTATTCCATGAAACGATAATATTTATCTGCGGTCATCATCATTATATTCTATACTATAGCATATTCACGGTAAATGTACTTTTTGGATATTTCTCAAAACTTCGTATATGCGGAAGGCATTTGAAAATTTATGAAATTTTATCGCCTGACCTTAACGTAAATTACCACCGTTAAAGACGGCATGTAAAGGAAGAAGAAATAACGTTCGTTAATCGATATTTTCTACAACAGGGGCGGCGGACGTATCCATTAAATAAATCAATGTGCGTGACGGAAAGCACTGACCGACTGGACGTCGTATATCCACGAGAACCAAGAATACTGTATTACGTATTTATGATAGGTTTACAAAATTCACGAATTTATTATCGATTATTCATTTGACGGAGTTCTTTCTTGGTTGAAACTATATAAAGAAATATTAAAATTATATTCAGTCTGCTATTACATTCCTTTACTCAATGTCGGTGTAATTAGCAAAACGAGCAATTACATTGACAGATACTAGGTAAATGATTTAAGGCTGCTGTTCAACTAGACTGGGTGTGTACACGTACACGAAGTGATGACTTTAGAAGCGAGGAAACGTAATTTCCATTTTTTTCGTTCATTTCTAAATGATTTATCAAAATCTTTGATTAGCTAGCTTCGTTATACGATACTGTTGGCGGCTCTTCTCGATTTCGGTGCGAATAATGTTTCAATTTCCAGAAAATTATACGTAAACAAAATGTGTATTTCTGACCTGTCAAAACATCATTGGCGCCGCCATTACGACCGTTCACTTAAACACATTTTTCTGCAAATAAGGACACTTATAACATTTAAACCGAGAAGAGCCGCCAGCCGTATCGTATAACGAAGCTGGCTCATCAAAGATTTTGATAAATCATTTAGAAATGAACGAGAAAAATGGAAATTACGTTTCCTCGCTTCTGACGTCATCATTTCGTGTACGTGTGCACACATAGATCTCGCTGAACAGCAGCCTTAATCATGCAATTCAGGTTAATATAATATAGGAAATAGAATGGCAGGTAGAATAAACTATTTTACTAAAGCAGCACGTGGAAAAAGTTTTTGCTAAAAAGCACGGGGTCAATGACAGGGCTCATTTCCATTAGCGCCGTAACGATAGTCGTCGTCGTCGTCCTGCCGCCGCTACCACCGCCACCTTGGATCCTGGAGGACTCTTCGTTTTTGCGCCAAGTCCTCGTGCGCGAGTCGAGAGAGAAGATAAGGGGAAAGCCGCGCTTTGCATTCAACGCTGAGCCACTGGCACATAAAGCAACATAACACGAGACCGGAAGCCCGGGGCAACGTTTTCTTATACTTTTGAAAAATTTCCACCATAACTCACGAGATAACAGTACCGTCTCTCAGATACATTATTTACCAAGATGACGGTAGCTACGTTTTGGCGATACCTATATACGTATTTATGCCTCGTTGAATTTGTTAGCCGAGTTTGTTTCTCCTATTTGTTTGTATCTTTCTTTTTTCCCTTCTTGACGACGTCATCTGCGCTTCCAGAACGTGCGTCAACTTACCGCCAATTTGAATCTGTGAATTTCTCATCGACTGAGAAGGGCTCTCGAACTTTTTCTGAATATCTACTTAGCGTACGGTAATATCTTTATTCGGAGGCACCGCGACGCCACGGTGTGTCGTATAAATAGCCATAAAAGTAAGCACCCTTGGCGAATCCAAATCGAGGGTTCTCAAGGTTCGAGTGAGCGCTGTAATTTCGCTGGGTGGGACACGACAAGGAGAGAAGAGAGCCGCGAAGAAGAGAATAAATTCTAGAATGTCAGCTGCCCCATGCCATCTCGCAAATAGGCCATAGAGTCGGAGTGCTTCATATAGGTGTCGGGGGACCTTCCACCTTCCCCGTTCTCGATATCAACTTTACCCTCTACCCTTCACCGTTACGCTTCTGCCCTCAACCACGCCGAACCACCCTCAACTACGCTGAACCACCCTCAACCTTCTCATACCTTCCTCAACCACCCGAAACCTCCCTCAAGATGCCGTCGGTTATTTACTTTTATCCAAAATCGATGCAGACGCTACCGTGGAACTCTATATCTGTATCTAATATATCCATCGAGGATGGGAACTAGCGATGCCGCGCTCTTGGCAACATATGGCGGACGAGTGCCGCCAGGGCAATGATTTACAACAAAAAAAGAAAGAAGAGAAAAATATATGTAGGGAAAAAGGGAAAATATA
This sequence comes from Pachycephus smyrnensis, assembly GCA_030142225.1. NCBI lineage: Eukaryota > Metazoa > Arthropoda > Insecta > Hymenoptera > Cephidae > Pachycephus > Pachycephus smyrnensis. Next base: position 495,474 of record JARQST010000365.1, read on the forward strand.
ACCAGAAGAATAAAGATCCTGCGTGTCACGTCATTCGACTGTATAGCTTTTCGAAAGTCACTATAACCAAACCAGCGAGCTCACCTGATAACAAAATCTTCACTCGATCAATTCGTACCGTAAGAAACTACCTTTATCGGTCGTTCGATCCATTCAGTTCAAACATCCCTTGAATCAGCCAACGAGAGGGCGAGTGTGTGACGAACCATAAGAGATTTATTCTCCTCGTCACGAGGATAGTAACTTAACTTAATTCCTTTAACTTTCCAAGAATCTCAAAGCTTGCATAATTACGTTCTATTGGCTTCAAGGATAGAACGGTTGAATGAAGAGGACTTTGCGTAAACATGAAGTGTCTCAAGTACAATACACACTGTTCCTCATTGAGATTCTAACCTAATCGACTGTACCAAGTCAAAACGTTTAAGTCTTATCCACAGGGATGAAAACTAGACGACGTCAGTACTGGCACCATGACGATATTTGACATCATTGAGTCTATAAGGACGATGCATACATTATACCCTGTGACTTGACGATAAAAGCACTCACCAGGAATTGAGCATTAGATAGTAGGATACCTAACCTGTCCGTCCTTACAGCATCTTCCTCATCTCTCCACATAGACAAGTCCCCATGTCACTGGAGGACCGCTGTCATAATTACCGAACAATTACAAGCCGAATGTTACCCCGATACCATCCCCCTTTATCGCTCTTGACTTCTTCTCCAATTTCTTTTTTTTTTAATCCATTGACCTCCTTCTGTTACTTTCTTTCTGCTTGTATCGCGCCTGACCAATCGCGTCAGATCGATTGCCTTATGATGATTGATGATCAGGAACGGATTCATGGCAGTGATGATAGCGAACCGAGCTCCTTTCCTGGAAAGAAGGGCCCTCCTGCTGGGACATCAAGGGTCCGATACCTACCCCCTCCGTTATTTCAGAAGAAGAGACAAGGGTTTATTAAAATGAGATTTGACCTTTGTAGCCACTTATAATAATAACATTGTTATCTAACTATGAATATGCTGATAATCCCCTGTTGATAATAGTATGCACATTCAGTAACGCGAGAACCTTCCGCAGGTATATGTGGTCAGGGGTTGGTGACTGCTGGGTAATTTTACAGTGATAGAATTCACAACTGTACAAGGATTATTTATGTTCAGTGGTTTTTCATTTTAACTGTATATAAACTCGTGGCTGGTGGGACATTTAACATCCTCGAGAAAACCTCAACGAATATCCCAGTGGTATCCGCAACTCTATGGCAGGGGTACGTACAGTCCTGTATTTACTTTCTCAAAGAGATAAATGATATTGTGGAAACTAAAGAGAAAACGAAACAAAAGGTAACTTCATGTTTACCCGAATATCGCGTAAAAGTTATTCTTTCCTTGTAAAGCCACTTTTTTTTCACTACCAGATAAACATTCGTTTCATTCACGTGAACGGAATTAAAGTAGAACGTATAATATACGTACCTATATACCTATATGGATAGCTATGATATGCAAATGAGTATGGTGGTCGATTTAAAAATGGACTAGCTTAAAATCGCGTGCCGACGTGGCACGAGCGAGAAATTATCCCATGACGAGAAAGGTATACGAAATTACGTAAACACATGATATCTGGTAGCCCTCGTTGAGGCAGAACCTTCGAACAAGAAAAAGTAAAAAAAGGGGTTTGGTAAAAAAAAGAGAAAAATGAATAAAATTGAACGCTTGGAGTGTAGCCTAAAACCCAGGGCACTACGTTTCCCGGTGAGGGAGTTAATGGAAGGTTCTTTCGATCATTGCCATTACAGCTGTTTGGCAACAGCTGCGAGAACGGAGGTTAAAAAGCGTCGGTATGGTAAAATAATATCCCAGAATTATTCAACGGACTTTTCCTCACGTTGCTGCTAGCAGGTCCTTTAACGCGACCGCTGAAAAATAGGCTCGTTTCTGCTTTAGTAGAATTTTACGAGGAGCTTCCGGCGATAGCAGGCTCGTTGATCTCTTGATTAGAATACTGAATGATATCGTGTGACGTAATGTAAGGTTAAACGGTACAAATATATCTAGAGATCAACGTCTATATTACAGGAGGAAAAAAATGTTTTTTCTTATGTGAAAGAAACAATTCTCAATAAGCGACATTTCTAATAAGTGATAACGATCGCTATAAATTGAATAGAAAATTATTAACTTCGACATGACTCGTATAAACGGCCATAGACAAAGCCTCCTCGTATTTCAAAAATAGCTTCCGAAGGTTTAAATTCTCATTCGTAAAAAAGCAGTCAGGCGCATACCCGTGGCTTATGTTTATGATTCAATACACCGACGCTTATCGTAAACTGAGTATTTAAGGTATATTCACTCGTTGGGTGGCACTCGAGAATTCTGTCCAATTATCGTACGAGACGAGAAACCCGCGTATATTAGGGATATAAGGATTCGAGAGAATTTCGGACAGTGGACTTTGTTGAAGTATAGATATAGCCGCTAAATAACGGATTGTCGATCTCATACGATATCAATCTTACTTTATTTGAAATTCCTAGAGATAAGAATACAGGGAAGGTGGAAGATACAAATTACGAAGTTTCTAAAATATTATAGTAGTACCTGTATAGTATATTACACGTATATGCGTATATATATTTTTTTTCTCACGAGAAAATTCTTCGTTCCTCATGGGTATATAGTATATATGTACTAGCAGATAAATGTCGCTGCTGCATGTCTACGTATATCTATATACAACCTCTTACATATAAGAGCCAGAATTTCAGAGTCATCTTTATAGCAGGAGCTTATTTACCTCGTTTTCAACATTTCAGAGGAGCTAAAATATCCTCGTAAATCCGACGAAAGGATATATCCAACTACGCGGAGCGACGTGCCACCGTGAAAATGATCTAGGTCTGCTGGGTATCGTATACAGCCTGTATACACCCATAAGCTCTAGTTAACCCTATAGAGTTAAATGGACCCATAGGATGAAGGTTGGGTACCCAAGGGAGGCTAACGATACTGGCTAAGGGGAATAGGAGGCGCCTATACTATATGAATCCAGGAGTCGATGCGTTCCAAACAGTTGGGGATGCCGCACGTTGCCAGAATGATTTACCATCCACTCATTCTGAGGGAAGAAGAGTTCTTTGGAAAAATATTGATCACCCGTTTAATCTATATCACGTATACAAATATATGTATACCTGCGTAGGTATAGAAATTGACACGAGAGACTATCCTATCCAGTTTCACTAGCCATTAATTTCAAAACAAAATCGCTGCTCGCAATGGACCACAATGCTGTAGCTGTATACTATCGACAACCAGTGAAATGGTATTTCGATACCATTTCGTTAGTTCATTCCGCGGCCGCAAACTAATCTTCGAGCGCTGCTTGATAATATATCGTACGTAGATGATACAACTCGCCATGGGACCTGAGAAGTTTCGATAACGTATTGATATTGGAGAAAAAGATTAATACCCCATACTGGCTTTTACTAGTAGTTCTAGTTCCTAGTATAGTATGTGTTGGTCTTTGTTTGTTGTGACTGATAGGAACGCGCAATTTTCCAGGGCATTCTACGGAAAATTGCAAAGCCGCATCATCGGATAAAAGCCACGCCGTTTGTAAAGACACTACCGCAATGATCTATTGTATTAGATTTTATTTCTTGCTGGAATAATACAATAAATATATTATAGTTAGGCAAGGGAACGGAAGATATATTTACTATATAGTAACGGGCACTGTAACTGATACTTGAAGTCGATGAAAAATTTCCTTATATTAATTTATTAGTTTCTTGGAAAAGTGATTCCGGCTGGTTATAGTGCCTGCTTCGAGTGCCATCTTTAAGGCTATTATCCATCGATTTTATTGTTCTCGCGAAATACGAATGTTGTTGAGAAGTCGATCGATTTCAGGAACTAGCAATAACTGAAAACTGCCTTGTTGATTGGTTGGTTTATGTCACAGCAAGAACTTCGGAATATATGGTTTGTCTATTCCTTTCAACTAGTAAGATTACATACTTAACCAATAAATACAATTTCGAGTACGAGCTTCCTGTTTCCGCCATACATGATTTTGTCAAAAGATTAGAAAATTACTGGGATGTAAATTTCAGTTTTTTGTTCTTCTTTCTTCTGCTGACAGTACGCACGTTGCATATGCATATGGGATACTTTGCGATGGCTCATGCACGATGGACATGGGTTGAGTTTGATAGTTTAGCGTATTCCCAAAGCTCACAACTGTTTTGGACGTAAACGTGATTTATCTCATTTCACTTACTAATTTCGTGAAATTCAATTCAATAAAAAGTTCTGTGCGTCGCTGCAGCTAGTATGATAAATTACATGTTTCCACTTTCAAAGGAAACTTTTATCGGACCCTTCCTCCCTTGTCCGAGAATGCAAGTAGAAATAATGAAACCGCTTTTGTCGTGCAGACCCTTAGTGCCCCATTTACAGCCTTCCATTGTTAACGTCGCGCGAGTTGCTAGGTCCTCGACTGTCTATAGTCGGGCCGCAACATCAGTTCCATTTTCAGGGGACTCATTTACGTTTCGATCCGTAACAAGGTGACCCCATAAAGCGGAACTGATGTCGCGGCCCGACTATACATCCAAGTCCTGCACTTACATTAAATATACATCACTCCATCAAACAAACACCCCTTCCACGTATACGGTTCAAGATGATATTTTCCACGAAATCATCCCTGGCATTCACATCATCACTCTCTTTATATATATATATATCCTGTAGATATATTCATCTGATTGATTTTGAGTCTGCGATCCCTTCCGAGCGTTTAGAATAATTATAAATCTCTAGAAAAATAGTATAAAAATTTTTGAATGACATTCTTTCCCTTTAATGCACGTATATATTGAATACAAATTCAATTCGTTATTAATTCACAAAAGACAAGTGAGCAAGATAAATATGAAGTCCGACCATAGCCATCATCAGACTTTGTTGTCTTCTTTCCATGTACTAATGAGGAAGCTGTAATATTACGGAACGTCTGTAATGGATGGGCCAATGGCCGAGCACGTTGCTACAACAGTCCACAGTGCACACTCTGCGTAGCCTGGGGTACTGCTTAGCAGTAACGATCCTCCCAGCATGCAAAGAATAGATCGGCTCGTTGTTACCTCGGAATCTATAAGTTAGAGATCCGCACTATCTGCGCGGCGGAATCTGCGCCAAGCGTATGCAGATGGCGTGCCTATACGACGTAGACTCGTAAGAGAAGAAGATCCCGGCAGTCCATGGGATCTCGCGCGAAGATCGCATAGAAAGGTAGCAATTGAACGTTATTGCCTGGTTCGGTTCACCAGGACTTTCCTGGTGAATCGAACGAGGAGCACCATTGGCAGTCGGATCACGAAGAGGCGGCTCGATCGTGGTCGTCGAGTCGTGAGGAAGGCGACCAATTAGTCAGCGTTCTCCTTCGGTTTAGCTGGTGCATGCGAAACTCCTGGAGCAGCTCTTCCTGTAGGTATACATCCATAGGAGCACAGCATAGCTACAGAGATTCCTCAGGTTAGTCTGGTTGCCCTTTTACTCGACGATTATCTTCACGAGAAACAGTTGAGCAAGAGAAGAGAAAGCACACTGGTGGCGGTGTAAATATTCCCCGTGCTTTATTGTATATTGTCGGCGTAAAGCTACCTCAAAAGCATAAAGAAACCTTAAGATATCCAGCCTGGTAGCTAATGAATGATGCGAACGATAATGGGAGATGGTATCAGTGTTCGCTACCGTTCGTGGACCTTGCTAGCCGGCAGCATGACTGATGCCCTGACTGATGTTGATGACGCGCGTATGCGCGTGCAGAGATATTTCTCCTTCAGGAAATAAGAGCCTTTGTCTGCAGGTGGTAATCGGATATAAGAGCCAATGCTACTGACAGCCATTCATTACACGCGCCTGACGATCGAATAATATGTAAAATAATAAGCACTCATGACAATTATACTTATCAATCATACAAAATCCAAGACTATTGACAGAGGCAAGATTAGTATCTCTCCAGGCGCAGTTCTCGTCTTTTCATCTCTTTTCATTAGTTTCCTCAGGGTAGCGCACGAGATACGACTAGAAAGAATTGCCTCCGACCAAACGTTATAGTACCAGTATATAGTATATTCGTGTGGACTTATAGAGCCTCTATTGGCTGACTGTAGTAGGCAGCACTTGCGATATATTGACCGATACCAGCGTATGTACGAGCTGCGCTATCTCTCCCTGTCGCTATGCGCATCTATGCCGCCAAGGAGTTATGAGTAGCCACTGGGGCAGAAGCATATCCATGCGTATGGCTCGGTCTGTTCTAAGGGGAAGAGGTCTTCGTATGCATTTGTAAGGCGGAATTCTCGTTCTCTTGGAAAAATAGAGATAGAGGGAAATAGAGACGAGAAAATCCGTAAAATGAAATAAAAGTCCGTGCGCACCGTTAAACCCGCTAAGGAAACCTCTTGAGTCCGCCCATAACTGACACCACTTTTATATCGCTGCGCAGCCACTTTATAGCTCGCAGAAACTTGTATAAAAAAAAAACAAGGAAAAAACTCGTCAGTTACCTTCGAGAGGGATACGTTCTATACTCTTCCAGTGGCTAGTAGATACCACGTCCTATTCTCGATATTGAGGTATCATTTCATTATCTCAGATAAACGAAAACCTATTGTCTTTACCCTCTTTTGATGACAAAGGGATGACAGGGGCTCGATAACAAACAGACGTCTAGTCGAAATAAAAGGGTGGAGAAACGATGGCACTTTCAAGCACGCCATTAGTAAATATTCAATGGAAATGGCTGTTTGTACATACCGTTTATACATGGTGTCCGGAATGTACACACGTTGGCTCGTACAATTTTTCGTTGTTCTCTAACGATTTCACGATCCAATTAATTGTTAATGGGACCGGACTAAGCGGTAGGTGACGTGTAAAATTTCACACGCTCATTCGTTCGCAACGAGTAGTACCTTCTGCAATTTATTTTTCTTTTTTTTTTCCGTCACAATTTTTATACGAGAAAGAGTATCGAAGGATTTCGCAGGCAGGATGATTTATAATACAGACCGTTTCATGTCATTAATGAATTTATTACCCATTGCCAATATCATTTACGTATTGAGTATTGAGGATTGTCTACGATCGCCACAAAATCCTCTGGACATAAATGGAAGAAAAGGGATAGAGAAAGAGATGAGAGGAGAGGAGAGGAGAGGGAGGGAGGGAGGGAGGGAGGAAAGAGAGAAGAAACAATATAAAAAAACAAATGGAAGTATTATTCCGTAACTGGAGGTGGAAATGTGCAAGTTTGTTGCTTCGATCGATCGAATTGTTTTATTTCCAACGATATTCTCGGCTCCACTTTTCCGTGAAAGGGGCGATTTCGCTTCCGTCGGTAGCGTAAGATGTATCTGTCGGTAGGTACGTGGCGTGCCAATGCATTTCTTATTTTCCGCAACGATCGAGCTCCATCGAGCCATAGGATTCTCGTGAGATTCGAGTTCTCCAATGGCTACGTACCCTATTCGCTTTTTATACATCGGTATCTATAGATACTATCCAGGCAACGTATTTACAAAGAAAAAAGCATAAAAGAATTTCATTCTTTCGCGAAAGTGGTTTACGAGAGAAGCAGGAGAGAAAGATAGAAATTCGAAACGTTCACGAATCATCCACTGCATTCAATGCAATTTCGTTGCATCAAAACGAGAAAATTTCATTTATTAAGTCACATACTTACCTGCTTATCCTCTCGTATGCTATCAGCGATTGAATAAACCCGGGAAAAATTGGGTTAAAAAAGATTGAAAAAAAAACAATACCTCAAAATCCACTCACGGTATTGAGCCAAACTATTATATATATCGGGTACTCTACTTTTTTTACGAGGTTACGATCGTTGACTTTCGCAACGATTTCTTAAAGTAAACCCCAAGGCTATATGGGTACAGTTCCTGGAGCAGATATCAATGGCCACTATCGTTATCTAGTGGACACTCTGCTGGACATTGCTCGTGACCCAACTAACGATATACAGATACATCAATATGGCATCCCACGTTATTAGCCCGAACAATGAGATCTATTGTTCAGCCTCCTAAGAGAGGTTCCGACTCTCACTGTACGTGTGAGAGACCAACCAAAGCCTTCCTGCGAATGTTCCGGGTTCAAACGAGCGAATGGCTCCTTCGAAACAATATGTTGGATAATATCTGCCTTCAGAACGAACAAACTGTTTCATGCTTTTAGCGTATATGACTGTGCATAACAACAGGCAGGAACATTACCGTTCGAAGAAAAGTTTTTCCAGGATATTTCTTCTCCGAGACTTTAGCATTGCCATTCACTTGAACGAGACGACATTACCTATTTTTCCAAAAAAAAAACAAAGAAAATAATTTCCTTGAATTTAAAAAATTCACTTAGAGACCGTTCCCGGATGTCATTTTATATAGATGCCTGGAAAACACTTGTATCTTAGAATCGACAGTCATTGTAAATAACGACAGTTTTACATAACTCGTGATAGTATCAGCTCCTGAAGTAATTGCTTTGCTAACAATTCAAAACTACCAGCGAGATTCTTCGAATTCTTTTATAACATTCGATATACAAAAGTTCTTCTCTTATTGCAAGTTAGATGCTATGACGACGCCATTGTTACACACTGGCGATACCTTCAGGATTTTATTTCTACTTCGCCAATATACCGCTTCTCTGAGCACAATTCTTTCGAGGCAAAAATAAGTGGTTCTTATTCGACCAATCCTGTTCGAGTAATATAATGCTATACTAATAATATATACGAATAACTCACGTGTTCCGTGACGATGCTCATTATTTCGCTGAGAATATTATGGATGCATTGTGATCTAAGATATAGATATGGTATATAACTTTTCTGAATAGACCAAAGCGCACGTCCTTCGCGCATTATGTTAATCACATCGGTCTGGTTTTCTATACAATTTTCCCTCGGGATTAATAACATCGAAATACGATTTAGTGAGTTTTTCTGACTGGTTTTACGAACGCGTGGAATACCACGTATTCAACTATATCTATACAGATACGTGCCTATGCACTTAGGAAGTTTTGATGTAAACAAGAAGGAAAGTGAAATGAAGTTTTACAGTAGCGATTGCAGATATATGCAACCAACGTCAAAAACACTGAGAGGTGCCATATCAACAGTGAGATTGCATAATTCATTTGCGAAACACTTTATTATACAGTACGAGGTCGTGCGGCGTCTCTAATAGTCTGAGATTAGAGATAAGCTTAAGAGAGATTAATGCACGAACGTCTAGAGCAGCGCTATGCTTGTTTTATAAGATAAATATGAAGCTAAAGAGAATAAAGAAAAAGAGACAAGAGAAATTCTTCACCTTCCGTGTCAAAATTCAAATCGAATACAGTCGTCTGGTGTCCGTCGAAATTTTCGTAAACCGATTGATTATCGATAAGCTGATTATCGCTCAACCGTATTATCGAATCTTTATTACGCGCTCTAACGGCTCGGCAAAGTATAGGAGTTCTATGAAAGTTTAATTGAAATCCAGCCACGCGCGCTCCGTCCATTTTTCCGAATCTCAAAACTTCCTCGAAGGATCTTCAAAGCTTTCGTTATTCAACGCGAGCGTCTACTGCTTCCTGTGGAGTTACTCACCTTGGCTCCCCCCCCCCCCCCCCACCTACAACATCCACAATCAATAGACTCCCTTGAAGTTGGCTAATCGTCTCAATAGGCACTTCTAATCATCCACGTCCATAACTTCACAGCAGTTCTTTAGCTGCTCCTTTATTACATAGACAAACCGTCCTCTGGAGATGGCCTTTATAAAATAACACAGAACGAATCTTCAATCTTACTAAAAATCGACAGAGTATAAATGAAAGAGTAGGAGACTGAAAGTTGAGCACAAAGATGATCCTTAATCCGAGCGATCCTTCCCGGTTAGGTATAGTCCTCAGTGGGCGCCAGTAAAACGAGATCCTGGGTGGCCCAGTAAGCAACGGTTAGTTTAACTGCACGTAAAGAGAAGCCTAGTGACTCCCTCGGGATGGTCCTGGGAGAGACGTAGAAGTGCCTTCGAAAAGGAGTTACGGCTTTCGTAGTCGCCATTCATTACGCTCACTGTCCGCACTTGGCCACCATTTCTTCCTCTTCGACTATCTAGGTACTACACTTCCCACTACCATACGTTCCAAACTCTAGCTGAGCCAACGAGACACGCCTAAACTCTTCGTTCTAGAGCTTCGGAATACGGAGTAGCAACGAAGCAGACGGTAAAACCGGATGGTTCGCTCGAACGCAGTTGCTATTAAAAGGTGTCGTACCTGTGATATATGACTAGTAAGCCTTCGCTTATCTACATATGGTGTATGCTATATGTATATGACCATACGTAGACGTCGAGTTGTCGAGCCACTTTCCGACAATGACGACGAAGAAAAGCACAAGCGCTGACTATACGCTCGACATCCAGCACGTTTAGTCGTACCGGTTTTCGCTGTCATGGAGGTGTCGCCTTTATGATGTATGACTGCGCGTGAACGAACTGCACCTACGCGAAGATTCTGATGCCCTTAAGGTAGCTTTACAACACTGGAGGCAACTATGCAGAAAACCTTATTCGATCCTGAAGATGATTATTGTAACGGCTATTACTCTGGCGACATCACGAAGAAGTTAAATGCGCATTTGGCTTACGAGGATTCATTCGGTGTAGCAGTAAAGTAGGTACTCGAGGCGTTTTCATGTGTCACATTAGACACGGCATGCTCGTAAGATTACGACAATGATAAACGCAGGAGGCGCTTGGCTCATGACGGTAACTCAACGCGCCGATTTAACCTGGCGATAAATTCCGGTAGGTGAGCAATCCTTACGCGGTGCGCAGGAAAGAATGCGTAAAGAGACGCCACTCTACGAGCTGGTTGCTTTCACCGATTACGTGCTTACTTTAAAGAGATTTATTTAGCTATTTTATTTTTCCTTCCTTTCACTCTCCTGTCTTGCGTTTGTTCCCTCCCCTCTTTGGAAAATAAACCACGGTCACTGTATCCATGTCTTCATCTTCTAGATAATCTGTGCAAACGTAAATTTTTTTTTGATGAAAATGCGCTTGATGTATTCTATGCTTTGAAATGCGCCAAAATAATTTTTGATCGTAGATCCGTGTATCAATCTTTGTCCACGTAGGTGCTGGAGACTAGAGATCATACTGTTACCTAGTGATAAGTACTAATGTACCGCCCACGGTGATCTTGTCCTATGTGAAGGCTCACCTCGTGGACACGATAAGACGCTTTTGTGCAGTTTGTGTCCTGGTTATGTTGAAGAAAAGAGAAAAGGATCTAAGGATATAGGTATAGAAATATAGTGTCTATAGGTACCTATAGTGTATGTATATACTTGAGTACGAAGGAACAAGGATACGTGGGCGAAGAGGAGATTCTTACAGTTAGAAATTTCTCTTCGGGACTTAAAGAGAAACTGTCTTTCCAAGCCCTTAGCCTTTCGCATGTTCCATTCTCGGTGTTACGCTTGTCAAGAGACTTAAAACAGACACGAAGCTCCCAACGAAGACATGGATCCCTTATGGGCTGCAACGACGACGTAGTAGGTATAGCAGGTACGTACCCACGTACCTACTTACCCACGGCTTTTCGTTCTCATTTCTCATTCCTCTTTGGTTATTCTAGGAAAGCTGCCCTTGTTACGTGAAGCGATGACAGGAATTATCATACGACGGGATTTCCTTAGCGTCCGGATAAGAGAAGGATTCGGTATAGAAGGAAGCGAGAAGATTCATTTGGTGAAGATGAATAAAAGAAGGTCTGTTTAATTGGAGCACTGCAAACATGCTGAGGAACCAGTTCAGACATTGCGAATCTCCAACTAGGATTTCCTGGATCGTTTGTAGGTCCCTCTGGATCATTGGATTCCTTAACTGATTCCAGCACGTGCCTCTGGTAGTCTTGATACTCTCTTCGTGGTAACCAAAGGCGGAAGTTCTCATTGGTTCTTGAACTTCTTGGATATCGGGGTAAAAGACAGTGAAAGGTCTTCGATGTTGATTTGATCCTGCTTAGTAAACAACAGGAAAGGAACTGGAGGCTTCCTGATATTGGCTGCTGCATTGATGAATCGTTATTGAATCAAGGCTCTCGTTAAACGAACGATAATATTTGCCCAAGATATATCGAATGATAGGACAACATATTGATCATCCTTAATGAGGTGGATTCCGCTAGAATTCGGATCAGGCATTGACCTCTCTGTTACTTAGCGACTGCGCAATCATTTAGAGTGCTTTCAATCGTGCAACATGCTCCAATTTGATTGCACGATTCCATACAAATACAGATACACGTATCTTTCGGGGTACATGACTAAATTTGAATGCACATTTCAAATTATTGATAAAGAGTCATTCAACAATTAAAATATTTCTACGAATGGAGTATATATTGGCGCTTAGAAGGTTCGACAATGATTATATCGATAGGTCCAGAGAAACTCGTATCGTGCACGAGTAGATCTAACATGCCCAATGCTTTCGAAGGGTCAATAATAAATCCGAGGCAAAGCCATGACCCTATTTTCTGCTCTATTGACCACCCCTCCTCAAACTACTATAATAATCCAATAAGTACGAGCCCACAGCCCTATCTAATGCGCGAACAACGCCAAATCCCTATATAGGAACCACCATGAGATCAAATCCTAAGGCAATAATAGACGCCCTTGTTGTAATAGACTAGATGCAAAGGAGCCGCTGTATATATCAGACAGTTTCCGAGGATTCAGGACAGGTTGTGACACTTGTCTATAACACCTTAATTGGATTGTAATTGATGGAGAGCTATCCAGGCTGGAGCCAGTTAGAAAGTAACCGGACGGCTTCCCTTCGGATATCAACCGCGTGAGCAGCTCGTTCGACAAATTGTATGTTCTCCACGTGTCGGTAATGGTGATGCTAAGGTTCCTTCCGGTCGGAAAGTGGTCTAGACCTTTTTTGATTTTTGTATATCATAATGCAGAGGAGGAGACCTTTGTATGAGACCTATCATCTTGCTAGATGTGTATGTGTATATATACATAGTATATATAGCAGCTCATATATCTACATACGACTACTAGCGTAGCACTATCTGGATCGTATCCGATTCTGAATATTCAATACATTCAAATGGCACGGTGAATCCCTTATTGCCCGGGATCAGTATTGGCACAGTGCTATCAGAAGCACTCTACGCCACCCTCTAAATCGGGGGGCTGGCCTAAGCCTCATTGCTGTACAAAGAGAGAGGAGGGTAAAGAGCAGACCTGTCAGTCGATCGCTACCGCAGGATTACGTTCCTGGCATTATGCCGATCAGGACCCACCAACCAGGACCTACCAGGATCCTCTCTCTAACCTTCTCGAGACAGATCTAGTGTTGTCTGTATGTTTCTCGCATCGGCGCCGATCCGAGGTGGAATTCCATTTCAAGCAGATCCTATGAGATTAACTCCATTGACAAACAATACTGCATTGTGAGGATAGGGTCAGGTTGGGTTAGGTTTAGGTCCTTCTTGACTGCGTCATTCAGAATCAACGAATCGTCCTACCATTCCGCCTTGCAATTTCGATTTATCATCCATCATTACAGGTTCTCAGAGTGTGCGTATGGCGACTAGTTATTCCATAAGGTGGAACACGTTATACAAATAAAAAATTATATATATCTATATGGCCTAAGTAGTAATTTTTTTTCTTACTGCCGATAAAGATACCATTCAGCGTACTAGTGAAGTGCTTTGTCAAAGAAAAAGAGCAGTCGATGAAAAAAAAGAGGACAAGAGTCACTGCTGATAATCGGGAATCTTCCGGGTCAAGCAAAAAGAGCCATGGACAGACCTTGCTTCGTGGTACCGCGTGACCAAATCCAGTGACGTCATAACAACAGAACCAGAGTCGCCGTAGCCGGCAGATGTTCGCATAAACTTTTTACAAGCGGCTAGAGCCTTTCAGGGCTGCCCAAGCAGCAGCAGCTCGACCTCGGAAAACTCGTCGTGTTCCGCCCCAAAAGCCGCTTTGTCCTAAATGTTTACAGCTGTAATTCGGCCGAAATGACGAACTGAAACGTGAAGCCAAACCCTTGAAATCTACCGTAGAAATGGATGAAGTAACGTAATCCGATATGAAACTCGCCGTAATAGCCAATATAGGTAGTAATACCGAATTCCAAGTTCCGATATGGAACGATCGACGATATTCAGCAATGGTATCATCTTCAGATCGAGTCACGAAGGGAAGCTGCGTAGGAATTCCCCGAGTTGCTCCAGTCTCGAAAATGCTTCCTTTCCGGGTGGTAATTCGATTCTCACAACAAATAGCTGAGAACGTTCTTCGATGGGGTTTTTCACGGCGCAGAAGGGGCATCGATGGGAGCAAGTAGGACAGAATGAGCGGCGTCCGTGGATGTGGTTGATCTAGGTAATTTGATCCACGAGCACAATGCTCAATCAGAAACGGAACGCCGAATTATCCGCGGCTCGTCTGTCTCGTCAGACCGTCTCGTCTTATATCGAATGGTATACTAGGGATGCAGACCAGCAATATATCCGAAAGCAGGTAGGTAGATACACAGGCTAACCGCGAAGCACACTGGAAACCGGATTACTTTGCTCCCTTTGGCGTGCCGCACGCGAGATCAAAGAATTTGCATGGTGATCTGCCAGTCACCGAGGATATCGAACCTTATAGTATATATATACCATCCCCATGCGTGTATCCAATGAGACCTTGTAACCCTGGAGGATTCAACCGGTTTCCGTACGTTGTCGCAAGAAACGCAAACACGAGGCGGACGCCTCTGAACAAGGTTAGGTGTCAATCCGTGGTGTGGAGATCGTCATCGACCGGACCGTCATTGTCACGGACGGGAGAGAGTTCAGGGTCTTACTTTTTGCGGTGCCGATCAAAGGCTCGCGCTAATTACTGCCTCGCCTGAAGACTCGTCAAAGCAGCGAAGATTTATAAAAGTCCTGCTCGCCCGTGCGATCCTTCAGTAGTCCAGAATTCTTTCTCGACTTCCTTCGTCGGCCAAGACTGACATTTCACGTATAAGGATGCTTACCGCGAAATGTGCCATCCTCGGTCTTGTCCTACCTAACCTAACCTAACCCAGCCTCTACCTTAACCCACGTTGTCTGGCAACGCCAAGAGCGTTAAACGATAATCCGGCTCCAGTTTTTTATATCAGCGTTCTCTCCGCAGCTACGTTTCACCACGAATATCAAGTACAGGACGAAGCCCGTCCCTTATACGCAGAGGGTTAGTTGCTAGGAATCTGTGTGTTGGTAGATAAACAAAACAAGCCGCAGAGAGATGCAACGTAAAGAAAACAAAAACAAAATTCGTCCCGAGGTCCACAAAATACGATCTATAATTTATTCCCTGCCAAACTCGCGGACTCGTTCCAGAACCGGCCGCATCTGTGACGCGGTGTATTAGCATGACAATGCCAACAGGAGGAGAGCTTCTATTTCTCCCACGCATCGACCGCATCAAATCCGCGTGAATATTTGCATGACAATGCCAGTACGGAGGCATCTATATGTATCTCCTTCACCGCGAAGGTATTTCGCAACATGACGCCATTTTGCACGCGACATGATTCCATTCTCGTGTTCGTCCATAACAAGTCTCCACCGATCAGAAAAACCTTACTGACCTACATTTAAGCCGTGTACGCAATAATGGATTAACCCACCACTGTATGGTCCATATTTCCGTCTCTTGATTCTCATCACAAGAAAATTCTCGACGACTCAGAAATTCATTATGCAATATAAGTACAAGGTTATTAGATCAAGCTTCCGCGGTCAGGAATTACGACCTTATCCCCGAAACCTTAAGGTGTTCCGCACAGGTTGATTCCTCGAGAGATTAGACTCGTCATGCATTTATAATTGAGGCTGTGCAAGCAGATGAAAAAAAAACCTGGGCGAGCTTTAATGTATGTATATGAGTTACACGAGACTCGCATTAATCTGTTTTTCTTTCGTTGACAAGAAAATATCGTAACCATTTCAGCGGACAGACAGGGAGGGCGCGGAAAGCCAGAGAGTGAAACGAGGACTCGGTAGAAGAGGGTAGAAATCGTGGAGGAGAGAGGTATAGAAGGTGAGTCCTCCTCCCATACCATTAGCGGAATCCCCATAAAATCCGTTAGAGGGAGCTGAGAGCACGCCGCGGTAGACTGTGGGTATTTCGAGTAAGAAGAACCTTCTCCACCGCAGGCAGGGTTGGTTTATTTACCGAGCCCTAACACGCCCTCAGAGTAGGTCGAATATATCGGATGTTGTTGACTCAGTCTTCCACCATCCATGATTCTCTCTTCTTTGAGCTCTCTCTTTCTTTAGCCTCTCGTACCTTCAACCACCCCACGCTGCATCCCACTTTCTTTCTCTGATCTACCTTTCTCTCTTTAGCGTGCCTGCCCTCCTTCAAATCCTCGTTAAAAAGTTTAAGTGGATTCCCTACAGAATTCACGAGCGATCACGGAACAGTGGATGTTATTCTATTCGACTTGGTCGCACCAACCTTATTACATAACCCTATATATATGTATATACTATGTATGCATCCATATATATGGTTTACCTGTTACATTTTTATTCTGAAAGGATTCGTGCATACTGTATAGTATGAAGGTATGAAAAAAGTACAGAATGACAGATCTGGTTGTGTCAAGGAGTCAGGTGCGTTTTCAAAACCCAAAATTTTTAGCATGAACTGTCATATTCTGAGGAAGTTCAGACTCGTTTTCTACCGTCTCGAATTATCCTTATAAAACCTCGAAGCGGTCCTCTACGTTTGTTGCCCTTTAGGTCGTAGCGGCTCTTCTTGTTATACATTCCAAAGTGGCCACTTCCAGCTACTCCATGAAGGGGAGCAAGTCGGAGTATTCGAGGCCGCAAGATCAGGAACGTAGATTAATGTATTTATTAAACGTACGACTGCCTTTTCGGCGCTTGCTACGTTATACAGGATTGGTATGGTTGACTCGATCGGGAAGGATCACTGGATCATAAGGATCGATCGACGTTGGATGAAGACTCCGTCGCTCCTAGTTCCTTGAATAATGAGACAGCGGTAGGAGGCGGTTTCCTACCCTGTAATTGATTACCAATAATTACACACACGACACGCTAATCGACGGTTTAACACGGACCCCTTCTCCCATCCCACACATCCAATGTGACCGCATACGAACGACGCGTTAAAATTTATAAGCCTCACCACCATGAATTACGAAATGCCCGAGAGATACGTTTCCGCATGAAATTCCGTCACTCGACCGTCATATTTAGCTACAATTTTATCATTGTATTTTAGCATAGTAAGTGGTCATTAAGTATACAGGCACCTATTCAGTTACGCAGTCCGTCAATTAAATGTCTTCTGATCGATGAGACCCATTTACCCTTCATCCCTTATTTTGTGGTCCTTGAATGCCTTGAAAAAAAAAATAGTCCCTTTCACTACAAGGATCATCGATCATATCATTCATGGCTGGAAAGGAATTCTCGTTGGAGGAATGTCAATCGTCTAAACGGATTGAAGTCACTGAATGACTTGCGAATTGTTTCCACAGTTGAGCTTCCTATCATACTCCTACAGTCTATATATACAGCCATCTATTCGAACCAATAATTAAATACCAATCTCAGGAGGATAGGTATTGTAGTCGAGAAACGCGATGGAACTTCAGTTCATCAGATACCTACGTTGGGGGAGCAATCATTAACTGTTGCTACCCTGGAACAAGAACTTCAACTGGATGAACTTTTGTTCTGTTTCAATCTACTATTCTTCGGATTTCTATCACGCGGCTCAAACCCACGTTTGGTTATCGACTACAATGACTGTTTATTTTGAATCAGCTGTACGTACCTAAGTACAAACGTGGAATAAATTTATGACAACGTTTGCAGTAACTTGCAAAAATATACTGTCTAAATGGGGTTACCATGAAATATTGACAATTTTTATTTTTGTTTCTTTTTGTAAAAAAGAAAAAGTAATTAGCCCTCTCACTGATAGTGTAATTCAATGAGTCGCATCGTGCCTCTGCAAAACGGAACAATTTATCAACGGCGAACCCGCTGCCGAAGTATAAATTTCGTTTCCGTTGGCAGGCACCGACGAAGGTTGTTTATTTCGAATTGCACGAGCCTTTCTCGGAAACGTTGTTACGATGCAATTTCATACAAATGGCACGGTAACACCGATGGCGGACGAGCCTCTCGTTAGCAGAAAAAAGAGAAGTATATCTTCTTTCTCCTTTTACTCCGATCTACTTGTAATTTTTTATCTTTGTCTCTCTTTCGATTTTCACTATTTTACCTTGTCCTTTTTCACCTTATGTCGCCGGGTCTACTTCTCTGGATTTTAGTGCCGAGCTCTTCTCTGCAACCAAATCTCGCGAGTCCCATTTGTCATCAGATGGGAAGTTTACCTGTACGTTTTCTTCTACCTGGTACTATACCATGTACGTCCACTACAGGGATAGGATCAAACTTTCTTAATGGCCCATTTAAAAATTAAGTATACAGTGATATATTTACCGAAAGAATGACATAAATGAAAATATGAAAAATTCCAAGGATTTCTATACCCCTGACCTCAATATGGAGTCTGTAAACGGCGATATATTTTTTTGATGATAAAGGCGCAAAATTTGAAAATAATTACATCCTAATTGAATAACATTTTGAGAAAAATACTAAAATCAATAATATTAGTAAATAATTATAAGTATACATATATAGAAAAAGTATAGCTGGTCATTGAGCAACAGAGGAAAGAAGAGATTTGTAGGTACGTACGCCTATGGAGGATGCCTGACGCTCCTGCTGAGTGACTGACAAGATGTCTCTCATCCTCCTTGGTCTTCTAGTCCTGTTCCTCTCTTCATCCTCTTCATCCTTCTTTTACCCCTCGTACTCTTCTTCCTTCTGTTCTTCGTTCCTCCGTACTCTCCCAGCCATACTGCTTGCGCAGCTTCTCTTTTTACCGAACTTGTCTTCATCCTTTCTCTGCTTTGCCACTCAATATGCTGGCAGACTCACTTATTTAGGGCCGCCCATAAAAGAACAATGATGTCGTACTTTGTCAAGCGTGGGTTACTTAATTGAGTCAAATCTCGGAAGACGCCCCGTTCTTTTTGTCGACGTCCTGGAGATCGGCAGACGCGCGACAGCAGCTGGAGCGACGTAAAGTGACTTTGTCGAAGAGTAAACGCCATTGGGGATTACCTTACTGCAGGGGAAGAGAGTATAAAACGGAGCCAGGAAGTGTGGGGTGTCACATTCTGGCTCGTTTCTACCGCTTGGACCTATTTTGCATGAAATCAAGGGACCCTCTCATTCCCTTGCGTAACTTTTATCATGACGAGATCCGTTACGCAACAGTATTCCTGTATCAACAGGACACTGATACTTTTAGTTCAACTTTTTTTACCGTTCTTCAAGTCGATAATGTTGTTGACAAAAATCTTTTTCGTTACCGTGTCTATACCTCTGGAAGACCTTTTTTGTCCTCTGTATAGCTAAATATCAGAAACTCTGTGTGATACCTGACGAAGCGTTAAGTAATACTTAGATGAGACACGTTTAATGGTTAACTAGAAATTCTAAAAATATTCGCTTTTTTCAATGCTAAGTTAATTGATGTCTACTCCGTATTAGTTATCTATTACGTATAGGGATAAATCTTATCTAAACTATGCGTTAACAACATTTCTCTAGTTTTATGGAAAACAGTATCGTATCGCCTGAAGCCAATTTGAAAACGATGATTTATCTGCCATATACGTTAGTGAAAATGTAACATGCCTTAGTATTATCAAGAAATAGTTTTTCGATCCAATCAAGATTACATAATTGACTACAATATTTTACCTCGCGTGTCCATTCCCATCTCGTATACGTACTTACCGAGCATACAAGCTTGACAGACTTTTCTGTTTTTTGCGTGTCGTACAAAACTCTGCCTCGCGAAGTAACATGGCGAGCGACTCATCGAGGTGGAAGAAGGTAAACGAAGGGCTGCTAATGTCGGCAGTAATGAGCCGCAGGAAGGTCTTTACAAATTGCCTTGTCGTTATAACAAAGTGCGTGCATTATATACGTATATATGGAGACTTTTGCTTCGAATTTTCTATCCTTGCTATATATAGTATACACCAGTCGGCGTGATACGCCGTCGTCATTATCCTTGTGAGAAGTAACGTAAACGACACTAGCGCCACCGCCGACGAACTTCGAACGACGACAAGCAGCTGTAGCAAAAAGCCAAAAATGTTGAATCGTTGAGTCTAATTTGGTAATCGCAAAGATGATTTATGAAATTCGAATGATGATATCCCGTCGATGAAACTGCACCACACCACCTATATACCTACCGACCTACTTCTGGACTAGTGATGCTGGGGTAAAAAGTTTAAACATAAATTAGTTCGCGTTTCATCCGTTCCGTTCCCGGCACGTCGACAGGACTTTGCCGAGAGCAGAAACTTTCGCCAATGGCCTCTCCTCCCAAGCTACTTCTCTGCTCCTCTTCTGCCACCCTTTACGAAGTAGGACTTGCCAAGGGTCCTTTAGGAAAGGATGGACTTGGGCTAGAGATACTTATGGTCTTTCCTCGACCACTTTAATTTCGAGTCCGAGGCAAAGTGCTATCTTCGAATACGTATACTAGCCTAGAAACTAATGGAGTTCCTGATTTTCTCAATCTTAGAAAAAGAAATTCATTTCGCAAGATATTTATTTCCAAGACTGAAAATATACCTGAATCATAATATTCACGTATAAATACGTAAATCTGTGACACGTATATTACCTACCCCGAGAGGGACAGTTATATGACTAAAAAGATCAATCCGGACATCACGTCGACTCCTGGGAACTTTTTGTCCCTTCCGTTAAGAAACATGGCTGCCTTTGTCGCAGACTTGTAGTCGACTGGTATTTCGATTTAGATTTTCCGAAGATATGCTGATGAAAGAAAAGTGTGAGCCACGGCCTGAATAAATAAGCAGTACTACGGCAGATACACGGACGAGATATGATAATCGAAATTTTGGTACTTTACGACAGTGCTGCTAAGGAAAATTTCAAGTCGCGTGATTCACGGCTATTACCCTCTGCCGCGATGAGAAATTCAAGTAACTGAGAGTCACAGGATGATCGATAGTTTTCAAACCCCCACATATATATATAGACAAAATGGATACTTACATATCTATAGATATAATGCCGGTTATCCAATGTTGACACAGCCGTGAATATATAATTAACTCCAATGAAACATTGTGTGAAGGATTTCTTATTCACAGCAACAGTGTAAGTATCAAATTCAGTCTCGCAGTCTACAAACGATTAGAGTTCGTTTGCAATGGTAGCCCCGCTACATCATCCCCTGATTAAATCACCGTAACCTTCCGCTAGAGAAATGGAGACTGAAGGATATATAGTATACGAAGCGTCAGCCACAACAGCAGCATCGGTTCGTAAATCGTTTGGTGAATCGTGGGGAGCTAATAGTTGCTTAGGGATGTATGACATGGCAGGTAGTTCAATCGGGACCTGCTTGGTCATCGTTATCGAACGCTCATGTCGTTTGGACCAGTCATGAATCATAATATCATAGAGAATCTGACGAGCTTATTAGAATAACCATGACTATATAGAGTCAGGTCATGAAACCGTACCAAGGTTCCGATTAAATATATCCATCCGTGT
This sequence comes from Pachycephus smyrnensis, assembly GCA_030142225.1. NCBI lineage: Eukaryota > Metazoa > Arthropoda > Insecta > Hymenoptera > Cephidae > Pachycephus > Pachycephus smyrnensis. The sequence goes on from JARQST010000365.1 coordinate 517,320, forward strand.
GAACTACAATGATTTCATTGGAAGATGGGTACATGGCTGTTCAATTTTTCTAATTATATTACGTTACTTATATTTTTTGCACCTAACATCTGCCATATTAATCGTTAAAGACGTTTTCATTTGCATTGCATGATCTTCAACAAAGTGAATACGGAATATGTCAATATTAAAAGATATAATTTCACTGTCTCTCTCTTGGGGTTAGACATTTTTAGGGAAATCTACCCTACTCGACAATTCCACCCCACAGATTTTAAGGGTACGCAGTACTCTGTAGCATCAAGGGAACCTGAATCACAATGGCGTCTCAGGCCGAATAAGAGTGGTGACCCGTAAGATCCCAGGAGGGGAGGCACGGGTCACCTGCGTGGTCTCCCGCTGGTTTCACGATGGGGACGAACCCTATAAAGACGTTTTATGTCGCGATAATATCAAGGTACGGTCTTGTAGCGCGTTTCCCCCTCTTGTCCAAGAGAAGGGACGTCCGTGCCGCGTCCGGTATGTTCTTGGCGTCGCGACACCTAGTTGTCGTCGACACGCGACAATCTCCCAAATAATTGCTTCAAGTACTGCTTCTAATCTTTACTCTGGAGCTACTGTACCGCACTCTGAAAATTCTTTGCAGCGAGTTCTGGCAACAATGCCCGAGTTGCTGCAATCTCGTACGGAGGTGCTACTTCAGTCGATAAATTGTGGACGGCGAAGGAGGTGGCCAACAGGAGTAAAAAAAAGAACGTCGAGAAATTGCTGCAGGTCGAGTGGTGTTCATTGTTGAAAAAAATGTCCAGATCGTGGTAGGCGAATTAGAAACGCTGAAGACAGGAAGCTTGGAGAGTTTTGAGAGATAGCCCTAGGGACAGAACTTTTAAAGGTTGTCAACAATCAGCAGTGGCTATTCTCTGGGCAAATCAAAGGTTAAGGTCGAGGTCACCAATGAGTCATTCCTCTATGGTTTTCTGGTCCGGGTCTTGTGCACACAGACATAAGGTAGGTCCATGACTCTGGGGGGACTAGTTCAGTCTTCTTGATCTTGGTTCGGTTCGTGAACTAGCTCAGTACACTCCATGGGAGATTATCTCGCGATCCGAGGCTCTATTATGATTCAACTGACAAGCTATTTGTAGTCCCCGAGGGTAAAGAAAAGGGTCCAAGCCTGACCGATCTGGCCCAGCCGCAGAGTCGTTTCTCCTGGCCACGGCCGAGGAGCCACGAGACAAGAGCGTTCTTGGGATTTTTACGCAAGCAAAGATCACGAACACCACGGAGAGATGCTTCGCCGATATCTCTTCCTTTCCTACGACTAGTAATGTTACATTAAAGAATAGCAGAAAAAAACTCTATAATATATGCATGTTAGCATAATAGTCAGGATGCGCGCGCATTCCACTCATCTATAATATGCATAATAGAACATCAAAAATAAGCTTGGACAGCTAATCGATATTATCGTAAGAATATCAACTGACGTGCGGTCAAGACAAATTTCATGAATACGGTCAATATTCCAACCAGTCCGCAGCATCTTTAATCCTAGCAAAGTATCTTGGGTGGAACGCGAATAAAGCAAAAGAAAGGACAAAAAATCTGAATTCAGAAGCGGGATAAGAAAGTTGGTTTGCCTTTTATTCTGCGGATCAGATTCCATCGGTAATCTATCACGTTAACGTCATAGCACGGTCGGTATACGTGCACGTGTAGGTAGAGTAGCGTGCGCGGATCTTTGTATTAAAAAAAAAATCTAAGCCGTACATCATGGAATTTTGTTGATTCGTGTCCATGGGTGTGATCGCTCGTTAATACGGTGGCGCACGCTCGCTATTCACAGTTGACAAAGGGATTCGACGTAGTGTCTGCCCCATCATCCATCCTGGTCCATCGGAACGCGAGTTTTGTGTGTTCACTGTTTATAGTGCCGGACGGGATTTGTGCTTGTTGCGTGATATATCGCAGTATTTGGCTTCGGACGCGAGTCGCCTGCTGAGTCCACGGAAAGGGACTTACTGACTTGGTTAACGGTAAGGGTTAGGAGGGGTTAAGTTATATGATCTTATGAAACCTGGACCAGGGACGGGTCTGGTTTGTCTGTCTTGCCTATATACCCTTTACTCTTGTGATTCCAGCATCGCTATAGGGACTACGCAGTCAATCCTGTAAATCTCCTGGACCTCCCAAACTTTATTCCTTTGATCGGCAAGAGCTGAGCCTTGATCCTTTACGTAACCTTCGACGTATGATATTCACGTGTATACATAACCGTATAATAGAATCTGGCTGGTTCATATACGCAAAGTACCCACTGGGGTATTTACTTACGATTCAATTTAATTAATAACCCTTTGAATCGAGTCTCTGTTAATTCTAAGCACTTCGCAACTCTTTTGTCCTACAAACGAGGGTTAAATATTAATTACAACCATTCGGGAAAACTCGCTGAATAACAAAAAAGAGGAAATTTGAGGGTTTAGGCCGATTCGAGGGTAGATATGAATATATGAGTATGACAAAAGACACGAAGGGAGCTTTTGGTAATATCCACGTTAACTTATGTATAAGTACCTTGATTAGCCATACCCAGTCTATAGCTAACTTCAGGCATAGGAGCTTTTTGGTAATCCGATGAATGTAAGCCTCCTTCTGCGGAACGCTAATTAATTCTAGCTCACTTTATGGCATTCGGTATAGGCAGTCATCTCAAAGAAGAACCGTCGATTTGCCATGACTCCTTGGTACGGGCTCGATTCACAGGGTTGTTCTAAGCCGAGGTACAAACATTGACTCCCTGGAACGCACATAACTGACACTTCTTGGGAATAAGGCTATGTAGGTGGTAAAGGTGCTTTCAGAAGGAGAAGTGTACATTAGCAAGCTTCTCCCCTCGTAGAAAAACATCATACACAAGAATCCCATGCTGAATACACGTAGGTATGTAAGTTATCATAGTAGAAGACAAGCTCTGAGTAGGAAACGGAAATTGCGTAAAATCAAAGCAAAATCCATCCACAATAGCTTCCTCTCCTCGCAGAGTCTAAACGATCCCAAGGACTGGCTTGAGGAAAGTCGAAGCGTGGAAGTGGTACGACGTAAGGATATATACCTATATCTATGTAATATATATATGTATAGTATATAAGAACCTGGAGAAGGAAGCTTTGAACGGAAACGGAAAATATAAAGCTGGTACGGCTTTCTGGTTTGGAAAATATACGTGACCCTCTTCCCAGGATGCTTCTTCACTGCTGGTCCAACATTCTTGCTTCACCTTACCATCCTGAAGAGAGTCTATGACTGCTGCGAGAGTCTTGAGACTTTTTCGAAGAAATAAATGGAGTTTCGCTTAGTTTCCGCGCACGATCAACGACTTTCCTTACTCACCCTTATTGGCGAAAGCTCCTTCTTCATGACTGCTGCTTAGATACAAACCAGAAAATTGCCATCCTCTATGTATATGGTACTGATTATAGACGGTGGATACGAACCTGAAAAATAAAGGATAAAAATCGATATTTAAAAATTATGGAAATAGACGGAATTGGAAAATGGGGAAACGAACGGTCTGGAGAAAGTTTTGTCGTTGAGAAAGGTTCTTTCAATATTTTTCATACAACGGCTTCATTATGCGACATCTGCCATTTTCTTGGGAAACACGCCCGGCCACGCCGGCTGTAGAGGAGTCCCGCGACCCTTTAGGTAATTTGGAGAAACCGAGTCGAGTCAGCGAAGACTGGATAAAGTAGGCAATTCAAAGGCCGCGAGGCACGCGCAGCCATAGTTGTGGCTCTTATCTACTTTCCTTTTTTGGCTATTTTTATTTTTATTGACACGTGACACCCGAGCACATCCATTCTACGGCGTATACGATTAGATATTCTATCGAGGATTACAATATTTAGATAAGATGCATTACAATGTTATCTGATATCATACACATATAACTATCTTGCTCATTAATAGAACAGATTTAAGCATACGCGAAGAGTGAATTTAATTAACCTAAAATTAAAAGAAAAACGATGAATCTCGAAATCATCTAGTTGGCTTGACAACTCCTTACTTGGACTGTTCATCTCCATTTTAACCTCTACCACTGAAAAGCCCTCGGTGCTCACCATTTCCTCTCTCCTCAGCCTTTTATAACCATCAGTCCTCACTCTCCACTCTTCCCATTCATCTCCCGGCTTAACCGTGGCTATCTGAAATTAGTCCTGGGAACGAAAAAATAGCAATTTTCTCAGCGAGCGCGCTCGCGAAATGAACGTTTTCTTTTTTGCTAGCTCGCGCTCGCTCTCACCCTCTATACAGTGGCAGGGTTAGGGGTAGGAGTAGGAACACCGGGGGGCTGCCAAGAGGAGTCCCTTAACCTGGGCTGCAGCCCTCTTAAAAATAAACCGTCCACTTTTATCGATCGATGAGTCGTTTGGCCAGCCATTAAATGCTCAAATGCTCGCACGGCGCAGCCCCCCCCCCCCCCCGCCCCCCATTAAAGCCCGGATAATCAGCTTCTCGTTGCTTCGACCTCATCTCGCCGAGTAACCGTCCTCCTCTCGTGGCCTCATATCCGCAAAACAGGATTTCGAGAGCTTATTATCAGCACTAGACGCCTCTCGGCCAGCGGCCCCGGCGATCTCTCCGCGATATCCGTTTTCGGAGGATTTTCAGGGATCGGCTTGTTACTTGGAATGAACGATAAAGCCACAGGTCAATAACTCCCTGATATCGACCCACCATGAGAACGATTATTGGAATCGCAACCGGTCGGTCTTGTACTTCTCGGAAGGACAAACGGGATTAAAAAACGAAATGAAGTTAATTTCCCCGCCAGTGTGCAGAAGCCACAAAGCACTGCCGATAATATCGTTAATGCGTAGAAGCTTAATTTAAACGATAAGCCAAGTCGCGTAAAAGTCTATCGGATTAAGAATAAGGACCTCCTAGTAGCCAACTCGTTTATTACATCAACCAATAAGAATCCAGGATACTGTCAAAGAAGAAATCTGATAAATACACTGGCAAATGAAATCTGCAATGTTCAAAGACACGAATTTAAGGTAAAATTTACAATTTTTTAAACACATGTATAAATCGTTCAATTTTCTTAAACTGATTTATTACCATATTTCCTTCTTAACTCAATCACGTCGTTTCGATGATTCCAAGTGAATGATATAAAGCAAATCAGCACGCGTATGTACATGTACCTATTTCGGTACGTACTTATGCATTACGAGTGTACATCACGAAAAGCTTTAAAAAAGAGTACTTAGGTACACACGAGACGAGGACAAGAGGACAGCGCCAGTGAATTGTAAAAAATCCAATTTAACGCCAAAGTGATGCGGCTGATTTATGCGAACGGCGCGGAGCACTTTGCGCGCGGTACGATGACGCAGTGATACAGATAGCCGCCGGAAACGGCGGAAACTAAACAGTGGAGCCCGGAAATGACGGTGGGCACCTCGCGCACTTCCTCTTCGACATAGAGAAACTCTACGGTGATGGCACACACCAAGGCCATTCGGTCTCGTTCTCGCGATGAAATTCAATCGCTCATGCAGAAATTTCCCAGCGAGAATCATGTAAATTAATTGTAAATGCAAAGTCTGAAATCCCGAGGTGTGCGACGTCGCACTGACGTTTCCCAATCGTGTTAAAGCATCGCCTAGAAAAGGAGGAAGATTGCCGTGTCGTTCCCTGCCGGTCCTTTGATCCTTCGCTTCCGGTCACGGAACGGTCACGCCACTTGGCTAACGAGAAACGACATTAAATGATTACAATTCCATCAAACCAGTCGTCCTGTGTGGATTTACCCAAGAAAAATCAATAATTGAACCATCATATATAAAAATATTGTAAGAATTCGACTAGTCGATAAATAGCCACGCCCCCACTGTGCCCAAGCAATATATTGAATATCGATCATCCATCATTCTGTCGTTATTTCCTAACGAAGGATTTAATAGAAATAAGGTAGAAATTTAGAAACGGTCACACGCGTTACTGCCGCACGAATTCATACCTGTAAAACTGTCACGTAAAATTTGAAACAACACTTTTTGCATTCAGCTCTATTAGAGTAATGCGTTTTTACAAAGAATCGCTTCTCTTCTCTAGGTACTGTGATAATGTACGTACTCTATTGTACGTATCGATACACTTAACATACGTATAACTATGTTTTATGCTCGTACCTGTATTTTGCCAGTACGTAGCACACGTGTACAGATATATAGACGATGCTGATGCGACGACGTGAAAAGATGAAAATAAAATTCGATTGCTCGGAACAGATGATGGTGGCAGAGTGCCAGAAAAAAAAGAATAGACTTGACACCATTCATGTATGATGAAACCATAGATTTCCATAAATATATATGAATGTCCCTTTTCCGAGTAATTCCTTCTTATACGCCTATATAGTACAGTACATAGTACGAACGCACCACCCAAAGGTGGTTTTATCATAGAAATCAAATGGACAGGCTAACTTCAGGTGGTGAGTTTCTCGTGAATAACCCTGTGGGTATGTGTATATAAATATATCATTCACCGGATAGCACAGACTCAGATTACGGTATCGATACAAAGCAAACATTCCAACTCGCATGACGTATCTTGTGATTGGCATTAGAAGCTAATATTAATACTTCAAAGGATAATCTCATGTGTAAAACAAAATAATATATCATATGCTCCTTCCCGCCTTTACTGTACTAACGTGGAATTTGCATGGTTTGAATGAAGAATAATCACAGTGAGACACTTTATTGTCGATACGTTTATACTTGTTATATACAGTAGTGGAAATGCTACAGTACGTTTCCACGTGACTCATAGGATTGAATAATTTGTTAAAGAGAATTGTGACAGTATACGCGTAACGACGTAGTATGATAATAATTTTATATCAAATCCTAAAAAATTCATGCGGGACAATTAACTAAATGGGACTTGAATCATTAAATCGGCTGCACTTCGCCCCTCGAGCAGTCTCTACGGTAAAATGACGGACTCGCGTATACTATATTCATTGGTGAAGAAACGCGTTACAAATTGCCAGGATATTCTAGGTAAACGTAAAGTGCCATTCAGAGGGCCACAATCCTGACCGACAAATGGCGTGTATTCCACCTGGCAGTGGCGTGGGCGTGACATTACGTATGGCACCGATATTCACGAATCACCGTGAATAATGTCACGTTTACGTCATACTCTGGTAATACATAACGCGAAATGGCAACATCCACAAAATGCATATTGCCCAATGTTAATTTTCGGTGCAATAAACGTCAGAAAAGTATACGGCCGTATTAGTAGCATTGCTGGAACAATATGACGCGGATTCTGAATGATTCCGCAGTTGAGAGGATCGCGAGAAGAAGATAAGAATAAAGGAAATATAAGAAAAGAGAGAAAAGGATAAAGAAAATAATAATAGCGGTGCATTCTTTGTCATTCTTATCAAAGCACAATTGAAACGTTGAGATATAGAAGAAATTATTAATTACAAGTAGTGATTCGTGGCTTATGCCAAATAATGAGTATTGTACCTATACTGAACAATATAACTTTGTCATACCTTACGTAATTACATGGCCGCGTATTCGTGTCTCAAGAGGTTTTCCAACAGGTTGCAAAACTTTAGCAAGGCCAAGTTTCAAGCAGAGCAAATACGTGCCCGTTTGTGACTCGGCTGTACGTTTTCTTCCTTCAAATTAAGAGAACGTTATTCTCTTTGAACTGGGTTTGTGAGGAATGCTCAACAAGGATTTTAACGCCTCATGGAAACTCGGCTTGAAGGCTTTCTCACAGGACACAGCGTGTGGCAAGTTTAAATAATTACTTGAGAGTTTTGTGAACTCCGCAAAACGTTTTCACTGGTGGATTCCATCCTGTATAGACAAGACAAACGCGCTCGCTGAATTTATTGCTTTTAGGTAAAGTCTAAAGAATTTTGAGCGTTTATTAGCAACGGCTTTATTTTCGTGAGCATCGTCGTATATCTTTTTATTTGATTAAACAAATTTTATAAAGAATTACTCTCGAGCACATCTCTTTGTCGTTCTCGCAACTCTCTAGAGTGCTGGAGGACAATTTTTTTTGCGAATTATGTTCTTCTCTCATGATTATTATTAACGCTTTTAATTGCGCAGACGGACTGTGTTTTATAGTGGACAAAAATTCACTAGGTACGTAACAGACTGTTCCACATTGTCGCCGGTTATTATTTTGTACCAAATTAAGGAATAAAGGTATATGTATTGTACGGTAGATCGTTAACGAGGCAGAAAAACGAGTTCGTCGCGCGTCCCTTTGACGATAAAACCAACGTTAACGCGAATAATGGAATTCACCGACGAATTTGAATTGCGTATAATTTACGAGTGAGGGCGATGGCGCAGCCTTAATTACGTCGAAACAATTGAAAATTGCATACTGCCGATGTGCATAGTACGCACGCGCCCTTCTCTCCACCCTCCGCCAGTTTGAAATACGTAAATACACAAAATACATTTTACATTCGCCAATAACGTTATCATATGGGTAAAAATGATTTTCCAAGCAATCCATATACGGGACAGAATTATTCGCACGTGAATCGATAATTCAGTCAGAATGCAAATAATTATTTGTTTACGCAAATGAAAAATAATCCTTTATGATGCTTACGATATGTCACTATCTCTTCGATAGCAGAGAGGCAAATAACGGAACCAACTTTTCTAAAGTAAAACACCCCGGAGACTCATGTATACTTCGGATAACAAATAACGAGCTGTTCAAACAAAAGCAGCTCCAATTTATTATTTCAAGTGAAGCTAGACGATACCCCTGGGCCAGTGCATTCTGGTCATTAGTAATAGCAAGGTACGTGATTCGCGATAGGAAACAATCCATCGTACACGCTGTGCACTCCAAGTCGTACATAAACAGTCATTCAACGGCATGCCTCGTCACGTTGTGACTCATATGGAAATGAGAGATGGATCGATGATGGTCTGTCATGTGAAAAGTAAAAATAGATCGCTTTAATGGAAACGTATGAGGGGAGTAAATTTTATCATAAGTTTCATGATGCCATGCATGCAAGAATATAAAAACATAAAAAAAAATTATTCACTCTCGCAGTCGGTAGGACTCGAACCTACGCTCCCAGAGGGAATCTGATTTCTAGTCAGACGCCTTAACCACTCGGCCACGACTGCTTCGTTTATTCTCTGACAGATGTCCGTAATAGAACTATGTATATTCAATGATTATTTTAATATTTTTCTTGCAGAAATTTACATCAATATTTAGCATATACCTTTAGCGCTTGATCAAACCAAAAATAAATAAGGAATTTTTTCTGTACGATTTGACTTCAACCTTTTATTCTCGTCATTTCGAAATTGCATTCGCCATATTGCACACGGCATCATAACTAGTACGTTTTGTAGTTTATTCATATAGCTATAAACGATTTGTGTTCAACAAACAAGGGGATTCCTTTAGCTCGTTGAAGAGGTACGATTAGGGGAATATTTTGTGCCACGATACGATTAAACACCTAGCAGACTTTTTTTGCCCAACGTACGTGCCAATCCCTAGGTTAGATACATATATACAGTTTATAGTCGCGTTTTTCAAAGAAGACAGCGTAGTTGAGCTATAGCGAAAAGCAGCAGGATAATTCATTCTCAGGATTAGGTCAGGCCACCCTTATTCCCTTCCAAGCTTCTTTTAGCCTGTACCCAATTCTTCTCGTTCCCCTTTCCTCTCCATGAACCTTTACAGCAACCCCCGTCCCGTAGCTGCTGCCGACGACGAAACAGCCTCTTAAATTATCACTCCCGGATTTAACCCGCTGGAAATAAAACACCATTGTGTTACTACGAGTATAAGGAAAGACGCATAATTCTCGAGTCTCAAGAACGGGGTTAGATGCTGTTATGAATAAGTACACGTATACATACCTATATATGGAAAATATATGAGAATGAGTCAAGTCGCACCCTCTTATCACGTTACCATCCACTGGCGTAACACGAGGCACCTCGAAATCACGCGAGAGTCACGATATCAATCGAATTTAGAAAATTTGACTTACGCAAGGTAAACACGAGTATCTTTCCACATTATATACATAAGCTACAAAAGTATGGCAATATAAAGCAAGAAAATCCAGTAAGTTGGCAGCTTATTGCTAACTCAGTGGGAGGCCACTAATCTGCACTCTCCTCTTGAGGTAATGGTTGGACCAGAAACAGTCTACTGAAATTTTCCCTCCAGAGGTAAAAATCCTCTTTCACACAAAAAAGTAACCATCGATTTTAGGAGTAGCATAGCGTCCTCGACTAAAAGCAGAAAAAAGTAGAGAAAATGAGGTAAAGAAGCGTAAAGCATTAATCTCCACATTATTCATAGTGAGTCCTTAAGGGTGGCTCTGGTAACGGCGGAACGTCTTGTCTGCTTGCAGATCATAGCCTAAATACATATACGTAAAATTTATAAGTTCTTATAAATTCTCTATAGATAAATGCAAGATAAATCCAAGATCGACCATATGCGCGTGCGTCTTTGCCATGTATCCTATATAGTGTGTGGGATGTACGTGTTAAAGCAAAACTATAGGTATAGCAAAGAGATCTGGCTGGGTGCGCCTCGCCTTACCATTAATATCACTGTTAGCAGCTGTATAAACGCGATACAAGCCACCGCAATGTGTATTTACTGTCCCTGGGTGGCGCGCGGCCCGCGGAGCCGAGGTTCAAGGGGGATGGCTGGGTTAAATTAATAGCCGATATAAATGTAACTGAGGCCGGTAAATATGGGATGGCGGGTCGTTTAAACGCGTTTAACAGAATTATGACGAGTCCTCCCAGGACACGCAATGTACGATTCCCAGAGCGTCGGCAGGCAGCCATTACATTTCTGTTTCTCCATGTGCTCCGATGAGGCGCTGGCTCTGCCAAGACTATGCTCTTCCATCTGCCATTTAGCTTATAGGATTTTTTTCTTTTTCACTTTCTTTTTTTGTGTTTTCTCCTTGGTCGAGATTAGCGATGGGGATATCGTCGAAAGTGTACAATGGATTTTTGTCAAGTTTTTAGGGCAAGACTTGCGAGATTTATTTCGTTTCACCTCAACCCCCCTTATGTAATCGTCCTGGGATTACGTTATTAACGCCGTGGTAACGTCCGGAGAGGTGGCTCTCGTTGAGGGTACGCCCACGAACACGAACAATTCACATAACCGTGACCTCAATGGACCCTCGAAGATTTGAGGAAAATTACAATACCGCGACTGTGACTGTATTACGTAAATGTGGTAAAATCTGTATCGCTCTTATTACGTGGAAAAAGGGCAAACGACAAAGATTTTAACGGGTCGACGATCCCATTGGGAACCATAAACTATTCCACTCCGTGGAATAATAAAATTCTAAATCCACTTTAACAAGCATACAATACAAGAGAAAAATGTTCTCAAGCATCAGAAGCAGCTAGTTCACCCGCGAGACTTAATTTCGGCTAGGTAAAGCCACGTTTGCCCCGTAACTCCCGAATGCAAGAGCCGAACCGACTAATTTCATGAACGAGACCCGTGGGAAATTACAGGAGATGATTGATATAAATAAAAATAGCGTAACTCCTAAAGTTGAAGCAGGGATCAAACCAGGCCCCTTATACACCCACTCTTCCTCAGCCTTACACTGTCTCTCGCCAGGCAACCCTTTTCACCCTATTTCACCTTTGTCCTATTATCGTGCTTCTCGATCAGGCCGAGCTTACTTTCCGATAGAAAGCAACTTTTTCTCTTAGAAGTGTGCTCGGTATTATAGCCTGCCAGTCTAGCCAATCCAACTCAACCCTCTTCCATGACCCACTCGTATCTTAAGAATGGGTGGATACAGGGGTATATATAGATTCTACACATTGTCGCTCGGGGGTGAGTTCTCGGCGAAGAATAAAAATCAAGAGGAAGAAGTATATAAAAAGTGAAAGAATTCGAAGCGTACGAAGGAAGGCAGGAGGAAGAGGAGAAAGCGTTAACAAAGGTGGGTGGGAAACGGGCGATAGGAATTCTCAGCTATTTATAGAAGGGGTTATTAGCAGCCTCAGGCCTTTCTCTCTATCGTCGATCGCTATAGTTACCTTCGCCAAGAAGGAGCATGTCCCACCTTGTGTCGTGTCCTATCGCGGCGTATAAAACACTCTTACCTTTCGGGATACACCAAGAGCCTCTACAATCTATAGCTACGGCCGCCACCGATGGTGCTGCTGAAGGTATATATAATATAATGGTAGTATATGGGTAATATATAAGTACTGGTCCTGGTTGTGACTTTCATATTTCATTGAATATGGAAACGTAAAGTCTAACGGAACGATATCCTGTGTAGTAGCTTCCACAACGTCGGGTTAACGCACACGACGTGATAGCTATACTCTAAATGTGCCTCGTACGTTCCGCAGAAACGTTTACGCGAACATTTTATAGTGCGTAAAAGACGTAATCTGTTACGAGGTGCTACTGACTTCTTCATGAAGTCGTAAGACTGCAGTTAAATCGTCTTGGCTGATAAACAGCGCTGTAATTCACCTACTGAGCTTGTATAGCGGATGAACTTTCGACATATAGCGACGATAGAGAGTTATGACTTAGATATATATTTTTTTAAGTTTTATATAAATTTTTTAAGAAAAAAATTTGATAAATTATTTAAAGATGGCCGGAGTCGTATGACTGATAATCGGATGAGGATTCGTACCTTCGTATTTTTTCAAGTCCAAGGTTAAAAACTGGTTACGGGCCACGTTTGTCGGTTTGGAGTAAACCAGTGAAATTTTATTAAGGCACAGGCACGCGATATTTTTCGTGCCAGAAGAAAAGAGTCTTCGGCTGCTTCAATCTAGCTGAAATGATTTTATTATTTTATCATTTTTTTTATACGTCCGCGAACTCAGGACGAGAAGAAAATAGTGGTGTGTAAAATGTTCGAGGATATAAAACTCTTTCAGTGTTGGAAGTTATATCCATTAAAGATTAATAAACCATCAAGGTGGAAAAGAGCCAAGATGGTGGCTAAAACTGGCTAGGGGGTTAAAGGTGAGACGGAAAGTATGGGAAAGTAGTATGGCTCTCTATGCTGGCGAGAAGAGGTCGGACTATTTGGCTTGACGCCACACCTCTTGAATTATTTACTATTTCCGCCCCCTGTATACTTGTACCAACTCTTGGAGTTTCAGTCCTTAGTGTTAGTAATTCTTATGTAGCAAGGGATAAAGATCTCTTATGCCACGCACATAAAAAGTCACACAACCCCTTCGTAATACTATGCACGTGACGCGCCGGACGTAGATCCTATCAGAGGTTAAGATTAGTTTGAAATTTTAGTAATACCCTAAGCGAATATATTATCGCGATGGTTCGAAATAAATAAAATTCCCCATCAAAATACAATAGACTATATCGACAACCGATTGCTCTTAAAACTGACATGTATTCATATATTATATTACACGAGGTCAAATATTTGCGTAACACCGTTCCGTTTCTGTATTTAGTATATCAATAATAATTTCCGTACGTACCGTTTGGTTCCACAACGAAAATCGAGCGCTTGATAAATAAACGGTAAAGTCAACCAACTGTGAATCCCATGACCGGTCATTATCCTGGTTTAATCGAATAAATCAATTAGGGGATGCCCTGATAATGATAATGAATGACTCAGGACGCTTATACGAAGTTTTCACGTGTGACCGAGTAAGTGATGCGCTTGCGCAGAGAGAAATCAACTAGTACCAAACCACTTTTGAAGCTCATTCTATTTAATAACGCTCCACCGTGTCACATCTGCTATGAGGGAGATCATGCGATTGCACCCGGTGCATATAATATGTCTACGGCCCAGAACAAATGAATGAGCGACAGGAATTACCGCGAATTGTATACAGTGTTGAATCCTTTCAATGAAATTCCATGCAATTGCTCGAAGGAAAACGGCAGGGAAAGGTGAGTGGCGCTTAGCTGGGTGTAAAATGAATTTCAGATACAAAGTGGCGCGACGCTCTGCGTAGGTATCTCACAACGGGTCCAGTAATGGAAACCTGTTTGCTCATAGAGGCTGCAACCGAGCTGTCCCCGACGGACATTAAAGAAAATTTAATAGCGTCCTGGAAAAACAGCGAGAAATTGCTACAAAGGAGCAGTTGTCACCTCCGCACAGTGGCGGTACTCGTACACCTCGTTCTACATGCACACTATAGACCTATCGTCGGGTAACACAGAAAAAACAGAAAAAATTATTAAAAAAAGAAAGTAACGAGAGGAGCAGTTAGTTACAGCAATTTAACTGGGAAAACCTGACAGAAAGAAATAACGTGGTAGTAATTTCCAGTATCTTCATCCCAAGTAACCGACCTTCGTGCTCGTGCGCGTCTCGGACAGCCTAGTAAACAATGAATTACCACCTCCCCAGCTCTCTGTCGAGCTTGCCCGTAATTAAAACGTAGAATTAAATTATGCCCGCGACTCCGCGTCTTAGCGTTAATTAATCCGGAAAAATAAAAGAGCAGTAATAATATTATCCAGCGTGGAGAGCGCAGGGAAGGCAGTGTGGGTAAGGGGGTAGTAGTTGGCAAAACCGGCAGTATTTCACCTTGTGGCTTCCTGTGGATACGATAGAATGGGAAAACTTTAGTTTTCAACGAAGCAACCCCACTTTCTCACTTAATTCTCGACCCTTACTCATGAAATATATCCCTACTCATAAGGCACCTTAATTATTAAATCTCCAAGAAAATAGATCTGCGCTAATCCATTTGTACGAGTATGCTAACCCTTCCTGCAGGGTGAAGGTATGCCTGCAAACATCATTATCTCAACTGCAATCTTCACTCTTGCTAAGTAAACCATATTTCTCCTTCTTCGTGACCCCTCTTCATCCTCCTTTTTCAAGTTTTGTTCCTAAAATAATTAATCCATAATAATTGTGTTTCATAAAGATAATACTGTATCACGGAAATGAATCTACTGAAGATTTTATCACTACCACTTACGTCATCAGTTATAGTTAGAATTATGAACTTGAAACTCAATGACGCAACCCGTGAGAAAATTGTCCTTACTTCCGGATCACGAATCGTCCAAGCATGTAACAGGGCAGTTGCGCATGGGGTTAATTTGTGCCGGTTCATGCATTCCCATGGGATCATGGAGTCAGCGTGTTCCGCTACGTTCCAAAGTCGCTCAGGGCTCTCTCTTTCTCGTGTTGTCTTTTGCGAACGACGGGACGAGCAAGCTAAGCGAGTTTGTGGTTGGATATTATAATGGATTCATGCCGGCACGTCATGCGCCTCGACAAACACGTCACGCAGAAGAGATCTATCTTACTGGCCCCACGGCCACCACGTTCATCAGCGCAAATAGCCTCTCGCTATACGGCAACGGGCAACCCCCTTTGCTCGTATTATCTGTCTCTCTCGCACCCCTCAATTCCTACACGAGGCATGGGAAATGCGAAATTGATTTTACAGCCCTGATTTATACAAGACGATCATAGAAAAAGTATGCTCCCATAAAGGTACGATGTTACAATGGTTAACCGATACCAGAGGAGTCAGTCTGTGTAAGTATATCGTTATAGTATAAGATGCTTAGGGTACTTATATAGTATACAGGCTCATACCGCTGAAGAGTATCTGCACGCGGTGAGAAGGATATGAGGGATTCAAGTACGTTGCTATTTGACATGGAAGTTCATACCAGTGATATTGCTTTGATATATTAAACAAGTTGATAAATGACAATTCTGAGAACTAAGTACGTGGTTCGCACGCGTCTTTGAAAGTCAATGAGGTATTTCGTGGTACAAATACCTCCTCTAGTACACAAAGTAGCACGCAAGCTTCGATAGGGCAGTAGACAACGCGTAAGTCTAAACGCATTACTGTACACTTGTCAATTAATAAACATTTGTGGAAAAAAGCAGCGCGTAAGTCTCATAATCTTAAGGTCGTGAGTTCGATCCTCACCCGGAGCATATTTTTTTGTGTAATTATCCAACGAAAGAGAATTTTTTATTACAAAGTTATATAAATAATTTCTTAATTAAATACGTTAAGATGATCGATTATTCTAAATGCATGATTGTTGTCGCTCATACCTATTACAAAAAGATAACCGAGGTACACGTATCTATCTATACCTTATTACGTAGGTAGAAGTAATAAATCATGATTTATGATAACAGAAGTTCCATTCAAATGAAATAGAGGCGCAGTTTCACCGTTTGGTATAAGATGCTTCTCCACCCCTCCGCTACTCAAGTTCCTGGCAGAGTGCGCCCTCGAGCTTGCCATTCAGTCTAGTTTATGCTCTCAGGCATCTACGAGAGCCGGCGGCTTTGCTCTAACTCACTGTTTGCAGAAGTACACACTCGCAGGTTTGTTGTTCCGCTGAATGAGCGGTTTTTACCTCGGTTGGCCCAGTAAATCGTGAGATCCCATTATCTATGTCTCATCCATAGTGATGTGGATTACAATTACAAATAAGCGCTCGGGTCGCGGACCTCCTCTAGTCAGCGTTATCTGGATGATCTTTCACGACACTTAGCAGGAAGAGGAACCAGGACGGCAACTACCGAGAAGAGACAAAAGAAGAAGAGGAGAGAAAGAGATCCAGTCCAAAGAGGCAGATTCGTGTCCTCGAATCACGAGTCGGTCTAGGTGTAATGTAAATGATACTAGAGACAATGGAAGTCATCATTTTAACAAGAACTATACAATGCACCTTAAAACTCTTCAATATTAAAAAGGAACAAATGTTCCTCTCAGTTTTTAACTACGGAACTATAATATATACATTATCCAAAATAAAATGACTCAAAAGAAATGAAAAAGAAAAATCGATAGGATACGATATCGAAAATGCGTTTTGTAAAAAAAATTGCGTATACCGGATATGATATAGAGGAAACCAGTTTCCGCATTCCGGAATCAGTCAAGTAGGATTAAACCCCGAACGACCCTCATCAGCTACGTCCATTGCGCCTTCCTCCATCGAAGCAATCTTATCCTGGTCCAGCGTTTCATCTCGGTTTGGGTTGATGGTGGAGAGCCATTTCTCTACGAGTCGACTGTCTGACTCTCACGGTTGGGATAGTTCGATGTGAGGGAGGTGGTAACCGCTTGCGAGTTAGGTGAGTGCAGTTGGTTGCAACCGGAAGCAACGTCATGGGACGGGAGACGTCGGTCCGTGGCTGAAGAAGACGCAATCGAAGAAAAGCATATATCTTGTGCTTTACGTTGGCCCTGTGGCTTCTCTACTGGCTGCCGCCATAGTGCTGGCTGCTTGGTCTCTAGAATTTTACACTATTCGAGACCGCACGCTTCCTAGGTAGTAAGGGTTAGGATATAGAAAGGGCCGCAAGGTGAAGGCTAGGTAAATGTTTGCGGATACCGGAGGGATTTTAATGTTTGCCTATCCGCCTTCGGCGTAAGACACTGTTTGAGAATTAGGCAGATGCAAGGGAGGAGGACACGTCAATTCGTCAGATTATATCCCCGGTTATGGCTTAAGGGTAGGAATTTACGATGCCATAAATCTCACTCGATCGCTCGACCATAGCAACACGATCGGATGATCAGCGTAAAGAATGAAGAAACTAAGGGTTAAAACACACCTTGGGAATTTCTTGTCAATACTCGATAGCTGGCAAGAATAAATAATAGGAGCCCACAGGAGTTTCCAAGGGTAAGACGTAAGGACCTTTCGGTCCTCGAGGGGTATACCCCCTTAATAAAAATTCCTCTTACGTAAAGGACAGTAGTCGAGAAATTTAATTTAACCCTCGAGTAATGCCTTCAAAACGGTTCCTGCGCCCAAGGCTTAAGTTCCCTCTTTGCTACGAGACCAAGACGAGGAGTTAGGCATATAGTCCTTACCCCCTTACTCCTGATCGTCCCTCTCTTAACCTTTCTCGAGGACGTCCTCACCCTTCGAAACGGAAGTATATTCTACAGCCGGGTGGTAACTCAATCTCAATCAGGATAAGGAGCGTCGGCTTTCCGCAACATTTACATTCGATTTATTCTTCTCTCTTTTCGTTTCCAGCTGGATTCTGTCTACGTTTTCCTAGGTACCATCCTCTACTAGAACGAGGCTCCATCTAAACCACCGCTTCAGCTTCTACGACTTGCTTACTTGCGGGAGGAACTCCTTTTACCGTGGGAATCCGATTGGAAGCCGAATCGAAGCAGAATGGAAGATATCGGAATCCTTTCTCGGAATAACATTCCACAGGAAATGCAAATTGAATGGGCTCGAGGTAACGGTATTAGGCCACAATATTTCACTGTCCTCTTCCGGAACATCCTGGATGTGCATATGCTATATCCATGCAACCTAAATCAGCATCAGACGTACGAGATACAATGTCCACGAGGTTCAATTACTTTCACCGATTCGTTAACCGGTGTATCGTCGACGACCACACGATATACGATTCCCCCCCCCCCTTGTTGAAATTGCGATTTGTTTCCTGAGGCTGCAAGGGATGAAAACTGGAAATTACTTGGCAAGTCGGTTGCACGGGCTACACCGGCTCGGATTAGTATCGATATTTCAACTGTATACCTGGAATGCTACGTATTTACGAACAATTTTTTTTATTGTAGTTTCCTTTATTGTCGGTACGTCGCAAGGCGGGGGAGGCGCCAAACGATCGAATTTTACTACTGTCTCTTTCCTTCTACCTTCGCCCTCACTAACGGGATCTATTCAGCTACAATTGTGAGTAATCCTTGGTGGTGCACAAGTTACCTAGCAAGCATGCAGGGACTCATAACTTTGGTTGGTCAGTCTCTGCTCCAAAGCTGGATTAAACTCGAGTTTATGTATGAATTATATAGGAGTGTACAGCCACTCCATTCTGGCGCGGTGCTTCGTACGAGAACAATGAGTCAGGAAAAGTAATGAAACATCGCCATAGCCACCCCCGGGGCATTGTGGCAATGCAGGCTATTCTCTTAGAGGAAGAGCTCTTCGCTACTGGTATACCAACACTGATACCGTTGCCACCATCGTCCACCAATCCAACGGCGAAGTACGCCGCAAACTTCACTTGGATTTGTAAAAACCACCTCAGGCGTATTTAAATGCAAATTTAATCTGGCTACCCGATCGGCTAAGATCTTTCCTAGGTTATCTACGATTAACGGTCGTCGCGATAATCGCGACCTCTTACTCCTAGCGCAGCCATTAACAGATATACGTAAGAATGAACGAGGATTATAAGACCACGATAATATTACATTTGTATACCGTTTTGTTTTTCAAACATCATTTATGATTTCCTTTAAACTTACGTCGGCCTTTATACTCCAATCAAATCATAGATGCAGTGCTGTGAGGATGACGATATTCTGGAATGTCTAATAATGAAATATACCCATTCATATATAAATGAGGAAATGCAAAGGGGGGCGGAAGAATGTTTCTAAGCAAGTTATTTAAAAGTCAAGGAAAAACGTAGTCTGAGGAAAAATGGCGATGTAGGAAATTTTTTTTTATCCTATACAAAATAAGAAATTCTGTATAGGAAAAAGATCAAGGGCGCTTGCACCAATACGAAACTATTCTCAACTTGAAACACGATGGTCATTACAGAGACCTGTTTTTCACTACTTCGAGTAAAAGTATTACATATTCATACATATTACGCCGCTGTCAAATACACCTCATTCTGACATTACCTTTCTCCGAATCGTTTGATAGTTTTACGACTACACGTCACAGGGAATGAGAATACCTGTACACTATGTGCGACAATGGTTTATCTTTAACAATACGTGTATAGTAAAAGCACGCATGATAAACGTAAAAGTAAAAAAAAATTCATCGCGACTCCCAAAACAATATAAACTTCGCGAAGGCGCTTGTTTGTAATGAATTCCAAAGAAACCGGCTTCGGTTATGGCTCTACTCTAACCGATTACTATAATTACGCGGCGACGCGGTGGCTATTAATGGCCGAGCTATCTCATTGCAGCATCTAATTGCGCTTGCCGAATGCTCCAGGGCCCTCCTAGTGGTCCTCGACTTCGGGAATCAAGATCAGCTTCGGGAGGTCAAGCAGGTGCCATCATTTTCACAATAGGTTTTCTTTTATGTGATGGAATTACGTATCGACGTAGTTCTATCCTGTAAAGAGTAGGTTCATTGAAAAACAAGGGAAATGCTGATTGAAAAGATTTCATGTGCGAATGAATAGAATTTCGAGTTTATGTCGACTTTAAGATTTTCCATTGTAGCTATTGCTGTTCTATGAGCATTTCGACTAGTGAATAAGGCTGCTTCGATAGATGCCATGGAGACGTTCGATCGCGTTTCATATTGTGCAAGCTCAAATGCGACATGGGATTGAATGGGTATATGTAGCTATTCGCTCTCTCTGTTATAATCGGATTATATTAAAAAAATTCGCGATACGGCTCGTACGGAAATGACAAATCCGAATCCCGCGGAATCCCAGAATAATGCCTGCTAATATCTTAATGCATTTACATAGGAACGGTATGAGAATAAGAAGAATAACAATACTTGTAACTGCGTCACTGATAAGTTAAAGATGGTTTTATTCTAATAAAAAAGTTATTTACTCTCATATTTAAGTAAATATTGTTTCAGAGATTTTGGCATGGGAAGATAAAAGAAAAAGTGTTTTTGCACGGAAACTCTAATTATGTTAAATTCGTTCCACTGATTCCATAGCAGCTTTAAGCCTGGTGGTAACGCATATGTACTTGAGCATAAGTGTGTAGGACTCGAGGGGATGATTATCTCTTGGTCATCAAAATAATATTCGATCGTCCGAAAAGTCCAGTGGTCTATAAGACTTTGAATTTCATAAAACGTAGGAAAAGAGTGGAAAAATATTCCGGTACCGGGAATCGAACCCGAGCCTCCTGGGTGAGAGCCAGGTATCCTAGCCACTAGACCATACCGGACTGAGATATTAACGCTGTTTCGTGTATCACAGAAAAATGTGAAAAAGTTATAAATAACTGCTACACATTACACAAAAATTATCATGACATTTATAAATAAATGGACTTGAAATAAATGGTAAAGTATGTCAAATTGCTCGCGTATTTACACACCTAGTTCTATTTATAGAATAATTCGACACGCACCAAACGGAGAGAGTGACGTATGCTATATATTATTAGCACGACTTCTCAATGTAGAGCTTACAATGTTACAGCAGCCATAATGCCACCAAGATACTTATAAAAGCTGAAATATATAGCATAAAAAAATAAGTTAAAAAATAAGAAAATAAAAGACAGAAGTATTCAATATAACGTCATCCAACGATTTTTCCTCAAGACGATAAGCGAACGGTCACTTGGTCGGGGCAAACGCAGCGTAATAATGCATGATGCGTCTTAAGCTACCACCCTGAGCAAAAAGCGAAGATCGTGAGATTTAAACCGGATCCTCGGCGTAATATTAAATTCCACGGCGTTCTCCTCTGGCCTCGGAAGGCGCACACCAAGCCGTCGCCACGTAGGTACCCACATATCTGCTTGCCAGCCAGCCGAAGTGATGAGAGGCCTCGACTCGACGCATTATATCTCCTATGGTGAACGCGTAGCTGTATTCAATTATTAGATAAGAGTCGCCCGCTAGTCGATTACAGGCAACGATAGACCAGGCGTGAAGGAAAAATTGAGCAGCAATGGCCCGTAATAGTCACTTGGTAGTCGCACTACTTGCTCCATCATCGACGGTACTCACAAGACATTGTCCCTATATAACGAGAAGAATCCACCAGCAGTGGAATTAACATCATTCTCGAATGAGCGATGGTATCACCCTCATCATAAAATCACTCTAGTATCAAATCCATGAAGAAATCTCAGTCATTTTCAAGATCGACTGAGCATGCGCTGCTGCTTTTACATAAAATCATTGTTACTTCTATAAGGAGGAAAAAAAATGATAACCTGTGGGTGTATCCAAATCTTCGAGTACCATAACGATATCCTGCATCATTATGAATGACTTTCTTTTTTTTTTCAAATACTTTCTTCGACTTCTCTCCGCACAGGGCATCGACGTCTACAATCATCTCACCCCAATTCTCCAGAAAGGAAAAAGAAGGAACCCTCTTTTCTTACCAGCCGGTTATAATTGAGTCGCGCGATCATTATTCTGGCTCTTGGCGTCCAACTCGGTCCCATTCGCAATTCTCCACACGTCACGACGTCTGCACGTTATAACTGGCTTAAAATCATCGCGAATACAAAGCGACAATGACAATGACGCTGGTGCGGCCGTCGGCTGGCCGGATACTGGGCATCACGGACGGTTCCACTGTCCGACAATGCCTGGATTATCTTCGGCTCTATAAAGCCGCTTCATAAACCGCACCGTATATAGCCAGAATGGCCATCGGCGTCTGCGTTGGACCTACGAAGTACCTGCATAACAATATGGGTTAGACGGTGCGTTTGCTAATATCAGAGAATTCTACGAGGCGTAGGGTGTAAAGTGAAATCCATTATAATCAAACTACAATAGTCAGTATATGCATTGATAACAAATTAAATTTCTTCATTATCATATTCCTTTCAAAGATTTTTATAATTATAACCAGACCCTGACACAGAAATATTTCTCACCCTCAACACCCGTCGCTCATATAAGACTTCACTCACATGCTCAGAATCCATCCATATCGATCACGTATGATTCTGCGGTCCAAATTAATCAGAGCAAATTGCATCTTTTGATGCACACTCACTGCACCTCGCCTCCTAATGTTCCTCCGTACGGTCTCAGACTAACAATCAGTTAGTATCAGTTTTAACCGTCGCTTTACCGCAGCTATAGTTGTATATACGAATCGTCCCATACAAAAAGACAATGTATGCATATATGTGATATATACCAATCGTTAGAAATTGATGCATGGTTATAGTCATTTACAGCTAGTTCTACTGGTACTACTATTTGCGATTGTCACCCTTTAATGCAAGGTAGTGACGTTAGAATGTAAGTAAACGCAAAGTTTCCTTCCGCATCCTGCATTCGCAGTCACCGCTGCCACGGTACATACATATAAGTATAGGTATAATACAGCATACATAAACCCGACATAGGTTTACCTTTCCTTCAATCCCGCGACGAGGTTCGCGGAAACTAAGGGTACCCATCCTATCCACTTTCAAGCGAGATCTAAATCCGGATCTGGTGGAATGCGAAAGAGGCGGCCCAGGACAGCCACGCAAATTGCGCATCAGATAGATACCAACGATATACGAAGTCAGATCCAATCTGCAATTGGAGTTGACGGCGCAAATCGCATTTACGGCAGAAGAAACCTTTATCGGCGGGCCATCGTATATGCCAAGACGATCTGTAGGGCACCGCTATCGGCCCTAGTCCTTACCTACTCTAGCAAGAGTATGCCCGCGCAATTGGAAGGCCGATTACCCAGGGATTACTGCAATTGCCAGTGAACCGCTCTCCTACACTTCCGGGAGCATTGATATTCAACTAGGAGCACGCCAAGGTAATTCCCATATGGAATGGGTATCCTAAGCCCTTCCTGCCGATCCTGCCCTTACCTACCTTAACAATGAGATCGTTTTCTCATAGAAAGGAAACATCCCCCTAGTTCCCTGATATACGCGTGCTATACTTCTGTATAATATTTTTCTGTTGCCACTGCTGTACAAGGTGGAAGAGAATAAATGCGGAAAATTGTAGAAAATTGGACGTCGCCAGTGACCAATCTCGTAACAGGAAGGAGAAGCCTCGGGGCAAGAAAAGAGGAACGGATAAACGTTATTCTTCTTGGCATGCAGATCAGGCACGTACAGCCAAGCATCGCACGCGGCTTTATCTTTCTCGGCGGGGGCGAGTTCTGAATATAAGATTGTCTAATACATTTTTATCGCGGATAAAACGTGCATACCCAGGTACAACCGTATTTCTACTTTCTGTACGTGTACCTAGCAGAAGATCCATGACGACAAGTCGTACCCATAGTCTAAGATCGATTCTTTCCTTTAGGAAAGAATTTTTCCCGGATCTTCTAACTATTACTGGACAATTTATCTCTTTGTACAAAGCTACATCCCGCTTTGAATACTGCGATAGACAGACAAGCCAATCCATGGAACTCGTAGAGTATCCTTTAATAGAAACTCTTTTCTTGGCAATGGCCGAGGTCTTCTTCCTTGGGGAAAGGAAAAATCTCTTTTTAGGAGAGTTACGTTCCCTTCCGGGCAAGCCATTCACCTTGACGAAACGATTGCATGTCGTGCAGTGCAATTGGCAACGTTTCCGGTTGACTATCAATCCATCTCCATCGTGTCTACTTGTAAGTAAGGACCTTCCGTGTCTCCTAAGGGCATATAGAAAAAAAAACCTGTAGTCTTTCAAGGCACTCTTTACTCCTTTGCCATGTAATTCTATCTGTAATCGTATTAGACAGTGATACATGTGCGGAGAACAGCATCCGTATGAACACCAGTAAAACTTACCCATCGACTCCTCATACGATCCTCTTATTGTTGGGGAAGCTGCATGACGGCTGCTGAGATAATCGACGCGATTCTATGGTCTTGCGAGTATGGCGTAATCGAAATTTTAATACAGATAGCCAGTACGTGCGAGCACGTGCGAAGAATCGTCTAATTCAACGTGCAAGTTAAATGACCAACGAAAATTGGATCCGGACCGCTTCTGATACACAGTACCTACTCTCATACATATAGAGACTGCACTGTGGATAAGACAAAAAGAAAAAGTCTGGTTCGCCATAGTTACGCATATATTGCATCGTTAATCATGAGGAGTCACAATAATTTATCGGTGGCTCCCTCTCTCCGCCCCTGGTTCCCCGCCATTGGTGTAACGGTCGTCTTGGCAATTCCAACACCCCAGTGGTCAACTCGTGCTTCTTTACCATGTTAAGAACCACCTGGAGGTAGTGCATTCCTCCGACTGCAGTTCGTAAGGAAACCAGAAAGCATGAATGCACCGATGTGAAATAACCTACAGTGGTAGGCATACCGAGGCTAAAAGTCCTGGACGAGACAGTGCGGTAGCAATGACACATGACCCCTCATAAAACACGGTGAAATAGCATCCTGGAACTTTACGTGATATCACGGATTTCAATTAAAAGCTAATCGAATAATTTGCACATTTTCAAGGACAGTTGCGAAAAATTGTCTATGTCAAGTTTCCATAATGCTTAAGGGTGGAAATCCAATTGGAAGCATTAAAAATGCATGATTTTCAGGAATTTTTTTGGGAAGGAAAGATTAGTATTACATTTT